>OX596260.1:1020814-1256112 GCA_951394255.1 Polyploca ridens
CGCGCCTACGCGCGTAGGTGCATGACACGCACTTACGCGCGTACTTGCGGGAGTGCAGATCGGCATCATCGTGCGGGTTTTTTACGCACTCACGCGCGTAGTTGCGTTTTGTGGATTCACGGCGGCTCTGACTCATTTCATACAAAATCACGCACGGCACTACGAGACTCGGTGTGCCATACCTTGCGTCTCGCCGCGCACCCACGCGCGTTTGTGCATGTTTCTCCGCATGTAGGCGCGTGATCTGTATGAACGCGCGTGGATGCATTTTCTGTGTGTTGGACTGTGCGTCTTTTCTATACAAACAAGCAACGTTAAGAGACGCATTCACGCGCTACGCTGCGTGGTGCGTGGCAGTGTGTTAACCGCCTTAATCTAAGGAGAGAATTAGTTATTTCGTGTATCTGTACAAGGCGGGCCGTATTTTTGTTTACTATCATTGTATAAAAAATCGATGTGTCAGATGGAGAGACTGACGGAGTGCGAAGGGTTCCTGTTTTACCTTTTTGGTTCGGAATTATAAAATTAGCATCTGCAAGTGCTTTGACTGGAAATACCTAATTATCCTTATCGCAAGTATCGCAACGTCCGCTTTTCTGTCTGTTTTAGGCTGGAGTGCTTATAACTCGATAACCATTGCAATGATTTTAATGCAGTTATCACAGTTACCATTTTTGGGTAGTTCTACGTGGCTACAAAAAATAGTATTGTATTTATGAGGGACTTTTCGTAGCTCGTGTGCGTTTCACTATTGAACTCTGAATGCTCAATATTCAGCGTCAAAATAATCGCTCGCTAAGATGGTTTTGTATCATTACGCGATGACTAAACAGAGATGCTATGATCATTTTAGTGTTACAGGTTAGAAACAAAATTAACCATTTGGGTGGAGCCGCGGATATACATAATCTAGTTACTACTGAAGTAATGACATGTAATAAAGCAAAGACAACACATGCCTAAGCCGATAGGCCTAAACTTTTGAAAGGAGGAAATATTAAGGATACACTAAGAGAGGAGGATATCTTGAATTTTTAGGCACAACAGAGGAACCTAGCTGAATCCACGGAAAGGAACATTAGTCTCAAAAGGTCTACGCATAACAATATCTACCATAATTCCATTACATCTATACAGCAAATCAATAGCGTACACACAGGGATTTCATAGCCGTGGATATAAAAAGCCCATGGCAAACATATGGGTGCAGATAACTCGTTTAGTATTCTATAGGGCAGGTCCTTCGAGCCCGCCGTGGAACGTGATACCAATACTAACATGGACGATTTGGGCTCCTGACGAAATTCTTTGGGCATGTTAAATTCTCAAAATTGACTATATTGGGAGAGATTTGACGGTGTCTTTATAAAGTCAGATTTCATTTATAGAGTAAAATTACCGAAGTTGATGGAAATAAAGATCTTCGTTATCTTCAATTAGAGGATATATTGATATTTTTAAATAATTGTTTAGGCCAAAATACCTATAATAATATTTATAGTAGAAACCTACTCATATTGAGTTTCAATGACGAGCCTCTACTTCCCGATTCCTCTCCTTTTCCCACATCATATGTGAAAGCGAGAAAAGAGCTTCGGGAATCTTCTACATACTTCGGCGACGCATCGCCAAACGCGTGTGTGCGAGTAAAACGAGACGCGCGCGCCCCTCAACATTCAGTACGAAAGACGCTACAGACCGAGGAGCATTAAAACTTTGTGATTTGTGAATTGATGTGAAATAGTGGTGCTTATCACTGTGCTGGATTACCATAGGAGTTCCTGGTAAGTCCTTACCTTTATCCTAGGAGGCTCCTCGTTTTCCATAGTTAATATTTTTACGCAAAAACCCATCATTTTTCTGGTACGCCTTCGAGCGGATTCATTTTGAGTCAGCCATTACAGTAATTTAATTTCATATCAAATCACGTATAATTTCCCGCTTTCTATAGGTTTTATGCCTCTAAATAGGTATATACCTCATAATACGCAAGTCTTATACCTCATAAATAGGTTTTAGACTATATAAATACGATATTTCGTACTCCCGCCATTTTTACCACGCCAATCGTGATAAAAAGTAGTTAGGTATTCAATACCGCCGCCGCTCCTCCATATTTTCAGGACTTAGATTTTATAGGTACCGATTCGTATCTTATTATACGAAATCATATGGTGTACTAATAACCGCAATACGTACTTACTATTTGTACTATTACTACGCATATAATTGCATTCTATGAGCCTTGTCTGTCGACTTGAAATAAACTTTCATGCCTATAGGTAGGTGCCTAAACTGTTGGATATACCTACTTACCTACAACATTTTACTTTAATTAGGTAATTTTGCAATTTATTATTACGCAATCTTTCACAATGGAAGCTATTGAAACTAAAATTAAAATATTGGAAGCTAAAAATGAAGCTATTTTTGAACAATTATCGTTCTTATATGATTCTCCTAAAAATGTTTCCACATCCGCGAGTGCAGACCTTCGTTCCTCAGAGACATTCATGGCGGACACTGAAATTATTAGTACAATTCGTCATGAATTTAGTGCCAATTTAGATACAATTAACGCGTTAAATATGCAACTTGATCCAGAATATAAGATTGATTATAAAAAAATGATTTCCTTTGATACAGTGTACACCCGAATAGAAAGGGTTCGTTCTCTTATCGTCAATAAGACAAATACTACGTCGAATGTGTCTGCGCAGAATACTATTCCGTCCCAATATAAAGGTCGTATCAAACTACCACCAATTCAAATTCCGTCATTTGATGGAAAAATAGAAAATTGGCCCGTCTTCTTTGAATCTTTTAAATCTAATATACATTCAAATCCTGATCTTTCTAATTCTCAAAGAGTACAATATCTTGTAGGTAAATTAACAGGAAATGCTTTAAAAATCACGGCAGGTATTATACCGTCCGGTGATAATTATAATTCTATTTGGGACAGCTTAGTTCAAAAATATCAAGATAAAAGAGCATTAGGCTCACACTACATGTCTAATTTATTCAATTTTAAACCCGCATTAAATAATTCCGCGTCTTTAAATACGTTCATTGAAACTTTCCACGCTTCTGTATCTGCTTTGGAACAGTTGGGTATTGAAGATATGAAAGATTTTATCTTACTTTCTTTAGCTTTAAAGAAGTTAGATCCCGCAACCGCTAATTCCTTTGAAATGTTTATGAGGAATAAAGAAATTCCTTCTTATAAGGATTTTGTTGATTTTATTAAATCGCAAGTAAAAATATTAGATCGCACTTCTACGCCAATTGCTGGCTCCGCGCGAACCGCCCCAGTCGGTAGCAACCTTAATAATCCGCCCGCTTCTCGGTCTCAACCGCGTAATTCAAACACAGTCCACCATGCTTTCCTTGCACGCGATAATAATAATAAAAGCACTTGCTTATTTTGTAATAAATCTGATCACTATCAGATTTTTAATTGTTCCTCTTTTAAAGCACTTAATACTAAAGATCGTTTAGATTTTGTTAAATCTAAAAGAGGCTGTGTAAACTGCCTCAGCCTTACGCATACTGCTTCTCAGTGTAAGTCGTCGTATAGTTGTAAAACTTGTAATAAACACCATCATTCTCTTTTGCATTTGGATAGCAATTCGCAATCGCAACAAATAGTTTCTGACTCGCGTCCCTCTCACTCGGCGCGTCTTGATAATAGCGATAACCGCATCGCGCCGTCTCCACACGCGCAGCCGTCCGCCGCCGCCCGCGCCGCGCCGCGACCGCTCCCGTGCGCAGCCTCGCCCGCGCTTCCGACCGCGTCTCCTTCTAACGCTACGGACGCTCCACAACCGGTGTCGCTATGCACCCGAGCGCGAGTTGATAAGAATAATGATAACGAACGCGATTCTTTTAATAAATTAAATCCTTCCCATACTACTGTACTTTTATCAACCGCTCAAGTTTATGCGTCTAATAAGGACAATAAATATATTTCAGTTAGATGTTTAATAGATAACGCGTCTCAAAACAACATAATTACAACTGCCTGTTGTAAACAACTAAATTTAAATATAATACCGCTTAGCAATTCTTTTATAAATGGTGTAGGATCCGCTTCGCGTCCTATTCACGGCTACGTTCAGCTTAAAATAACCGCGAAAAATAAAAAATATTTTTATAATATTACCGCTCTTGTCGTTGATTGCATTACTGACAGGTTACCGACTGAATATGTTGAGACTTCTATAGTGCAACATTTAGGTAACTTACCGCTCGCTGACCCTCTGTGGCACAGAACAGATAAATTATCTATTCCGTGCTCTGTGGCACATCCCCGGAGAGGTCGAAGTAGTTCTCGGGGCACAATTGTTCCCATTTTTATTATTAGGTCAAAAAATTATTGCACCTCCCGCTCCTTCTGCCCTTGAAACCGTGTTCGGTTATATTCTTATGGGCGACGTTCCCGCTAACTCTAATATTAATAAAAATGCATCCACTTATTTTAATACCGCATCTTATATTCAGTACTTTAGTAATTATTATAATCTGTAATTAGTTCTTATAATTAATTATTTTTTCTTTCTTTTGAGAACACTACGTATTCTCAAGGCGGCGGAGGATGTTTAGGCCAAAATACCTATAATAATATTTATAGTAGAAACCTACTCATATTGAGTTTCAATGACGAGCCTCTACTTCGCGATTCCTCTCCTTTTCCCACATCATATGTGAAAGCGAGAAAAGAGCTTCGGGAATCTTCTACATACTTCGGCGACGCATCGCCAAACGCGTGTGTGCGAGTAAAACGAGACGCGCGCGCCCCGCAACATTCAGTACGAAAGACGCTACAGACCGAGAAGCATTAAAACTTTGTGATTTGTGAATTGATGTGAAATAGTGGTGCTTATCACTGTGCTGGATTACCATAGGAGTTCCTGGTAAGTCCTTACCTTTATCCTAGGAGGCTCCTCGTTTTCCATAGTTAATATTTTTACGCAAAAACCCATCAATAATTATACTTTTAGACCAAACTAATTATAACGCAGAATGTCTAGCGAGAAAGTCGATTAAGTCTTCCAACATATTAATATCTTCGTCTACCGATTGATTTAGCTTTGGCTTTGCTTTTAACACTTTACAGTCTAATTTAGAGGCATTACATCGTCATTACAAAGACTATAAATACATTGTTACTCTTTGTAATTAATTACCCTTTATCCGCTGCCGCAGAATATAAGGTACCGCTACTGTCAATCATCGGCAGGGTTCCATCTGGCTGGCAGAGCTTCCTCTTTGGATGGCCAAACCAATGCGTTGGCGGAAAAATCTTCATTGTCCTGTATCAGTTGTCCACCACACCTAAGATAAAGTACGTGTAAATCAGTGAGCTTCAGACGACCACGGTCCTAGGCCTCGACCGCAAAAGGATAGGTTGAACCAAACATATTTTTGAAAAATAAACCAACACTATCAAATATCCCGTGACATCATGAATTTTCCATCCGCGTCATCCCGTTTGAAGAAAACGTGACCGGATAACAGTGCGGCACATATTTGCAACAAATACTCCCATTGGAATTCTATCGACGAACTCAAATGACAATTCTGTTTGTACGACCGATATCGCACCTGCTACACCATGTAAGATTTATAAGTACAAAGAAATTCAATCACTGATAAACCGAGTGAATTGTAATGCAAATGGTTGGATTAAATTGAACTGAATACTAGATTGCGATCCATTTGAAACATTCAAGGAACTATACAAATTATAACATGGATGCAATAATAAAAGCCTTTGATTTAATTTTAAAACAAACCACAAAAAATATAACGAGGTATAAAAAGACAAGCGACAATCAAACAATAAGAAAATACAACATTTCATAAAGTCATCAGTACAATGTTTCGATTAATTAACCAGTTTTAAAAGATTGTGCCGCCTGTCTTCAACGCGCAAGCTAACGGCGTGCAGAACAGCAAGGCAATCAAAAATTCAGTAACATCAAGACATCAAACCAAGACACATGCGTCCAAGGAAGGTCGGAACCTTCAGTGCCTGAGTCAAACTAGCAATCGGCAAGCTTTGTTTTATTAAACTAAGAAATGTCTTATACTGAGCGAACAAAGTAACAGAGAGTAGAGACAAACGCCTTGGTCCTCATGCTATAAACCGGTCACATGGCCCTGATTCTGTTGTTCACAACTAAACTAATTTTAATCTCACTATGTCTCTTTCTAACAAAGAACATAAGAAAAGGATGTAAGAAATTTAATCCTGTCAAATTAGTCCAATGCTTGTTTTCAATATAAATTTAGTCGCCATCTATCGTGGTTACGCCTAAATACACGCAAAATAAGACGGCAAAGATTAATTTGACAACTTGAAATATGTTCTCTTTTTCAATAATGTTCGTAAGAAAGAGATGAGATGTGACTAAAATTAGTTTAGTGCGATTTACAACAGAATCGGCACCAATAACGCTCTAAATAATCCATAAGCCCTATAAACCGGTTGTCCTTAAGAGGAAAGGATGGCTGCAAGAAATTTGAAAAATAGGTTTTAAACATATCTATTGCTGTCGCGCTGTGCCCGAGCTATCCCGCCCGAGGGCGATAGAGACAACTACAGCTTGGATCGATTATACCTATTTAAAATAGACGAAATCACTATTTCGTAATCCCCAGTTTCCTCCTCCAATACTGGATCTTTATTTATTTAGGCTATGTCTGTCGGTTTTCCTTTTATTTTTTTATATTCGTCAAATTTGTTTTCTGGACGTCTGATAAGGGCAGTTAAAAATGGTAAGTTTTTGTGATTTTAGAAGATTTTTAGTTTTTATAATAATTCATTTATGGACAAAAACAAAACCGAGGGACATACAGTGGCACCTACAGATTGGATGGCAAAATAACCATTGCTCTAGTGTCATTATCCAAAGAGGAAACTGAGGATTACGTTTGTATTGACCAAACGCCACCAGCATATCCTCTTAATTATAATTGTTTTTGTCACTACAGCGCCGCCTTACCCAGAAGTACAGCATAGCAGTTGGAGTACCCACCCTCGTGATTCGAGGGCGACCAGTGAGAGACGCACTCTTAGACGATCCTGTAGGAGCGCGGTTCCCGTGGCCAGCTCCGCCTCTCCATGAAGTGCTCAGAGGCGTGCAGCTGCAGGGAGATGGAGGGAGCAAGCTATATGAGGAACTGCCTGGAGATGCCGTCAGGGTGTTCTATTTTGCTGCTCATTGGGTGAGTGAAGAATTGTTTTTTTTTTAATTCACGACATTATGATCCGGCTCTACCACAGAGCATTGTAAATCTGTGGGTATACCGCGTAACTTTGGTGGTAATCGTAACGAACACAATTTATGAATTTCATCCAATCAGGGCCCACGAATCGTCATCGTCGTGCCACGTCATTGGATGAAATCAATAAATGGTGTTCGTTACGATTACCACCAAAGATACACAATAGCCCGGCAGCTATTCTATTATCAGTATGTGGATAACGTACCTTTGTTTCAATGTAACAAACTCTTAAAATATTACAATGTCGAAAAGGGTACCAACTGCAATAATGCACTTTTAGTATAATTAAGTTACATGAGCGTAAAAAAGCGATCAGATAATCACAATATTGAACTGATTTCAAATTGTAAACTGATGGAAACTGATTGCAACAAAGTTACTTATTAGCGACGCCAATTTATTGAATTTATTAGATAGATAGATAACTCTTTATTGTATATCAACAAGTATAAAACAAAAATAACAATAAATTCTTAATTATAAACAGACTGTACAATGGTCAATGTCAATGTCTGGAAGAAATCGCTAAGAAGCGATTTCTTCCAGACAATAATATATATGATACAATACACATGCACATAGTCAACCTCTCATAAATGTTAAACCCGCTTTTGTTGGTATGACATTATTTCTACACAAAATATCCATCAAGAAAAAAGGAATCTTCAAAAAGTCAGGTTGTTTATAAATTTTTGAAATTCCACCTGCAGGGCGATTGTCAAACGCTCTCGCTTTCGTGAAACCGATAGCGAGGGTCTCGTAAGTTGTTATAATTTTGGTTTTGTGTAACTTTTATGCCATAATTGGACTGTTTTACAAAAACCTTAAACCGACTTCAAAGTACACTAAGAAGTAATCAAATCCTGATCTGATGACAATGGGACCAAACGGGAAGCGTACCCATTCAAATAAAAAAAGAATTTTCGAAATCGGTTAATAAATGACGGAGTTAAGAGGTAACAAACATAAAAAAAAAAAAAAAAAAAAAAAAAAAAACATACATTCGAATTGAGAACCTCCTCCTTTTTTTGAAGTCGGTTAAAAATAGTCGCCGGCTTCATTTGAAATAAGTTAATTGTAATAGTTTTCAATTTTGCTATCATTTGTGTTACGTAATACCCAAATTATAAAAAGTTTTGAGAGCCTCGCCGCTATCGGTTTCACGAAAACGAGAGCGTTTGACAATCGCCCTGCTGATCCCTACATAAATAAAGTCTAACATGTGTTCATCAATACTTTCTCTTCCGCCATTTTGACCCTAAGGAATTTTACATGACTAGAGGATCCATACGTTATCCCCAACTCCCGACCGCAAGGATGGTGTAGCATGATTAGGTTCATATAAAATTTATGGAAGAGTACCACACACCCCATTCAGGGTTTCCCATTACTTTTCTATGAAAGGGAGGGAAAAAGGTTGTTAACACGTTCTTGTAAAAGAAGACTACGTGTTTGGATCTTTTGATATGGAGAAATTGTATTGGAGACATGCTTTACAATATTTTAGCAGAGACAAGTGTTATCGTAAAGCACTAAACTGAATACATGACTAGATTTATCAGACAAATAAGGTACGAAAGCCTGTATCTACGAAGTATTGGCTTATACAAAGCATGAGAGAGACTTAAAAAAATAGAATCCACAAATGATAGGTCTAAACGTAGCGAAGGTAGGTACCTAAATAAATAAAAAACTTCAAACAACTATGCACTTAGCCAACATTTAGACAAGACAGGTACTCGTCTGTCTCTGATCTCTAATGACCTCTCTCTTGGTCACATTGTCTGCTTAAGCTGCCATATACCAATTTCCTTTAACCGTTGTCCCAATAAATTTTTAAATATTTTTGTTCCCAGTGTCCGCCGTGCCGTACATTCTCACCCAGCTTGTGCAGTGCGCTGTCCGCGGTGCGTAAGCGCAGAGCTAAATATGCAAACACACAGCTCATATTGGTCTCTAGTGACAGGTAAGAATCTAAACAATTTAAATATGAAGCTCTTAAATCTATAGAATTTTGAATATAACTTGAATTTTATAAGGTATTGCAGTCGGGGATAAACAAATATTACAAAAAAAAATATACATAGGTTATTGGTTGTCCCCGACTGCAATACCTTATAAAATTCAAGTTATATTCAAAATTCTATAGATTTAAGAGCTTGATTTTCTCTTTTCATTTAATTTATGTTTTACGCAGTCGGGTTTTTTGTTTCTTTTAATAATTTAATTTTTTACTATAATTTGTCACAAAATCGATCCATGTCTTTGCTTTCTTCCTCTTCCCGACATACTTAATTTATAGATATATAATTGATATGAATCTGATATCGATGCCATTAAATCGTCTGAGAGAACATCTTCATAAATTACTTATGAGTGTTAAACATTTGCTTCCCGTTTTGTAACTGAAATAAAATTGGTTCCCCAAAACGTTGGAAGACTTCCGCAAACCATTTGACAGTCATATCAAATTATTCCCTGTTCCAACATTCTTGCTGATACGAAGAAGATAAGAAGCTGATAAGAGGAACGGCAATAAAACATATAGACCTTCGCAGGCACTTATGAATAGTCTGGCAGTCTCTGGATCTAATACTCTAATGCCGGTTCGGAAGGTTGCATTTTCTGATAAGATTCGCCAATAAACTCGGCAATTACTCTTCTCTTTTCATCTCACTGACAACAATTGCGTGCCCCGGTAAAACTGAAAAGTTGACTATCAATAATTAAAATAGCAGACTCAAGCAGACGTAAAAATAATATTGAAAATCAACCTGAATAGACTCAACCGAAATCTAATCAGCTAGCATTAACAAAGTTGCGCAACTTCGACAACTTTGTATTGTTTTGTTTGTCCCAAAACAATCGGGAGTCGGGAGGGAAACTCAATTCGGCTTTATTGAGAGCGGAGCCAAGTGGAATTACTTTATTTAATTTGCCTGGAGAAGTCGTTTCACTTTAACAGTTTTAATTATGTTTAATTGTACCGGAGAAACGTAATAAATTGTTTAACTCTTCTTTAGCTAAGCTACGCTTCTAGTGATTTTTAGTTTACGAACCGTTTTGGGACAAATGTTTTCAAAAGAATGTATCGGGGGGCACGGCAGTGCCCCCGCCGAGTCGAGCGCGAAGCAAACACTGCCGTACCATCCTTTACTGGAACCATTTCGCCGCATTTTCAGGCCCCTATTTGAGAACCTCTGGATAAGACCCGAACGCAGAAATTTTCGTCATCCAGTAAGCTATAATCACATACTTAAAATCCAAAATTTCAAGTCTGTAGGTCATTTAGTTCCGAAGTTAAGCGAAAGCAAAGTTTCACATTTATGACACTCACTCACTCACTCACTCACTCACTCATGATCATCAAAATAGAACTAGTACTTCCCATAAACTCAGAGAGCTCAAATTTGGTACAGAGTTAGGGTTTAATGACCACATAAAGGGAAAACTATAAAATCTAGGATAATCGAAGATCTGGAGTACCTGGTGACCCTGATTAGAAAACACAAGAGCCCAACCAAACTATTAGAGATCGACATACCGCCTTTACAAAAAATATTCAACTTGGTGGGCCGCTTCATTTTCTACAAAAAGAAGTGAAATCCCATCAAAAACATTCTGTAAAAAACTAGCCAAGTCTCGATGGAGCTGCTTGTTTATCTCTAAAAAGTAATGAAATCTAGACAAAGTCGTGCCAAGTCTAAGGTTCCTTACTGCGATTTCTTTATTATTATACTTAATGTTGTGTGACTTGGCCGTTGAAGGGAACACAAGGGTACAAAACCAGGTGTTCCATGACACCATTGCACCAATCTGTACCCACTAACGTATAAAGAATGTTCAACGGCCAAGTCACACAACATTAACTATAATAATAAAGAAATCGCAGTAAGGAACCTTAGACTTGGCACGACTTTGTCTAGATTTCATTACTTTTTAGAGATAAACAAGCAGCTCCATCGAGACTTGGCTAGTTTTTTACAGAATGTTTTTGATGGGATTTTATTTACCACAGATATCTAAAAGTTAAGACAAGACCTAAGCGTATTTATCATATAGAGATCGATAGAGCTATGAATACTACTATACTGAGCGGTTTAGACTTGCCGTCACTACAAGACACTTTTGAAATATGTAATACTAAACTTGTCAATAGGTATTTAATTTGTTTTCCCTTGGATTATTTTGTTATTATTACGCCGACGAACGAATCAGATACCAATACATGACAATAATATCCACGTCACTCGATACATTAAACACATTGCTTTCGAGAACACTAGAAATACTCGCAAAATGATTGCTCTGTGTAGATGATATTTAAAAAAATGGTTTTGATTGTATCTATGCATTAGGGTGCCACCATCGAGGAAATATCCCTATAGAGTAGTAATACTGAACAATATAATTCCACAACTAGTCAGTGATTTGTCACTGAATTTGAAAAGTAAGGACCACTCGCTGCGTCGTGTGTTTTTGACTTGGCCAATCAGAGTGCATGCGTCCTTGTTTTAACCAATCAGCGCGCATTGTCGGCGGTGGCAAATTGGCGGAATTTATTTCAACCAAAATTAACGTCATTGCGCTTCTATAGGTTAATTGTTCCATGGGTGCCACGGTGGTTGCTTGGTACCATAGCTTGGTACTCACTAGACTAATGAGGAGTTTCCCTATGATACCTCTATGCTCAAAATACCTGTCAAATCGTGCACTTATGGTTCAAATTGGTT
Source organism: Polyploca ridens (assembly GCA_951394255.1). Taxonomy (NCBI): domain Eukaryota; kingdom Metazoa; phylum Arthropoda; class Insecta; order Lepidoptera; family Drepanidae; genus Polyploca; species Polyploca ridens. Next base: position 1,032,841 of record OX596260.1, read on the forward strand.
CGAATTATCAACAGTTTGACAGGTATTTTCAGCATAGAGGTATCATAGGAAAACTCCTCATTACCACCCTCATGTTGAAAATCTATGGCTAACTTTAGAACCCTCCCAGGCATAAATCTTGAGTCCCAGCTCCCAGGTAAGCCTACCACCTTCAACCACATGATCATATTGAGATTGTGGTCAAAAACTGGCTTATCAAAAAGCAAAACATCTTCTCTCTAGCACCCCTCGTACAACTGTCGATTAAATCAATACCAATACAGAATATAATTCCACAAATAAACAACAATCAGATTATTCAAATCAATATTTCTATCCAACCATCTGCAAATACGTACAATATCAAAATTGTTTGGAATCAGTTCTCGCAAAACGGAGGGTAGTTGCTCATTAAAATTCAGTAGGTCTTCGCCCGCGATCGCGCCGCGCAGTCGGCGGGGCGGGCGGTTATTTCAATAAATTGTGCAAAGATTCACCATTCACCTTGAATCATCTCCCAGACAGACGCCTACTTTATTTTTATTCTTTATTTGATATTTACATAATAGTACATTCTGACACATGTGTGTAAAGTTGGTCATTACAGACTAGGCGAGTGTAATGGTCAATGCACACGCGTGTCATACGAAATTTTTCAACACACTTGCGAGGAAAGAAACAGACATATATTTTAAGTAGATTTTTTGATAATCATCAACCACACAACGTTAACAAAATTGCCCGCAGGTTTTTTTTTTGACAGCGAGGCGCTGTCATACTGTTTTACCCGTTTAAATAAAGAAGGCTTCGTCTCTACACACATATCAATTGCAGTGAGATACAAACATAACATAATCGGGATTATACCTATCATAAAACTGTGCGGTAATTTAAAGTAAAAAGAACTAGTGTGTAATAAGCTGCATTATTATGATACTAAAAATGGTGCATTAAATGTCACTTTACTAGCAAGTGTGTTAAAATTGTAGATTATTAACCAAGGGGATAAAGCCGTGTCTTCTGTCGCGGGTGACGATTTTAATCGCGAGCGTAACGAAGGTCTCGAGGTTTACTCCCGAGCGTAGCGAGGGTGTTAAAAACTTAAATCACGAGCGAAGCGAGGGATTTAAGACGAGTCCTGAATGTAGCGAGGGATTTAAATTCACCTAAGACTAAGACAGCTTTATCACCGAGGAAATTACTCTACTTTTCGTACCATTTGCGAAAAAATTAACACAATAATAATATGAGATAAGCGTTTATTAAAAATAATGAAAATTAAAAATAAAAGTTAACTTTCGAAACATTGGTCCAATTATTGATAGAGAGAGTTACATTATTGTTCGGTAAATTTATTGTTGATGAGTTGATTTGCGTATTTTATTTTCAAAAAGATGTATAATGCTTTATATACAAACTCAATGGTGTAAACACAGATGTAGTTCAGTATAAATTTCGGTAAGTATTCCAAATTTAAATCACATTCTCCCCCTAGAGGAGGAATGAAATTCAGTACAATTTTCTTTCCCTGTTTTTAACAGATTAAAAATGACTATTGTTATTACGATCGTTATGTTCGCTTTTTCTGGCATAGAATGTCACTTTTTTGAGCAAGTGGTACGAAAAATAGGTTTTTCCCATTTACCTCCTTAACACCTTACACTCCTTAAAAAAACCAGTGAAAAATAATGCAGGCTTTACGTGGCCTAAACACAAAAATGAATTTTCATATAAATATCACGAAAACAATGGGTAAAAAGAGACATTAAGTTGCTCGAGTCTCGTCTGGCAATTAAATTAAGCGGATAACGATGAGGGCCAGCCAAGTCAGCCGTCGCGACCGCCATTGATTGCGGACCAACATGCTTCCCTCCCGCGCATTCACGCTTTATGGTATGGCCAGAATTAGAACCCACTTCTTTGGTTATTCTTATATTAGTAAAACGAACCAATATGATGCAAATTAACTTAACTAATTAATTAAAGAGTTAATGCTGCCAGAAGCGGCAGACTTGAGGACATTTCTATATATTTATTTGTAATTTGTACATATTTGTTGTAAATAAAATTTACTTCCTACTTAATTAACTAATTTTAAGAACAAAAATAATCTAATTTATACAAAAAGTGCACTTAATATTTTTGACGTGCTTTAATATAAAATAAGAAAGAAAATAAAATGTATATATAATACCTATAGATCGACTTTACTGACTCTATGCTGTCTATTTTACATGATATCTATATATATAAAATTCAAAGTCCTGACTGACTGATATATCAACGCACAGCCTAAACCACTGGTCCAAGAGACTTGAAATTTGGAGGGTATATACTTTGTGAAGAGTAGGTATCCACTAAGAAAGGGTTTTTCGAAATTCCACCCCTAAGAGGGTAAAATTGGGGATGAAAGTTTGTATGAAAGTCCGTCAGTTTCGAAGTTAGGATCTTCAAATTTTGTGTTTAGGCTGAAGATTGAAAATTAATGTATACATATCTAAGCGTTTTTAATAATCCACCCTCGAAGCGGGATGAAGTTGTTTTGTTTTATTGTTGTAGAGAAATATGTAATTTGATTCCTGTAGGCCACGCGGGCGTAGCCGCGAGCAGAAGCTAGTCCTATATACAGGTCGTTGTTTTGGTCAGCGACGAGCGACTCAGGGTCGATAATATAAATGATAATTGTGCTAAAAAAAATATAAAAAAAATACTTTATTTTTTTTTAATAATAAAAATAAAAAAATTACAATTTTGAAAATCATTTAATAAGCTAAAGTGTAGACATAATACTCAACGGGAGTACGAGGGAGTAAAGGGGTGGGGCGATGGCGGCTTGCGCCCAGCTCTAGACCGTGCACGTGCCTAGTAACCATACTTTGCGATAATTTTATTTCAAATTGAATAAGGTATTTCTCAACATATTTACAGTATTTCATGGAATAAAGTCCATTTTTGGGGAATATATATTGTGTACTACCGCTCCTGGGTCGCTTGTCGCCGACCAAAACAACACCCTGTATAAGCTCAAAAAGTAATCAAAATTTCGACCAAATCATTTTTATAAGCCGGCGTGTCAATAATCGCAATTCGAGTATCCCACGAGATTCGGATTACGCAGGCCGCGGCGACTACCCCTCTTCGTAGCCATTGTCGTTAATGGGAATTTTAATACAGTAACAATACTATTACAATTACAATATAATACCACTGCCCACATTATACCTTAGTACCTATAGATTAAAACTAAAGAGTCAAATTGAGTGAAATACTATCAGACGCAGTAAATAAATATCCTAAGAATTTCATTTTCATGTATTAGGTAAGCTTTGTAAAATCAACTACTACGGTCGCTAATAACTGAAATATTTAGTCATATTGTTCTACGAAGGTAAAAATCAAATTTCCCGCCTCATGCTGAGGATCCACAAAGATAAAGGAGCTCGAATCACAACATATTTCCAATTAACTTCCCTTTTCAAATAAATATAAAAGGTTTCCTTTTTAATTTAATATTACGTAACGCTTACACATTCCAATAAAGCTGGCAACTTTTACGTAAAAATGGTTGGTATTTTCCGCAGCCGCGTCCTTCCAAAGTGCTCTCCTCCTACTCCCTACTTTATTACGAACATTCGCTTTTATGCGAGAATTATCTCTGCCCGGGAAAAATACTCGAATGGAGACCGCTCGGCGATTATTTACCCCTCATAACGAATGAAAGAAACAAAAAAACTTTTTTTTAACTGTTTATTCGATTGGGCAAAGGTTGAGTCCAGATTCAGCCTCTGATTTCACACTCATTAAAAAGTAAAAAGGTTCAATAGCACTTGGAAATCCAAGCCAGACCATTGTCACACAAATTAATATAATAATAATTTGGGTATAGATATTCTAATATATGTACAAATATTGGCCAAACCCATGGTGTGCCGTGTCTGGGAGGCAGACTATTTTATAATTACCTAGTGGATACTGTCCTCGTGTCGAATGGATGTGTTGTTTGCTAATCAGGGATGCCTATAATCCGTTGATATGATCTGCGCGAGTCTTTTGTTTAGACGGTCATGAAGCTAGCTTGTGAAACGACAAAACACTAACTTATGTTTCAATATACTTTCTTTCAAGCAATCTATCTTCTATCTATGCATATAAAAGGACTTTTTCTGACTGGCTACTTTCCTGGATAAAAAATATATAATTCAATTTAGTCCGTCAGTTAGATTACCTATCAGAAAATATTGGAGTCGATTTTTTTTTCGTCAATCAATCTGAAAATGATACAAGATAAGGCAGTAAAATGGGGAAGCTCGGGTGAAAATCTAGTATTCTAATAACAATACATTTTCCTGTATTTTGCCAAACTCGTTCAAAACTGCCCGTCTCCATTCTTAAAATAACCACCCATCAATTTAGTTATTCCAACAAGTTATTTGGTAACATGAAACTCGCCATGCCAGCCCTATCTCACCCCTTCCAGTAGCCGGGGGGTAGACAGGGGATACCTGTCGCGACTTACACGAAATAGATATGTGCAGAAGAACCACTCTACATAAATGTTTCAAATAATCACGCATACATGAGCCGGCCTGGCCGCAAATAACTTAGAGAGATTTCTTCGCGAAAGAGTTTAAGAAAAATATAAGTTGTCGTTAAAGTTTGGGAAAATAGTAGAATTTGTAGGAGAAAGATTGTTTTAAACGTTTTTTTACAAGTTTATACCACTATTTGAGGATAAAACATGCATGATCGGCTGAGACCAGTTGTTGTGTGTGTTGTTGTACTATGTTATGTAATTAATGTAATTTTGTTTTGAAAAAGTTATTGCTGAGTTTTTTGCCGGTCCTTCTCAGCGAATGCAACCTTCCGAAACGGTATTACAAGCGAGAAAATGCACAAATACTAAAGGTCTATTTGAATAAAATAATTTAAACTTATGATTTTGAAGTAAAAGGACTAGCCCCAAAACTATAACTTATATTAAAATTAGCTCTGAAATACTCTAAACAACTTCGAGGAGCGGACTGCAATCTAAAGTCACCACTATATCCGTCTAAATTTGCCGACATATGTGTTGTGACCATGTAAGCTTTAATTACTTCAACGTCTATGTGGGCGTAGAATGTTTTTCCTGTCCTTCTGTGTATACCTATTAGGTGTTACTATCGTCTACTGCCGACACACCCCAATGCACCCCTATTTAGGGGGAGCGTTAGTTAGACACTCAAGAAAGAATATTTGTCTACCCTATTGGACTGTGGCCAGTATTCAAAAATGATTTGATATGTTAAATTATGGAAAATATAACGAGTAAATATGCCAAGTAGACGATTTAGCATTATGGGATCGATTTAGAAGGTTTTGTTAATAAATTTATTTTTTGCTAAGGATGGAGTGGTTTTGTCGCAATAATTACATCCTCACTAATTATTAGCTAATCATAAAATGAAGAGTGTCTGTAAGTCTGTCCTTCTACATATTAGTCAGTCTGTTCGCCAAGATTTCACGCCATGAATACTATTAACATTAGTAACATTAGGGGTTATACTGATAACATTACGATTAGGGATATCCCAGAGATGAACATCGAGTCAATTTTTTTCGATAACTCTTTTAAGTAAAAATTGTTGTTGGTAATTTTCTGTAGTATACCGAAAACTATCGGAAATGGTCTCAAGTGCAGCTATGGTGGTAGTCAGTCAGGCGGGTGCTATAAAGTACCCCGGTGATACTTTGCTTTCGTCACAAAGTTCACCAAAAACTGCACTAATTAGATTAGATAGATTCGATCAACTAGATTCTTCAGGCAGTAGATTCAAAGCACGGATTGCGTCGTCAATCCCCCGTAACGGCTACAAATGAACCAACCCGTACGAGCTTACATCCACAAAAAGGGTTCAAAGTCACCCGTTTTCAATCCTGTGCGTTCAGTTCACTTAATGAACTGTATTCTCAGCAAATCCTTAGTGACGTCATAGCTTTGACGCCAACACCTTTTAATTCCAGCTTGATTGCGATGAAACGCTTTGAGAAATTAAATTGCAAAGGGATAAAAAATGCACGAAGTGTTTTGCTGATGCCATTTAACGTATTTGATACCTAATTATGCCAGTTATTGCTGATTTTTATTAGGAACTAGTGTTAAAATTAAGTAAAAAGATTGAACCATGGGTTGGCCAGTAGTACCTGATGTAAGTACTGTAGACCCAATAGGGTGCTGGTTGTCTTCTGCTTATAATTGCCATAATGTACGTATCTTAAACAGCATAGTCCATGTAAACGCCATCTGAGACCTTTCAAAAAATTAAAGACATAAACCAAGCCTCCCAAGAATGTCCTCGTTCCGATTGATGAATGAGAGATTATGGGTACATATGTCCCTAGAAACTCATTAGCCCCTGAAGCCGAGGATAAAATCGCCGGGCAAAAGCTACGCCGTATTTTCCCTCCCAAAGAATGTAGGTATGTAGCCTCCAACCCTCAACTCTAATTTGTTTAGATATAAAATACAGTAAATCTAAACACGCATAAAACTCGCAAACAATTTATTGCACGGCACGGGCGTCTAATAAAAGCTAGGACGTTACGACCGCGTTTACCCCGATTACCCGGGGGGTGGGGACACCCGGGTACATGCCCGTTGGACTCCGATAAGTCTCCCTCCGTACGTCGGACTTTATGACCGGTTTATGATCTTATTTACCCGGATCCCTGAACCCGGGTACGTTTCAATTGTATTAGATTAGATTCTAGAGTCAATTTAACCGTGAAAGGGACGACTGCGACGCAAATATTGAGCGGGAGAAAATTACCCATTGATAGAAAGTCTATATAGTCTATGTCTAAACGTATTCAATTCAAAATCTAGTTTATTTCAGCCTTTTCGGCAAAATTTTCATATAAGACTTGATGACACAAAATGAGCATCATTTTATACAATTGCCTACTTTTTGAACGAAAGTTTCGTCGTTGTTCTTCATGACGGCACGGGTAATGGCGCGCAAGAGAGTTATGGCGGGAAGGCATCACTCCGCCATCTTTGTATACGGCACATTTGGCGCGAAAATGTGACAGATAACGAATGTTGCCAGGCGTTCGTTGATTACTCTTATCTGTGTTGTTGGGTATCTCCGAATGCCTACTCTACGGTTTACGGGGGTGCATTCCTCCGCCTATATTATGGGGGAGATGGAATAGAGTCTGCTGAGCACTTCCTTAGCGTAATAATAGCGTATCCTGGCAAAGATAATGAATGATTCTGTTTTTTATATGCCAATTAAAATATCTTCAAAGGCAACTGAAAATCTTGTATGGCCAAGTTTAGTTTACAGATTCTACACGGATAATGTGACTGCCATTTTAAGATAACCCGCATTCGAGCTTCTGTAGCATAAAAATTAACGTGAAAGTTTCCTAGCTCTACACGTCACGCGCCACCGAGTCTCCAACGACTAAAACTTCCCCCTTAAGCTTAATGTGAAAAGTTTTCAATAAAACTACTACGACTACACAAACTTAACGTCAAACGCGAGGCGTCACTACGCGACAAGCTATAGCCTGTAATAAATTGATAAAAGTTTGGCTATTTATGTTTTTATACAAATACTGTTCGTATGCAATATCCTCAAGTTTTATTTTGGTCTACTAGTGCTGTTCTGTAGCAATCCCGCATCCCGTATCTTATAATCCCATCCCGGGATTATGGGTGAAAGTTACGTCGTAAAAACGTCATCTCATTACTTTATTGCTTCACATAAATGCGGTTTTCGGTTAACGGTCTTCCATATTGTGCGTAAGTAGGTGGTGTTGTTATTATTTATGATTTATGCAAGTTTATAGCTGCATAAAACTTGCACCCCTCCTTGCCATCTAAATCAAATTTTATGATAGAATGATTGATCGACGGATATTTTTATACTTTTATTTAGATTATATTTAATACCTATTTAACCCGAATCAAATACTAAATTAGGAAACGATCTGAAGCGTAAAAAGGGCCAATATTGAATAAACAATTTGGATTTTTTTATCTTGAAAGATTCCAAACACAAGCCTATAAGTTGATGCCCACGGCTACCTTCCACCATCGCAACTCTCGCCATCGACAGGGAGTCCATCCCCACACATTGAAACCAGAATTGTTTCGGACTGTGCGGTCTCAAAGGAGCTTCCTTCCGCGGACGCTCAGATTGTGGAATGAGCTCCCTGCCGTGGTTTTCCCAATGGACTACAACATGGGGTTCTTCAAAAAGGGTGTGAAGAGATTTCTGCAGGGTCGGCAACGCGCGAGTGACTCCCCTGGTGTTGCAAGCGTCCATAGGCTACGGTAACCGCTTACCATCAGGCGGGCCGTATGCTTGTTTGCTACCTAAGTAGTATAAAAAAAAAAAAAAAAAAAAAAAAAATAAGTAGTTTAAAAAACTGCTATTTGGCTATCCGAAGAATTTGTTGAAAGTGTTGGCGGGCCAGTTGGCGTGGTTGGTAACACCTCTCATGCTGCAGTTCGTGGGTTCGATTCTCACTCAGGACGAACATTTGTGTGTGTGAACATGTTTGCTTGTCCTGCGTCTGGGTTTAATATCTATAATAAATAAACATACATAATTTACTTACAAAAAAAAGTAGTACCTATACAATATCAGTTCAGTATTAGTTACCTGGTATAAATTGTACAAGCTCTGTTGCCCACTCAGGATATTTATAAATTGGAGAATTAAGACGCCGATGACCTGTAGCTTAACCATAGACTTAGATTTCGCTACGCTTACAGCTTTACAATACTAAATGACATTCCTCGAACATTCCAGAAGCGAGCAGTCGTACAACCGCACAGTGCAGTCCGTGTCGTCAATAGACGCGCTCTCGATCCCGTGGTCTGGGAATGAGGCACGGCTCGCGCTGCCGGCCGCGCTTGGCGTCGCGGGAATCCCGGCGCTCGTCATCACTGACAGCGCGGGGAAGACCCTCACTGCTAATGGGAGACAGCATCTCACTGGTGATCCTTTAGGACTGGTATGTGCCATTTATATATTTAACCCCTGTTCCTGGGATAAAACTTAGCTTATGTTATGATCCCCGATTCTTTACTCCGTTGCTGCGTGACAGGACAAACAAACAAACTCTTGCATTTATAATATTACCTGTGATATTACATCGCAAGATCGGTAAATCTCCTATCCTCGTTACCTCCATATGTCACACGTACAGCCGACAATCCTAGGCGTGCTTAGGTATGTTAAATAAATATTTAAATCCAGACTCGGAACAAGAAGACATGCTCATGTCCACTATCTTTGTTCTGGTTGGCAATCGAGCCCACAACAATGGCTTGGCAGTCAGGGAATCTAACCTTCACGCTAAATCTGTACATCAGAACTCTCTTGCAGAACTTCCCGTGGGCTCAGAGGCCGGTGTCGGTGCTGACTGAACAAGCGCTGCTGAAAATGGCGCGACATCCTGCCGTCGTGTTGTTTATTGGTAAGACCATAAAGATGATAAGAGAAGGGGCTATATTTTCTTAGCAATTGAACTTTATCTAACTGATACTGAATCACTTTTGTGTCAAAAGTTCCATTCATTGAAAAAGAAGGTGGGGCATCGGATACTCATGTTGGCATCCCAACATTTTACGTTCCAAAAATTAATGGCAAAAATATAACTGAAAACCTCAAATTGAAATAGCTTTTGCGTACATTGCAACGGCTTTTATGGAAAAAACACCCAAGATACACCAATGCTTGTTGGATTTATTTCATCCTGCCACCATAGTGGGTATACTGAACGCCATACTTATCTCTGGCTCATCAGATGTCGCCTGTTTGGTTCAGTTCAGGCAGAATTCCTTAAGGACCTTATACTCAAAGTCACAAATTCTGACACATCATCATCATCAGCCTATAATGTTCCACTGCTGAGCACAGTCCTCTGTTCACAAATGAGGGTGAAAGGGAATGGTCAGATACTCCACCACGCGTGCCCACTGCGGATCAGTGGAGGTAGGCTAGTGGTCTTACTGCTGGAGTTTTCAAGCCGGCTATAAGGCCTCCAACTAGCTTAACGACTATCACAATTAAGTGATAACCGGGTCCAACGGCTTTACGTGCCTTCCGAAGCACGGAAACGCTCGATTTGAAATACCACTAGGCGGTCACCCATTCAGGTATCGACCACAAAAGTGGTAGCTTAACTTGCCGATCGACTAAGAACGGCTTATCATGCTACATCTCGAGCGCTTCCACTCAATTCTGACACTCAGATGGAAACCCTTTCAAATTAAACAACTGGCTTTCGATTGATCTTTTGTTTGGCTTATACATAAATTAGGTCAATTAGGTTAATCATCATGGATGATCCAAAACCGTAATTCTCTTTACAGATGACGAAGACTCAGAAATTGAATTCGCCGAATCAGTGATCATGCCCTCAGCAGAATCGTACTACGAAGAGTGCAGCATACAGTACCCAGGGTTCTGCCCCTACCAGAACTCGTCAGACGACGAGACCATGGACTTTGACTACCCAACCTCAAAACACTCCAGGATGAAGAAAAAACCCTTCAAACATGTCATGTTTTATATAGGCATCGATGGAACTGATAGTGCTGATATGCTAAGAGAACATATTGGTCTTGATGATGCAGTACCCTTGCTAACAGCAATAGACTTCCCCAAACAGAGGATGGTGACGATGAAATATGGTGATGAAATAACCACAGATTCAGTACAGAATTTCGTTGATGCGTATTTAAGCGGGAATTCAGATTTTAAGCCGTTGAAACCTTATAGTGACAAATGTTAGTGATGTTATTTTTTGGATGGGCGATGCGACTTTTTTGTGGTTTACATCGTCGTAAGCCCCATTGAGGAGTTCAGCCATATTCAGATAACTGATAGCACAATAGGAGAATCTTTGTTATGATGTGATACCTTCTACAAGATTCCTTCTTTACTTTTGTTGTTATACGATGAGAATGGTGCTGATTCTGTTGTTTACAACTAAACTAATTTTAGTCTCACTATATCTCTTTCTAACAAAGAACATAAGAAAAGGATGCAAGAAATTTAGTCCTGTCAAATTAGTCCAATGCTTATGTTCAATGTTTTAGTCGCCATCTATCGTGGTTACGTCTAACTAAACATAAATACCCGCAAATTAAAGGTGAACGCACACTTTTCCGAGCCGAACGCGTCGAACGCATAGAACGAAACGAATTTTAGAATTCTGTATATGAAATCTTATGAAAGCTCGCACACTCGCCCGCGTATCCCGCGTCCAGAATTCTAGACAAAGGGGTACGAACATTTTTGTATGGGAGCTGGCATAGCCACCCGCCGACATTTTGATTTTTTTTCAATGTCGCGGCGCACGGTTTAAATGGTATATTTGGGTAGAGGACACTTATACAAACAAAAAATGTTAAGCAATATGGTGACCTAAAGTGTCACGTTTCCGAGATATTTGGAGGTAAAGATCGCCATATGAGAATTACGACAATCATTAAAAATGAACTTATTACGTGTTTATATGCATTAGATTGTATTCAAATAATAGTTCCCAGGTTGATTTAACTTTTTATTAGAATATAGCAAAACAAAGAGCACAAAAAAAACAATATTCATTCATTGGTTACCTACTAAACCGCATCGCAATATTCGCAATGAAATACAATGTTGTCAAGTAGCATGGTTTTCCCAATGGAGTACAGCATGGGGTTCTTCAAAAAGGGTCTGAAGAGATTTCTGCAGGGTCGGCAACGCGTGAGTGACACCCTTGGTGTTGCAAGCGTCCATAGGCTGCGGTAGCCGCTTACCATCAGGCGGGCCGTATGCTTGTTTGCTACCTAAGTAGTATAAAAAAAAAAGCTCGGATCGTAGTGGTTAACTTGTTTTCCGTGTCGCCGTTATTAACCAAAAATGACAATACTTGTCCTAAAATATCATGTTACCGAGATATTAGAATATCGATGTCAATGATGATCAATATAATATGAGACGAATGACAATAGTTTAAAGTTGATTAAGTACAATTTATGTTCTTGTTTTTAAGCAATAGTGGTCAAATAATATTGCATCACGGTTTTAAAAATATATTAAAACACATGGTAGAAACAAGCCGTGAACTTAAACCTTTACTTTAAATAAAAGGTTTTTTTAAAACGACTTAGGTAGCAAACAAACATACGGCCCGTCTGATTGTAAGCGAAGAAAGCTCCTTTGAGACCGCATAGTTTGAAACAATTTTGGTTCCAATGTGTGAGGATGGACTCCCCGTCAATGGCAAGACTTGTGATGGTAGAAGGTAGGCGTGGGTATCAGGTTAAACAATTCTACAGAACACTGTCCGTTGTACAAGTGGTAGAACACACATAAGGAGGCAAAGTCTCTCCTCAGATTGAGGGGCCCTAAGCTGCTTGTGAGCTCGGGATCGTGGACAATTCTAATGGCACGTCGCTGAACCGAGTCTAAAGGCCCAAACTGGTATCCAGGTAAGAGCAATACTCCATATAAGGCCGGACTTGCGATTTGTAAAGATGCAGCCTTTGCCCCGATGTGAAGTACTGCTTCGCTCTGTTGAGCACTTCAATTTTTTTGGATGCTAGCTTAACCTTGTCTTCTAGACGGCCTATTGACATTATTAGAAATGTCGATGCCGAGGATCCCGATGTTTTCACTGATGTCCGTGTTCTGGAATTATGAAGCCCCAGCAAATGGGGTTTTCTTAGCGGTGAACGCACAGACTTGGGTCTTAGTGGGGTTCAAATGGAATAGGTTTACTCGACCGTAATTGGAGACACTAGTTAGTGTGCTCTCGATTTCAGACACAAGCTGTTTGCGGATTTCATCCACCACGAAACGAGGAATATTTGCAATGAGCGTCCTCTGTACAATGAATGCCGTCAATAGACAGCATTTCATTGATATGCAGTAGGAACAGTGTTGGGGACAGTACAGACCCTTGCGGGACGCCAGCATTTATATCCCTCAGCTCTTATGCATCTGTTGGACAGAAAATTGGCGACCCATTTGCATAGGTCCTCGGGAAGCCCATATGCTGGTAACTTAGTTAGAAGACACCGGTGATATTGTGTTCATGTGAGCAGTCTTCGACGAAGACGTGACTTTCATTTAGGTGGAAGTTTTATTGGGTCGGGCCGGCCGCGGGACCGGGTGCTTTTGTATTTATTTACGTCGCTATTGCAATTTTGGCGCCCAAGGAACATTACTTAGCGATCTTTAGTTCCAATTAACTTGGTAACATAGATTTTAGGACAAGAATTGTAATTTTTGTTTGTATAATAATGACAAGATGGAAAACAAGTCACGATCCGAGCTACTTTGACAACATTGTGGTTCATAGCGAATATTACGATGCTGTTTAGTAGGTAAGTAATTAAAAATATTAAATATGAATGAATATAAACACGTAATAAGTTAATTTTTAATGATTGTCATAATTTTCATATGGCGATCTTTACCTCCAAATATCTCGGAAACGTGTCACTTTAGGCCACCATATTGATTAACATTTTTTGTTTGTATTAGTGTCCTCTACCCATATATACTTGTTACATCGTGCGCCGCGATATTGAAAAAAAACTAAAATGGCGGCGGCTAGCTATGCCACAAAGGTTCTATTCCCTTTGAATGACGTCATCATATTCGGCACGGCTTATGCTGTCGACTCGACCGATGCGCTCGCATTCTATCAGTCGCATACAACAGAGCAACACGCGAGTTGTTTTTCTTCTTTGGCGCGGACGATTCTTTCTGTGCGGATATGTATGCGAGGCGTCCTTGACTTCGATTCGTTGGACGCGTTCGGCTCGGATAAGTGTGCTTTCACCTTAAAACGGCAAAGACTAATTATATGTTCTATCCTTCTTAAATAATGTTTGTAAGAAAGAGATGCAGTGTGACTAAAATTAGTTTAGTGCGATGTACAACAGAATCGGCACCAATATGTGACTTATGTATTTTCTTTAAAGTAGGTAATGTTATAAGAACTTAGGTAACTTATTCAATTTTTCGTTATTTTCATGCTGCCTTTATTTTCAAATTAGCAATTTATGTTAATATTTCAGTATTAAAACTTATAATTTCTCAATTTTCATAACTTGTAAAGTATTTTGTAGTGATAGTAGGTAATAATGTAGAAACTGTTTCGTGAATAGATAATACATGCAATTTATATGCAGATATGTGATAAGCAATGATTCAATAAATTATGAACGTATTGGTACTGTAGTTTATGTTCTGAATTTTCCGTCCTGTCCTACACCCTTCCAGAAGTTGGTACTCTTGATGTTTAAACGCCTGCTTTACTGTTGTCTACCACCCACCAGCTATTTCAAAGATTTCATGGTATTTGGTTGACAAATTCGATCTACAGCAGCTACATAAAGGTCACCACTCAGTATATCGGCACGGCTACGCATCGGCAAATACCTTGCTATTCAAGTGAGGCCTTTAAATCGTATGTGTTAAAAGACTTCTCGTATCGTGACGTATCGTATTATCTTCTTCTTCTATACATATAAAATTCTTTGTCCTGAATGACTGACTGACAATCAACGCACAGCCTAAACCGCTGATCGTAGAGACTTGAAACTTGGAGGGTGTGTTCTTTGTATGATGTAGGCATCCGATAAGAAAGGATTTTTCGAAATTCTACCCCTAAGGGTTCGGTAATAAGTTTCCGCGCAAAAAAATTCAAACGGTACGCGGGTGAAACCGCGGGGGTCTGCTAGTTCTATATACAGGTGATTTTTTTTTCTAGCCAGTGAGGGCAACTTCTGAACTACAGGTCTTAGAGAAAAACGCTGAAGGGAACCCCGAACTAAATTTTGAAGAAAATAAAAATGCCATTAAAAAAAAGAAAAAAAAATGTGTTTAAAATTTTTTGCAAAAATTTTTTTTTCTTTTTCTGCTTCTACTTCACAATACGAAAAAAATTATGTATGACAATCTTGGTCTGAAGTTGCTAGAAGTTATCAAAATTGACCTAAATTTTTTTGTCAGAATGCTAAGAGCCAATTCCTTATGGCTAAACATAGTGAGGTCCCTGCGAGATCTACTCCACCTCGTCAAACTTTACGCAGCAAAAACCATGGTCAAGGAAAATATAAAATAATATTTTGGATAACTTCTAGCAACTTGAGAGCAAGATTGTCTTACATAATTTTGTTCATATTGTGACGAAGAAACAGAATTTCGAAAAAAAAAATTTTTTTGAAAAAATTCAATATCTTCGAATATACTAAATTTAATCGCATTTTAATTTTCTTCAAAATTCAGCTCGGGGTTCCTTTCAGCGTTTTTCTCTAAGACCTGTAGTTCAGAAGTTGCCCACACTGGCTAGAAATAAAAATTCGCCCTGTATATAACTCACATCTAAGCTTTAATCCCGAATATCGGAGAGAGAACAGAGTGGTGCTTTAAAAAAAAGCTGCCCTTTGATATACCAGTGGGGCGATTACGTAACTTTTTTGCAATAAGTTTCAATCATTTTAGAATTGAAACCGATTCAATATAGCGTTTTTCTGATAGTATTTTTACGTTCTGGTAATTGCAAATACAAAAAGTGCTTTATTGAAAATGGAACCATTTCGGATTTTGTAATATTTTTACCGATTCAGAGGTTGTTTCAATCTCATTGCAACAAAGTTACGTAATCCGCGTACAGATTTGATCGGATCATAGACAAAACCTTGTATTGCCATTATTCAAAATACATCTGTGTAATGAGGTGCCCCGATTGAATGAGTCGAGATAACGAAGATCACTTTGATTGAATGTAAACAAGATTATATTGAAGTGGGTAAAATATGTTTCTAGCAATCAGACACAAATAACACATAAAATTTTGTTTCAAACTGTGGAAAAAACTATTTCTCTTCTCTTATGGTTTGATGATACGACCATTGTCAATAGCTAAACCTTATAGCTTACAAATGGGTACTACTGAACGCAAACAATCGCTAATAAAGATGATCTTGATGGTTTTCCCCATTCATAGAATCCATTATTTTTTTTGACGGGCCAGTTGGCGCAGTTGGTTAAGGTTCGCCTTACGCGCCGCAGGCCGTGGGTTCGATTCCCACACAGGACATGCATTTGTGTGCATGAACATGTCTGTATGTCCTGAGTCTGGGTGTAATTATGTATATTAAGTATGTATTTACAAACAAAAAGTAGTATATGTATTATATCAGTTATCTGGTTTCCATAGTACAAGCTCTGCTTAGTTTGGGATCAGATGACCGTGTGTGAGGAATGTCCCGGGATATTTATTATTTATTTATTTATTTTATTTATTTATTTATTATTATCGTATAAACTTGTCAATAGTCACAGTGATAACAAATTGCGTGTTTAGTAGTTTCCCTTTAGTTTATTTTTTATTTCTAAGGCAGACTTAAGTAAGTCATGCTCACTTTAAGGCCTTTGCTTGCGGCGGCGTCGTGTGACGGGTCGCTCACTTCCCTCCAGTGCTGCAAACTCTCCTTCTTTTCCAGGAGATTCCATGATTTTTGGATATTTCTCCTTATCTCCTTATTTATTTTTCAATTTAATGAAAATCTCCTGGATTATCACGATGTAAGCCAAGTGTACGACATTTTATATTTTTCTAAGCAAAACACCTGTTATTGACATAAAATAAATCAATCAATGCTCTCAAATGTTGATTCAGATTCCGAATTAAACCGTGAAACTTGCAAAGTGACGTTGCGTTTTCATTTTATTTCCATAGATTCGTGTATTTTAACATAAAATTGGTGTTTTATCCAATAAAGATCAAACCATGTGAAGTTGAAGTGAATAAATTACGTGTATCGTGATTTTTCAAGTGGTCTCAATAAATCCGTGAAAAGTTTAGTACATTGACCACCATTTTACTAAAACATGTCTTTTATCGACTCCGGCAGATACTGACAGAGTGTCCAAATTGAAAGTGATTTTTGTGATTAGGATTTTATATAACTGGCAAAAATAAATCTAATAAAATGTATTTGTTTGCCAAACTTAAAACTAAGGAGCAGAATAAAAAATCCTTCTATTCTAAAGAAACCAATAACCTACCTAGAAGTACCTATTTAATTTCTCCTTCTTTTTTTCGCTGTCTCCTGGATTTTTGGCATAAATATACTTCTTTTTTGCAAGTTGGAGTTTGCAGCACTGCTT
Organism: Polyploca ridens; assembly: GCA_951394255.1. Classification (NCBI taxonomy): domain Eukaryota; kingdom Metazoa; phylum Arthropoda; class Insecta; order Lepidoptera; family Drepanidae; genus Polyploca; species Polyploca ridens. The sequence goes on from OX596260.1 coordinate 1,049,997, forward strand.
CCCTCCAATATGGCGAGGAGGGCGATGGCTGCCACACGCGTCATACTTGTGAACAGGTGCTGCTTGTGGGGGTTGGTCTGCTTAAGTTTGCCATTAATTTATTTACTTATTAAATATAGATTCAGTCTACTTTGTAGTTTTGCCGCCGCGCCGGGGCACGCAATTGTTGTCAGTGCGATTAGAATGTAAATATTATGTAATGAATCTAAGCTTGTTTTGAGAAGAGTAATTGCTGAGTTTATTGCCGGCTCTTCTCAGCAAATGCAACCTTCCGAACCGGTATTAGAGTATTAGAGTCAGACTTTTTATAAGTGCCTGCGAAGGTCTATTTGAATAAATGATTTTGAATTTTGAATGAATTTTGAATTAACTAATGTCGATAGATGCAACTTTATTTAAGAAATTCATATAATAATTATTATTTTGTATCTTTATACATTAGGTACTTCTAATATATAAATATAAAATTATTATTTATATTTCATGTAAAGCTGTAAGATAAAACTGTAGAGTAATACCTACTCGTTCATGAATGTTGGTCAGCCAGCTCCAAGGATATTATTACTACGTAACTGGATAGTCAGACAGTAGTAGTTAACGTGACTTTCAATGTACATAGGATGTTGAACCTTATCACTATACTATAAATTCAATTTTTTATTCAACTTAGGTATAAGGAAACACTGTTCTGAGGGAAAAACGGTCTCAAGAGAGACTCACTTTTTAAAAATCCTTGGCTAGCCCATAGACAAAATAAAGCGGCAGAATACTAAAATCCAGTGCCAATTTGCTGTCGATCATTCTAAAAAAAATCTAATTGATGCCGAACGGGGTTTCCAGATTGGGTACTTTCGCAATTTTTGGGGAAAAATAAAGACAGTTCCAAATTTTTGGGGAAACCAAAAGCTTTAGGCAATTTTTGAGGAATGAAATTAGATAGACAGTAGACTTTGGAAAAATTAAGGCACTTATTATTCGTACTAGATTGAGGCAAAATTGATAATTGTCACATTTCATATGATACAATAAAATCTGCAAACTTACTCTTTAACTTTGAAATGATAGTACACACGGCTACACATCAAGCTATACATTTCCAGTATAAGCTGATCTCGCATTGTATAGGATTTCCCTGCAATGAGAGGTCAGCATCTATTGGAAATGTATAGCTTGATCTGTAGCCGTGCGTACAGTTAATTACTTAATAAGCTAAGAAGAGATTTTTTTTGCTAAAAATACCTCTTTTATATGAAAGTTTGTAGTTGTGGTACATTTTATACCAATGAATTTAGATGCTTTAAATTTTTATAATATAAAATATAGTGTTACTTTTTATATTTATTGTAAATAATTCATAGAGTATAGTATATGGTAGAAAAATCATTATTTGAAAATATAGAGAATTTAAAGTTTAAGGATATTTAGGGAAAAGTTACGAAAATAATAGTAGTTTTTTTTAGTACTGGGGTAATTTTTCATACACGATCTGGATACCCTGACGCCAAACGAAATTACTAACGCCCGCCATTATTGTGAAATAAAATTTTCAAAATAAATTTCACGTGCTCAAACTGAGCACTATTGATTATAAATACAAAGCTTAGTATACATTTTCTAAATCATGGCCGATAACGACGATCTTTTGGACTACGAAGACGAAGAGCAGGCGGATCAGCAGACTACCGAAGGAGCAACCGAAGCGGCTCCAAAGAAAGAGGTTAAAGGGTCCTACGTATCTATCCACAGTTCCGGCTTCCGTGATTTCCTTTTGAAACCTGAAATATTGAGGGCGATCGTCGACTGTGGTTTCGAGCATCCTTCTGAAGTGCAACATGAGTGCATTCCCCAAGCCGTGCTTGGTATGGACATCCTGTGTCAAGCGAAATCTGGTATGGGAAAAACTGCCGTGTTTGTTTTGGCGACGCTACAACAGATTGAGCCTTCCGAGAACCACGTCTACGTTCTTGTAATGTGCCACACCAGAGAATTAGCGTTCCAAATTAGCAAGGAGTATGAAAGATTTTCAAAATATATGGCTGGCGTAAGGGTGTCAGTCTTTTTCGGTGGCATGCCGATACAGAAGGATGAGGAAGTACTGAAGACTGCTTGTCCACACATAGTTGTCGGCACTCCCGGCAGGATTTTGGCGTTGGTAAACAACAAGAAGCTGAACCTGAAGCACCTCAAGCACTTCATCCTTGATGAGTGTGACAAGATGTTGGAATCTCTCGACATGAGACGTGATGTGCAGGAAATATTCCGGAACACTCCACACGGTAAGCAAGTGATGATGTTTTCAGCTACACTGAGCAAAGAGATCCGGCCAGTATGCAAGAAATTCATGCAAGACCCTATGGAGGTGTATGTAGATGATGAAGCCAAGCTGACATTGCACGGATTGCAGCAACATTATGTAAAACTTAAGGAAAATGAAAAGAACAAAAAGTTGTTTGAACTACTTGACGTATTGGAATTCAACCAAGTAGTCATATTTGTTAAGTCTGTACAACGCTGCATAGCTCTCGCGCAGCTGCTCACTGACCAAAACTTCCCTGCTATTGGAATCCACCGGAACATGACTCAAGATGAGCGATTATCCCGCTATCAGCAGTTCAAGGACTTCCAAAAGAGGATCCTTGTTGCCACCAACCTGTTTGGCCGTGGAATGGATATAGAGCGAGTAAACATTGTGTTTAACTATGACATGCCAGAAGATTCCGATACGTACCTTCACCGAGTGGCTCGTGCTGGAAGATTTGGTACTAAAGGTCTGGCCATTACAATGGTATCAGATGAGGGAGATGCGAAGATCCTCAATGAGGTCCAAGACCGCTTTGATGTCAACATTACTGAACTACCTGAAGAAATAGAGCTATCAACATACATTGAAGGCCGATAAATTAAGTACTTTAAGATATTCATTCCTTTTATACGGTTGAATTGTGTAAGCCTGCCATTGATGGGGGCATCCTCCACATGAGTGTGTTTTGTATTCTCAAACATTATTCTTAAGCTAAGAATTGTTGATGTTCATCAAGTAGTATTTGGTTTGTAAATTGTTAGCACACCTCATGTCTAAGTTCTACCTAGCCTAACAATTAAAGTGACATTTAATATTGTGATAACTGGCTGTTTTTTCTAATAAACCCTATTCAATATCAGTTCCATTTAAGAATATCAACATTCATCAGATTGCCCTAAAATAGCTTGCATAACAACTGTTATTTCTCACACTAATAACAATCTTAACACTTTGTATATGGCTTCCTGTATCAGGTTGCTAAATTTAAAGTATAGGTTAAATGATATCTGTTAATTCTTGCAATAATATCAGTTTAATACAATGTATGTTTGTTATTTCCTTTATTGATGATGTAGACTCAAACAATAAGTCAGTCAATAGGTATTTGAAGGTTAAACATACCCATAACTTGTATCAAGACAGTATGTGTAAAATAAAATTGCACATAACTACATAAATACTGCTATAAAACATTTCTGTCAAAGTATTTGTGGAATTTTACAATTGACTAAGGATAAATAAAACAAATTTGTAATAACAATACAAAAATATTTTTATTTGCATTTTTATGACCTACATAATTAAAAAGGTTTTTTTTTTAACAAACAATGTAGTATAGTAGAGAAAATCTTATACATGTAGGGATAGGGATAATAATTAGACTTTGGTATGATTGTACAGAACAATGTCCATAAGTAGGAACTCTTGGTTAACTATTAGAAAAGTACGTAGGTATCATTTTGTGACAATATTATTAATTTACTGCTTTTACACTATATTATTGTAGTTAGGCTTCTTTAGTGATAAACTTAACACTGTTTGGTTGATAGCCTCCTTATCTTAAATATATTTCTACCTATAGACATTCAAATTGATGATTGCTTAGCAAGCTTCAATTTAATAATCTCCAGACAACTTAAAAATAAACCAAGTTAAAAGTAGCCTTGAGCATTTCCAATCCAAAATTAATTAAGACCTAAAAACGTTTTTTTGTCAGTCCCATAGGTTTTCTCATGAGTAAATCTAGTAATGAGATCTAGGGCCCATTTAGGCTGGTCTCCGGGTACCATGTGGCCTGCATTCCTGACCATAATCTCCACTAATTTACCTCCCTGCTTCACATATCCAGCGACTTCGCCATCAACCTGCCAAATGTACCGTTTTGACGTCCTATAATCTTCTGCACCAGTAAAGTTGAGATTCCTCAAATAGTTCAAAGTGAGTGGATATGCAACAATGATATCCAACTGACCACTATAAATGACTACGTAATAGTGATCTAATAGTTCAGATATCCACGGTGCTACAGACTTCATGACGTCTTGCTTCAAATGCTTTTCTACCTCTTTCCCATCGTGGAATGTGAGGTTACCAACATGTATTGATTTACGCACAGCACTTTTCTGTAGCATAGGGCCAAAGTCTTCAAATTGATTGTAGTCTTTTGTGTGTAAATAATTGAAATAAAAATCAAAACCAGTCATATTATGGAATATGCTGGGACCCGTGGTCATGTCTCCGTTTAATAAAGTATCAAAGCTTTCAAAAGCCTTATCCCATTCTCCCTGCTTGATATAATCAGCGGTTTGTTTCTCATACTGTTCAAATACTTTTGCTTGATACCAATCAATGAGACCAATTTGGTACAAATACTTTCCATATAATAACTGATGTACGGGGTCACTCAAACCATTACCAATTGCTACTCCCTTGAGGTTTATTTTCAGGTCTGCAGTTGGGTTCTTTTTATGAATCGTGTACGCCAAAGCTGGGACATATTTCCCACCATATGACTCCCCTGTCACAAAGAACTTGTTCTGCTGCAATTCTGGGAATAGCTTGAAAAATTGGAGGACAGTAGAGTACAGTTGTTCACCAACTTGAGTCTCATCAGTGCAGTAGCCTTTAGGATCTTTGGTAAAGCTGAATCCTGTCCCAACAGGGTTATCTATGTAGATAATGTGGTGACTCAACGCCCAGTTGTACTTCCTCCTCTCGAATTTACCATTTCTGACTCTGAGCGGACCGTTCTCAGTGAATAGGCCGTAGAGGGACGACGCGCCGGGCCCGCCTTGCAGCCACACGATCACTGGAGCATCCTTCTTGTTAGGGATCATCGCCGGGAAGTACCAGAAGAATTGATTAGAATCATAAGTTTTGTTAACGGTAAAGTATCCAGCGTAACTTGTGATCCGCAAACCTAATGTGAAGTTGACTCGGGCGAGGAGCCTACCTTCAGTTACATTTCCACTTTCCACAAATGGCGTGAGGAATAAAGGAGCACCAGGATCTCCGCCATCACGTTCGCCGAGGTGTAACTTTGGATAGCGATGAAAAAAGCACTGTGCTGAATATATTTGAAGGATCAAAAGTCCCCACAGAACAAGCGCCATATCTCCCTTCCTAGGCCAAAAGAGTAGTTATTTATTCACCACGTTATGGCTTGCAAAAAGTGGCGGCGCCAGCAAAGCCTACGCGACATATACAATCACTCGCTCACTAGTTACTAAGTTAAAGCCAGAGAATAACTAATATATCGCCTTCACCTTTTGCCTCTTATCATTCATGTCATGTACTCAATTAATTAGTATTATTATTATAAAAGATTTGTTTATTTTCCTGTGTAGGTTTGATGAAAAATATCTTGTACAGTCGATGACATAAATATATACTTTGTGTTTAAAAGCAATTTTGTCACACTGTGTTTAGATTCTAATGTTGAAATATTACATAAATCATATTAGTATATGTTATAAGATTCTGCCTGCTGAATATACTTTCAATTAATATTTTTAGAGAAAATCGTTTTTGAATTTCACTAAGTGTATACACATTTATGTCCTCGACTGTACATAGTCACAGAGTATCCATCCATATTATAAAAATATTCTGTGACATGACATAGTAGCTATCTATGGAGGGTAGAGGATTGGGGACGCTACAATAGCAAAAGGTTATGAAATGAAGTATTTGTCCCACAACTTAGGCTGCATTCCGAATTACCGCTGTAATTGATTTGAGCGTGCTTAAACCCGTACCGAATTGAATAATGACAGTTCACGATGTCCCGTGAAACGTCATAGATGACGTCATGACATCCGCCATCTTGCGCTCACACCGACCATGCCCTAAACTGATATCACCGTGAGCGCCAATGATATTATAATAAAAAGAGGTTGGTGAGCGCTGTCAAAAGTGACGGCAAAAATCTAATAAGATTCTTGGTTTTCTATTTGGCAAAGATACTTTTTATGATTTTATGAGAGAAAAATAATACAAAAAGCAGATATTCCTTTTTGCAAGTCAACTTATAAAAGATATAAGGAGTCCTAGTGCACTGATAATTCAGAATTTAATTAAATTCTCAAATGTTCTGTTTTGAATACTGTGAGCGCGATAACGGGCGTTCCGAATTGTTGATAGTTCTCAGCTGTCATAAGCGTGATATCTAATTCGGTACGCCAATTATTGCTGTGATCGCTGTAATCGATATTATCCATTTCGGAATGTACCCTTAATCTGGCCCGGTAGCCACAAGAGGAATTAACGACGACAGTTTCAAAAATCAATTTGCCTGCTATTCGCGATTGGTTGTTTGCTCCACCAAATGCCATAACAGCGACTTTCTTCATCTTCACTTCTTGCATTCTGGAGGGATTCGGAACTTATTTACTGCTTACCGTTTGGACACTTTTGCTTCAAATTCTTCCTTCAAAGTCAAAGCCATTTATTCAATTTAGGCCCCAGAAGGGCACTTCTGAAGGTCACATTTACTGAAGTTACCACCTTCAATAGAGATATGCTACCCTCATACTGAGCGGCGTTCAGTTATTGTTGAATTAGGTGAATGCGATAGATAATACGGAACGTATGGTACAGAAAGAGATAGCTATATGTAGCCGCTAAGCAAAATTACGACAATTGTCTGAATTTGACTGCAACAATTAGCGTGCGTTAATGCGATATCTACCTCTTTCTATTATAATATCATTGTCTACCCTCCATATTGTTAACGCTATCATTCTATTATTATTACTATTAATATTCATGTGTCACTTTACACTGCGCTGGGGAACCATTTTATTGATTTTCATACTTTATTAAGGTACTCAGCGTGAGCCGGGAAAATTGTTTTATTTCTCAAGATTTTTGATTTTTACCTTTGTAGAACAATGTGGCTGAATAGTTCAGTAATTCTCGACCGTATTGGTTCATTTTGAACATTGTGTTATGAATGTTTTTTTGTATAATATGTGCCATATTTGAACTTTCCTCTAAAAACCGTGAAACTGACTATTTTAATGAATGTACAAAAATATTTCATTATAAACAAAATCAATTCCACAATATGCCAATATCAATAAATCTTGGTCGCCCTTGGATTCGATGTCGGATGTTGCGTTTTCATTTTTATTTTCATAAATTCGAGTACCTATTTTGAGTTTTATTGCATATTATCGGTGGTATTTTATCCAATAAAGATTAATCTATCACCAGTGAAGAAAAATGAAATGAATTATGTGTATCGTGACTTTACAAGTTGTCTCAAAAAGTCCGTGAAAAGTTTTAGTAGGTACAATGACCACTATTTTACTAAAACATGAATGGATGGTGACTGATAATGCGGACTATGTGAAAGTCACGGGTCAGAATGTTCCTTTATAATATACTGGACACACGGAACGTCATAGCAAAATCAACATAGACTTTCTTCTTACCCCCGCCCACCCCGCACCCTACGTCTTTTGATAGCCGCCATTTTGTTTTCATACTGTCATGTCATGTCATAAATGACAAACGAAAAATATTTAAACAATTGCTGTTTGTGTGTTGAGCGAAATAGTAGTGTTGATTAATTTCCACATATTTCTGTTCCATCCAAATAGTAATTGCTGGGTATATACAAGTGCTGTGAGCCGGTATGTGCCAGATTCTTTAAGTTTGCGACAGGACGCTATTTTGCACGTGCGATTAATTGATTGAAGTGTTGTTTTCACAATTAACCACGATGTATTATAAGTGTTATGTACCGGGGTGTACAAGTTCGCGACAGGACGCTATTTTGCATAAGTTTCCCAAGTGTGAGAAAAGACTCAAAATGTGGCTCGACTCCATTAATTGTGATACCTTAAGAAATAAAAGTGTAAACGAACTGGGCACTATGCAAGTGTGTCACAAACATTTTGAGGCACGATTTGTTACCAAGAAATCACGTATTCTTGGCATAGCATATCCTACTCTATTCCTGGAATCGGAAATTCTTAGCGGGATACCCAGAGCCACTGCCATAGGTAAGCTATTCATATATATATCCATTTTCCAATTCTGGTTGCTTACTTCATTGGGTAGTTCAGGGTTAATACAGGTACTTTTAGTTCATTTTCAGTTTGTGGCTATGAAGTTATTAAAAATAGCTAGGTATTTAAAAGTATTACTGCCTTATTACATGTTAAAAAATAAGTACTAATACATCTTCGAGAACCTATTATAGTGGCTTGGTTGTATTTCAAATATATTACTGCAAAGACACAACTTGATGGGACAACCTGTATTATATACTAAAGTTGTTACAAACCAGTGGTAATTTCAGTAGCTTTGACCTACATAAGGGCCCTACTAGGGCCTATATATTGATGAATGGCTTTGACTTTAATTTTGAGATCTAATAGGCCCGTTTCGCCAGCACATTTACATCCTTGTGTCAAAAACAAAGCAACATAGTGCAACAAGAAGAGACAACCTACCTACGTTGTAGAAAAAAAAAGCATTTTTTGTCACCAAGCGAACAAGTATGAATGGTCATGATTACATATTTTAGGCAATTTCTATAATTGCAACTCCATTTTTTCTTTTTATAGGTTAATCTTATATGAACATTATTATTTATTTACAGTAATTTTATTAATATTTATTAGTTTAGTTATTTAATTGAATATTTTGTCATTAAATTCAGTAGAAGATTTCTGATTCAGATGTTTATTCTTTTACAGTACCTTTAAATCCTGTCATAGACCATCAGTATACAAAAAACATGCATATTGATCACAGTTATGCTCGACAACAATTTCAACAATCACACTCACAAATGGATTCGGAGCCTAAAGGTAAAACTATTTTTGTACTTACTGAACATCACATCATGGTTTTGCTATATGTTTAAGACTAAGACTAAATAAAAATTTAAAATCTACTGTAGAATGCTGTAGAGTAGTTATTGTTTGTCAGGCTTTTCAACTCAACACAGATATATATTTTGTAAAATGTTTTTTTTTTTATATTTAGTGAGGACAAACAAACAACTTTCACTCTTATATATTATATTATATATATTTTGATACTTAATAATAATCTTTTTCAGGTGTGCTGCCATCAACATCTAAACATGATATGATGATTGTTGATGATAATACTTATGTGGAGCATCACCACCAACAAGCGCCACCATCCTTAGGTAAATACTTATCTTTTGTATACATATAAGTATAAAAGAATAAGTCCTGACTGACTGATTGACTGTCTGCCTGCCTGATTGATTGACAGAGCCTAGACCCTTGGATAGTTTTACGACTAGTGGAGTTGTAAAACTATCCAAGGGTTCGAAGATTCTTGTGAAGAAAAAAATTACTCATTAGGTGCCATTTGTTTTTTTGTTCAATTGGCGTCACCCGATGTAATACATTGGCTCGCTTTTAAAAATATAACAATGACATCAATTGTTATAATTGACGCGCGTCCCTCGCGAGAACCATATTATACATCCAATCAAATAAATCAATATAGCTATATATTCTGGCACCATATAATGGGTACAAACATTTAATGAGTAATTTTTCATGGTTATTGAAGTTTTTTTAAATAACTGTTACGTGGCGTTTTAGGACATAAACACGCTAGTATTTTATAATTTGTATGAGTTTCCCTAATCGATGTTTATAAAAAAAATCTAATTGGTGGTATTTATCTTTTTCAGACGTCCTGCCATCAACGTCAGAACATGAAACAGCTCATGTAGATTATCATCATCAACAAGCAGCACTGTCCACTGGTAAATACTTATGTTTTTCTGAAATACAAACTTTAAACTAACTGCGGGTGGAATCCTATAGAGTATTTATTGTATAAGTATAGTTTGTTAGGCTTTTATCTATATCAACACATATATTTTTGGTAAAGTGAATCAGTACTTTTTTACTAACTACAGTGCAAACTCTTTATAATGAAACAATTAAACAAGTCTATTAACTTACGTGTTTTGTTCGAGATCATAATTTCCAAGCAAACCAAGCGTAATAATGCACGTGTTCAAGCCAATAAAAAATAAAAAAGCAAGACGGCTGTTTACGACCTCAGAAGGTTCGGGGCTTCAAAGGCTTAGTCAGCGTCTTATGTAACCTGATAAGCTAACATGAACAATAATACTGATAATAATTATTTACTGTGTCTAAACATGAACACATTCCTTCGTAACAGAGAATAATACTGTTTGTATTTAGGTTTTATCGTGCGGCCGCCATTTGCAAAAAATAAAATCAAAATGGTGGCGGAAAATTATGCCAAAATCTTCGAACTCCTTTGGAGTTTATTTTATGAAATATTGAGATATTTCATAAAATATGGATTGGATTCCTAAGAGGGTAAAATAGGGGTTGCAAGTTTGTATGCAAATTCTCATCTTTCAAAAATCTCTAAATGTGTGAAAAATAGTGCTGTTAAAATCGTGAGGCATATAGCTAAAATACAAAAATTCTAACATACACTGCTGTACAGTAGATACCTATTGTAATTTTTTAGTCGAGTCTTTAGGCGCCGATCCCACAGAGAGAGTTCTAGAGTTCCGAGTTCTGCATTCCGTGTTGTCTATTGTGCACACAGCAAGCAGTCTAGAGTTCTAGAGTTCTGCAATATTCGCTACCGCCGGGCTATTGCGTACCTTTGGTGGTAATCGTAACGAACACCATTAATTATTTCATCCAATGACGCGCACGTGATATATCGCGACAATGACCATTCGCGGGCCCTGATTGGATGAAATTTATTAATGGTGTTCGTTACGATTACCACTAAAGTTACGCGGTAGAGCCCCTGATCGCACATCATACACTTTTTTTACTTACAAAGGCCCCACATAGCTTACAGTAAACGCGGAATGCAGAACTCTAGAACTCTTCTCGGTGGGATCGGCGCCTTATCTATAACAACACACGAACATACTTTTTTGGTAATTGAATCAGTACTTTTTGGACAATATTATACTAAGTCTAAGTATACTAATTTTTTGTACGTAAAAATTTAACTATGTATTTATACCATGGTATTTATCTTTTTCAGATGTTCTGCCATCAACATCTAAACATGTAACAGCTCATGTAGATTATCATCATCAACAAGCACCATTGGCGGGCATTTCAGATTCCACCGTGAAACATGCTTCAAAAGTTGTTTCGAAACTGGAATCACTAACACCAAATTGCAGAAAAATGTACATGCAATATAGAAAATCACGTAAACTGTTAAGCTTTACACGAAGAGCCAAAAAGGCATTGCATTTCAGCAAAACAAATTCCTTTGAGGAAATGGCAGTAGGAATGAATCCACTGGCAAAACAAATATTAACAATGCAATTAAGACTTTGCTCAAAGAAGCAAAAAGGAAGACGCTTTACTTTAGACGAAAAACTAATTGCGCTGTCAATTTTAAAACAAGGACCGAAATCGTACCGGTTTCTGCAAAAGATATTTATACTGCCATCAGAAAGGACTCTACAAAAAATGGTTTCAAATTTTCAGGTTGACTCTGGCATCAATGATAAAATTTTTGAATGTATCAAAGAAGAGGTGTGTACGCAAGTATATTTTTTCATTACTATATATACTCAGCTTCAAACATATGTATATTAAAAAATATATGTTTTAGGTCAACACTTGGAAAGAGGCGAAGAAATATTGTTCGATCGTCTTCGATGAAATGGCCCTTGAGACGGGTTTATGTTACACATGTAATGATGAAATAAGTGGATTAGTAGAACTACCAGAAAAAACGAAGCAGTTCGCCGACCACACCCTAGCCTTTATGATTAAAGGGATGGTTCACAAATGGCAACAGCCAATTGCCTACTATTTTTGTGAAGGTGCCACTTCTGGTGTTAAATTGAAACAAATTTTAAAAGAAATAGTAACTGCAGTTGGTAAAACTGGTCTAATACCACTGGCTCTAGTGTCCGATCAGGGAGCATCGTTCCAATCGGCATTAAAAAAATTACAGGAGGACACTAGGAGGTCGCAAATATTACAAAATAAAACTACAGGTACTTATTCTTCAAAACTCTAAATGGCTTGAATTATTGTAAGTGCCTTTGTATTGCCTTTCAGTTTAGAAATTAAATACATATATTTATTTTTACAGATGACACCATACATATAGGTGGATTTGATATGAGTGTCATATTTGATCCTCCTCATTTGATAAAAGGTTTGAGGAATAATTTTCTGACAAAAAAATATTTCATTTAACCAGAAAATTGCTACATGGACAGATATAGTTGACGTATATAAAACCGATTGTCAGCATACGGAGTCGCGTTTGCTGCATAAATTAAATGATGAGCTGGTAATTCCTGAAAAAATAAAAAAAATGAAGGTAATGTGTTATATATATTTACCTCGATATGTTATTCAGTAACTGAACTTTGTGATGTGACGGTTTTTTATTTACAGGTCAAAAATTGCGTCCGGGTTTTCAGTAAAACGATGGCTGGAGCTCTTAATTTTGCCGCCGCATTTTGTAAGTATTGCTGTTAAATCTATATTAGTTATTCATTATTTACAATGGTGCTGGTTCTGTTGTTTACAATTAAACTAATTTAGTCTCACCATATTTCTTTCTAACAAAGAACATAAGAAAAGGATGATTCGACTACTTAGACAGGCACAATTTCTTAATTTAGCCTGTCAAATTAGTTTAATTTATTAATTAGTTTGTTATGTTTTCAACATAAATTAATCAAAATTGGTTACATCTATTTACCCGCAAATGCAAACAGCAAAGACTAATTGGTTAGGTTATATCCTTTTTCAATAATGAGATGTCATGTAATTAAAATTAATTTAGTATAATGTATTTTATTTTTGAATATAAACTTAAAACATTAACATAAAACAATATTATTATTAACTATTTCTTTTTTTTTTTCAGCTGATTATGCTGACGGAAGACCCGTGAGCAATACCTTAAAAAATACTGCCGAGGTAGTTGCTTTTTTTGATGACTTATTTGACTCGGTGAATGGATCTGCAACATTCAACAGAAGAAGAAAAGGAAAGGAGCTTAGATCTGCAGTTACAGCAACCAGCAAACATCACGCTTTCTGGCAGGAGGCTATTGTAAAATTAGAACACCTAAAATTTATTCATCAGGGAAAAGAAAAATCCGTTCCGTCTATTAAAAACTGGATATGTACCATAAAAAGTATGCAGAGGTTGTGGCAGGTATTGAAAGAAAAAAATATAAAAATTATGAGGACACGATATATAAACTCAGATGCCATTGAAAACTTTTTCGGTAAAGTAAGAGCGTACAGCTACAGAAATAATAACCCAACCTGCCACAATTTCATATCGACATTCAGGTCCTTATTAATAACGGGATTCATTAAGTTTCACCACCCAACTTTTAATTGTGAGCAAGATAAAAGCAATACTCTTTTAAAAATTAAATCTTTATTTAATCAAACAAATAATGAAGTATTTACTGTTTCTGGTGAAACTGATGAATCCTGTAGTATGGATACATATTTTCCAGTTTCACAGGAAGCAAGGCGTGAACGTCTAAATATTCAGTCTCGTGCTTATACTGCAGGGTGGGTTGTAAGAAAAATATTAAAAAAAGTTAATTGTACTGATTGTAAAAAAGATTTAACTATTGAAAAAGGCACTGAAGTACATAAATGGATAAACTACAGGGAATACAAGCAAATTGCCCAAAAAAAACTAACCTACCCTGCAGAGGCTATCGTGCGGTACTTTGGCATGATTTTTGATACAACAAATAAATTTTTGGATGAAAATCCACATAAAAAAAAGATCTCCAAAAGCATACAGAATAAAATAAACAGAGATAATGATTTTGAACAAATATCATGCCAAAGGCACAAAGCTGAAGTAATTCACGCCTTGCTGGCGATTACAATTAAACTGTGTATAAATAATTGGTGCACAATTATAAACAAAATATTAAGGGGCATAGATATTGTTAGGTTAGATCAAAAAGTTAACCTGCCAGAAATGCAACAAAGAGCCTTAGATAAATATAAGAAAAAGATGAAAAGAAAGAAATAAATGATTAATGTTTCGTATAATATTTGTTTCATTTTATCACTTCATGATCATCACCTACATATTCAATAAATAAAAATAAAAAAGGAACCTATCCCAAATAAATTAATAAGGCATAATACTTAGAGCCTTAGTCAATATTTTCAAAGCCAAAAAGAAATAAACAAAACGTCCGATATCGTATTTCTGTGGCCAATGAGAAGCCAGTAGGGCGATTAGCTAACTCTGACTTCAATTAAATTTCTATTGAAGTGTAATTGAAATCAAAAACATGGCGGACTTGCGACCACCTATCTCCGTTTTGACAGCTATGACGTCAACATAAACGCCTTTGCAATTTCATTTTTTTTTTGTATGGGATTTCTATCGATAGACTTAATTTTGCGATCATCTAACTCTATTTCTATCTTAGTGACAGCTTGTGATTTCATAAATTTCTATTGTTCATTGAAGCAAGTCTTAGGTAATTTCATCAAGCAATAAAGGTATTTCTCTATTGTTATTTTGTTAATTGTTCAATAATAAACAGTGATATATAAAGTTAAATTGATAAGTCTATATTACTGGGCTATCAATAGTCCAATTACTACGAATAAAACAATTAATAACTATCTTATTTTAGTTTAAAATGTCACGAGCATTTCTACTGGGTTATGCGGAGGAGCAAAGTCGCAAAAACAAACTAAAAATAGTGAAATAGACACAATGTCGCTGCTTAACAATGAGTTCGTGGCTCAGCAAAGATGCCTTTAAGGAATTGTGCCGGAGTCATTCCCAAGCTCCCAGCCGGCAGAAGATCCACCGCCATGAGCTCAAAGTAAGTTCGTCATAAATGTCTGCACATACCTATGGCCTTTATTATCATTTAGGTACAATAAGCGTATATTTCTTTGTAATTTGGATCCATTAGTAAATGTTTTCTTATTCACTTAGGTTCTTGCGGCGTTGGCTTTTTAAAGTCATGGGTCATACCAACGTGGGGTAGGTGCTTCTTACCTCTACAATATGCCCCAACTTCACTGTCGAATTGCCTCAATGATGTCACCAAAGCGTTCAATTCCCGGAAGTACTTAATAAGTAAGTAAGTACATAAAACCATGACAGACAGAAAGAAATGTTATGTCAGATTACCTAAGTACTATAAACTACCAACCTGTCAATATCATTATGTATATTAGATACTCCAATTACCCATGGACTTGTATATGTATGTGTATATACATTAATTTTACTTTGTAAACCATTTAGAAAAATAGCCAATATAGTTGTCCAAAAAATATATAAACATGTAAACTTGCCGATTTTCTTGCCAGATTATTGTTAGATGAAGGCCGTTATTTTATTTTACTTACTTAGTGGCAGATATATAAATAAAAACATTATTATTTTCAGGACATCAATGCTCTCACCAGCACTTTGCACAACCTCCTCAGCAGAGCTTCTCCTTCTCCTCAACAGTCAAGATCTCAAAGATAATGTGAGTTATTAAGCAATTGTTCGTAGACTAATGTAAACTACACTTTAAGTAAATGTGGCTTCTAATGTTTTTATGACATTGTATTAAAATACATATTTTTCTTTCAGTACAACAACATGAGGGCTGCCTCGCTGGGCCTACTGAAAGAAGCTATGGTGGAGTTAAAAAGAGAAATTGAAAACATAGATAATATACCTATATTGTCTATAATCTTATTTTTTTAATTAAAAACAAGTCTGATTGATTTAATCTGATGTATAAATACCGAGACGGTGAATAAATTCCTCTTTACAATAAATGTCTAGTAAAATGTATTGTTTAGGTGCTTGGTGTTTATATAATTAAATACATATTTAATCCTATATGTTTTTTTAACTATATGTACCACCCTCTTTGATCTCAGTGCTATTTTAAGTATTCATAGGTACTGTAGTATAAAACTATGGTTTAGTACTTATAGAAATTTGTGAATATTGAAAATAAAATGATACTTTTTATTAAAGTGTTTTTATTATTCTCATTAGTGTGTACAAGGTTTCTTTGGGTTTAGCTTACATTTACGGTTTGTTAATAATCCAGTATTATTAAAATTGAAACAACTTAAATGTAACATGTTCTAGATCTAAGCCTAGAATATAATAAATCTTTATAATGAAAGTCAAATTTAATTCACAGTTTTATTTAGCTTACGTTGGGTTTACACAATATTTTATTTTATGGTCTGGCCATTGGTTATTTCATTATTGCTTATACTAACTTACAAACTAACATTTCATTTTGTGAATGTACAACAATTTTAGGTGATTAGTGCATTCATAAAAATAGAATTAGGACTATATTTATAGATATAGTATATTAAAAACTGACACATTTTTTTATTATAACAGTAAGTAGATAGCTTATGCTTATGACAGTAAAATAAAGAAAAACTAAAACAATACTTAATTAAAAATATGTATAAAATAATAATGTGTTTCATAATGTTTAGATAAGCATATCCCTATTGCTATCTGGAATTGCCTCAATCCTAGTTGCCCTGTGATAACTTGGTGCTCTTATTCACTGGCACCATCTTTTGATAACAAGCATCACCAACATGCTTTAAGTAATGCAATGCATTGCTCCAGGGTTTCATCAGTGAGCATCCGTTAAAAACTCTTCTGGAGATTCAGGATTAGCGCTTCGGAAAGGTGTCATCATCCAAGGCCTTTGAGCATAATTGGTCTCCTGCAAAAAGAAGGATTTCGATTAATAATAATACTGGGCATATTAATATGATGATATGCAGGGCATGTATGAATGTAGTTGAAGCAAAAGAGGTTTGTAAGTCAGAACGGAATGACACTCTATTCTCACTGCCTAGCCCATGATAGTATCATTGTGACAATATGTGCCTATGTAAATTTATGATTGAATGATCATGCTTATTATAAACAGAAGGAATATATGAATATACTCTGAATTATTTTGTGTATTTATTTATTTTTGAATTAATATTAGGTACCTATTTAGCTAAAATACATACCAAGAAGCCAACAGCACTCTATTCTGTATCCTTTCTGATAAAGATTTCTAATAGAGCATTGGTGACTTCATGGAGGCACTTGCTACAAGTCGGTGCGACATATTGCACAAAAAGATTCAATAATTGGTACATTTACGTAAAGAGTCACTTACTTTTAGTTCAATACGAATGGCAAATTTCGTCTGAGACAGGCATGTGAGGGCATAGTTCTTCTAATCTGTTGGAATCCTGCCTTTGTAAAAACAAAATGCGCAATATAAATAATCTTCCTTTGGAAACTGGAATCGATGACTCCTGTCGCGCAAGCGGCGTCTCTTTATTCGTAAGACACTCATGCTCCTTTGTTCTTCCGCAATCCCCATCAAAAACGCACGGGATATGTATTATTGTTGTTTTTATGAAAACAATAAGGTTAATTCGGCCGGAAAAAGATAAACAAACAATGACAGACGATTTCAATCACAGATTATACACATAAATGTCTGTCTAAAACTACGTACCAATCTATGTTAAACGGTTTATTAGAAAATGTAGTGCGTTTCTAGACGTATCATAATTCAATAGTACTTTTTAAATTGGTCGAATAGCTAGGTCTTGCACCAACTTCATATTGGAATATATCGATAGGTAAGGTAATGAAATCCTTTAGAAATAAGTTACGTGGTCGCGATTTATCGATAGAGGTAAATTTCAGTTCGCTTGTGTGGTTCTTAAGAACCTGATTTCTAAAAAATTGCGTAATCGCCCTACAGATCTCGTGTCTAGCAGAGCTTATTGGTCACATTCGCATCCATGGATGTAATTGTTCGCATCTGATACGTAGTAGTAATCTGTGGTGAAAGTTAATGTGCGGACTGCGGGCTGTATGAAAGTGATATTATAAATAAAATGTATGCGACTGAAGAACTTTGTATCCATGGTCATGAACAAATAAAAAAAAACAAACTATCAATTTATTTATTATTTACCTACACGCTAAAAACCAAACAAATTCAATCGAAGTACATTTTATATTTTGGTAAAATTCATTTCTCGTCTCGTTGCTCGTCAAAGACTACAATTGTTGCTCGTGTTGTGTTGTTTCATTGATATTGATACCAAGAATATAACATGCTTTGTTCTAACCATGTGCTTATCATAATCTCGTATCTAAGTTTATTATATCCAAGTAACGCCATATTTCTTCCAAATGTTTATCCTCGAGTGAAATTAGAAGCTAAACTTTCCGGAGATGCCGGTGACCCTCTAATAGTAACACCTTACTTGAAGAAGGGTTCCATAGCTCTCGCGCGGAACCTATCTCTTGTGCCTTTAACCGAGAAAATAGGCATTAGAAGTTACTCTGGCTTTTTCACCGTTGACGAAAAATACGACTCCAATCTATTCTTTTGGTATTTCCCGCCGTTCTCAAAAAATACAAATGCCCCAGTTATTCTGTGGCTCCAAGGTGGACCAGGTGGAAGCTCTTTATTTGGCCTGTTCACAGAATTAGGACCACTGATAGCTAAGAAAGATGGATTTGCTATACGGAAATATCACTGGGCCCTTAATAATCATCTTATTTTCATTGATAACCCAGTAGGGACAGGGTTCAGTTACACCAAACATGATGATGGTTACTGCAATGATGAAGACTGTATTGGAAAAGGCCTATATAACAGTATGCAGCAGTTTTTCACTATGTTTCCAACTTTGAAACCGAATGAATTTTTTATCTCTGGCGAATCATATGCTGGGAAATACATACCTTCATTAGCTATGGAAATACATGTGCAGAATTCTAATAAACACAGTGATAAAATTAACTTGAAAGGTCTAGCAATGGGGAATGCCTACTGTGACCCTATTAATCAATTAGACTATGGGAAGTACTTGTATCAACATGGAATGCTGGATGACAATCAATTACACATATTTGAGAAGTACCAAAAGCAAATTAAGTTAGAAATCAAGAAGGAGAACTGGCAAGCAGCAGATATCCTAATGGATAGGCTTATGGATGGAGATCTCACAAATTTCTCATACTTCAGATCGTACACTGGTTTTGAATATTACTATAATTTTTTGAAAACCAAAGATATGGACGCTAGATCTGTGTTTGAAAATCTTTTGAACAATGATAACGTGAGAAGGAGTGTGCATGTAGGGGGATTACCATTTAACTCGGGACAACAAGTACAAATACATCTCATAAATGATATGTTAAAATCAGTAGCACCATTAATTTCAGAACTCCTGTCTCACTACCGTATCTTATTCTACAATGGCCAATTAGACATAGTTGTTGCTTATCCATTGACGGAGAATTTTCTGCGTAATCTCAACTTCTCTTCAGCAAATGAATATAAAGTAGCACCTAGGAATATTTGGAGGGTGGGAGATGAAGTGGCAGGGTATGTGAAAAAAGCTGGTAATTTGACCGAGGTTCTTGTCAGAAATGCAGGCCACATGGTGCCTAGTGACCAACCTAAATGGGCACTCGATTTGATTACAAGATTTATACATAATAATTTATGAATTTATTAATTATAATTTTAGTTTTGATAAGCAGAACATTATTTTATAATGATTTTTAACCTATAACGAAATTGTGATGTTATTGGTATACTCAATATGATATAAACTATTATTTGTTTAAATGGTTTAAGACTGAAACTAGATCTCAGTATAATATTTTTATTCCTATAAGCTTTATAAATGGGCAATATTTTTTTACCAGAACAATAAAATTACTGTAATAAAATACACAGATTTATTATAATACAAATTTTATTTCATAACTTCAATTCAAACATATCAATAAATAATTAAAACTAACATCTTATTCTAATAGCTTATAATTAACAATATTAGCTAGAATCGACAAAAAATCTATTGATATTGGTGGGTATAACAAATTGCATTTGAAAATAATTGATTCGTTACATAAAAATCCAAATTGAGGTTGCAAGGTGAATTTTGTGTGTATACCAGATAATGCCTGCATTATTAGGTATAAAATAGATTATTTACATGACTTCCTTATTATTACATTGTATTTTCCTTAAGCTCATTGTGATGAGTGCTGAGAGACTGTCACCATTTCCTATGTAGTATGAATTTAATATCACAAAAACCTCTCAATGCATACAAACTTATAGTGTAGCAGATTACAGCTCACACCGAGATGCGGCGTGCACATTTAAGATAGCAATACAATATAGAACTTTATTTAACATGCAAAAAGGTACACATTTCAGTGAGAGCATTCGTGACCCTTTCTAGATTTTCTCAGACAACCAGCCTTGAGATTGTGGCACTTCCTGACGGGATCTCCATCATAGATTCGGATTCTGTCACTTATGGTTTGGTATCTAAAGTTTTTAGGTGAACTAAAACCCTTATAGCTATTGCGCCAGGGTCCAACAAAATCTGGGTGACAAATTCTGGGAACAAACAAATCTTCACTAAGTGCTGTCTTGAGATACAGAGATAACTTTTGAACGTATTTGGTGATTTTGCGACATACTCAGAATTAGAATTTCTGATCCCTGCCACGTACCAGCCTTGAGGTTATATTATAAAGGTTCACAACGTGTAGGTATATATTTAAGCGAGTAGAGCAGTCAAAGCGTCGAGGAACTGTGTCCGTTGCGACAACGGCAGCGTGATGACGGACGAGTCTACACAGTCGAGGGACACTGACGCGCCGGACTTTGTAGCTGCCTGCTCGAACGCCGCGCCGAACAAACTGGAAATATATTGTATTATTTGAAAAAAATATTATGCATGTCCTGTCATGTCTGTCTCATACAGAGACAGAACCAGATAATACTAGTGGCTCTATGAGTGATGTCATTTTTACATCGATTCAATTTATTGGGAAATTTTCATAATTAGTAAAGATCTTCCACGAAAAAAAAAGCACGCGTCAGTTCAAGTGTATTCCGAACCGATGGTAAATTCAACTGTATGTAACAAATTAACGTTCATAAGTGTCTTATAGTAGGTAAGGGGCAAGAGTCGTGAGCACAAACTGACACCTGCGCAGTAGTTAATTTTTCGGTCTGTTTGTCGGAATTCAATTCAAATTCAAATTCAAAAAGCATTTATTCAATTTAGGCCCTGATAAGGCACTTGTGAACGTTAACAAATGGCTCTACACCGGTTCCAAATACAACTTGAACTGAGAAGACTCTGGCAAGAAACTCAGCAAGTGTTTTTTTTTTTAATATGTAAATAGAAGTATTACAATTACAAAATATATATAACAATAGCCTGCGAAGCGAACAATTCATTCAAATGCATTCTTGTCATCTACAAAATCAGAAACTTTATAGTACCCTTTCGTGCATAACTTCTGTTTAACTATCTTTGTTGACGAACCCTACCAGGAGTAGAGGTCTGGACGGGTACGAGCAGCTTGAAATGAAACTCGATTTGTGCGGTGAAATAATCTTGAAACTTGTACTGCAGTATTGCCTCTTTCTGACTTGTTCTTGTAAGGAGAGTGCGTAGAGAAATGAGTGCCGTATGGGCCTGACTGCGCTGTTTATATTGTAATTTTAATCTTTGCGCATGCCTATGTCAGATTTGTAAATGATTACAGTGCAATATTATTATTAGCAATATACAATCGGTTGCTATGGCAACGGATCAATGTTGAAAAGTGGCAATACCGTGCGAGAGCCCTATCAAAATTCTTTATTTAAAAATGCTTATATCTAATACAAAAAACAATGTAAAACTATCAATAACTACAAAATAACAAACAACAAAACATCCTAGTACATAAACAATAGCCTACAACCTTAAAGTAAACAATATAAAATTTCTTATTCTAAACTTAGCTTATGTAAAGTAGGTATATAATATAATTATAAGATCTTTATTTACATTGGAGTGGGCAGGCATACATAGCATAATGTGTTATGTGCGGGTCGAGGGACGATAGAGGCATGTTAAAGGGTGTAGTCGTGAACAGTCTCCCCCTCGTGCGAAGATGAGTTTCTGAGCACCATATACAGAGTTTCACGACGTCATGCTATCTTCACTATGCGGGATGTGGGTCGTCGTAGCTCTCCAGCTGTGGTTCTAACGTCTACTACTCGAACTTTGCCATCGGGGCCTGGGTAAGTATGGGTAATCTGCCCTCTCGGCCATACTCCTCGAGGTAATGATGAATCGATGATGAACACGATGTCTCCGACTTCTGGGTTGGTGAATCCCTTGGAGTTGGCACTATACCTAGGTGTTATAGTAGGTAGGTATTCGGTGAGCCATCGATTCCAAAACAAATCAGTCAATCTTTGTACAGTTTTCCAGTTGGCTGTACCTATTAGATTTTTGTCGTCGAATGTACCCATTATCACGTTGCCACTCGATCTTCCGATTAAGAAGTGATTTGGAGTCAAACTTTCTTTGTCTTGAGGGTCTAATGAGACGTCGGTAAGTGGACGTGAGTTTATTAAGTGTTCAGCTTCCAACAATATTGTATGCAGGACTTCTTCACGTGGCTGACGAGATTTTAAGGTGGCAGATAGCGCGACCTTGACAGAGCGTACTAAGCGCTCCCAGGCTCCACCCATGTTAGGTGCCCCAGCAGGTATGAACTTCCATTTGATGCCTTTCTGTTGAGCCTTATCAGTCAGTTTTTTCAGTTCCATTTGCATGTCCTTGTTAGCGCCTACAAAGTTGGTTCCGTTATCACTGTACATTATAGATGGCGCTCCTCGCCGTGCTATCATTCGGCGGAGTGATAAGATCATACTGTCGGCAGACAGAGACGGCACTATCTCTAAGTGCACTGCGCGTGTAGTTAGGCATGTATAGAGTGCGACCCATCTTTTTTCTTGTTTGCGGCCTACTGATATGATAAGAGGGCCAAAATAGTCAACTCCGGTGCATGTGAAGGGCGGTTGATGTTGTTGTAGGCGTTCTGGTGGTAAGTCGCCCATGGGGGCCGGTATAGGTAGGTACTTGTGCGTTCTGCACCAATCGCATTCTCGCGTTATAGACTTCAGCGTGTTTCGTAGCGAAGTAATGTAGTACTTTTGGCGTATTTCATTCATAACTGTATTATGATTGGCGTGATTGTAGTCGCAGTGATATTGTTGTATAAGCAACTTTGTAATCGGGTGCTTGCCGTCTAGTACTATGGGTTCCTTGTATGTGTCACTCACACAGTCAGCTGATGACACACGAGTTTCGATTCTTATTATGTCGTTTCTGAGCGTCAATGTTAGCCTTTTTAGGCGCGAATCTTTTTCGTTAGGTACTTGGTTATTTCGTAGCGATTTTAATTCGCTCGCCCAACTTTCTTGTTGTATGGCTTTGACGAGCAGTGTCTCGGCATACTGTAGGTACTCTACGGGTAAAGGTACGGTACGGGTGGTAATCGTCGGCGCACGTTCGATAGGAGTTTGTTTACGTTTTCGTTCGTATTTTCTCCATGATTTGTCTTTGACGGTTTTCTTTATGGCGGCGACGGGTTCCGGTTTTTTCTTGACCTTGGCTTTGAATATGTCAACGCTGTGTAATAATCGTGCCGTAGCTCGTTGTAGGCGTTTCCACGAAGAAAACCTCGATACGTCGGGAATAGGTATTTCGGTCCGTCGTATGGTGGCTACGATTTTAGACTTTTCTTCGCCTGTGGTAGGTATGGAGCGGTCGCTCTTATCTTCCGGCCACTGATTAGAGTTGTATTGTAGAAATTCGGGGCCGTTGAACCAACGATGATGAATGGTAAAGTTTCTCGGGGTTGATCTGGTGGCGTCGTCGGCGACGTTTTCGTCGGTGGGTATCCACCGCCATTCTGTTGGTTTGGTTGAGTCCTCGATTTCTGCCAACCTGTGCGCGACAAATGGTTTGAATGTACGCGGATCGGCTTTTATCCATGCTAAAACGGTGCGCGAGTCTGACCAAAAATATCTCTTTGTGACTTTTGTTTGGATTTCTTTTTGAATATTGGTCGCCAGTCTGCAACCTAGGAGCGCTGCTTGCAACTCCAATCTAGGTATTGACGTGGGTTTCAGTGGTGTTACTTTAGCTTTTGCTGCTAATAATCTCACGCTGGTTTTGTTGTTTTCTGTGGTTTTCCAGTATGTAGCTGCTGCGTAGGAGCTCTCGCTCGCGTCCACGAACGTGTGCAGTTCTCCCTCTTCGCACGAGCTAGTGCACCTGGGTATGTCTAGGTGTTGCAGATGTTCCAGGCTGTCGAGCCACCTCATCCAGTCTTCCATGAGTGTGTCGGGTATGCTTTCATCCCAGTCGGTCCCAGCTCGCCAGAGTTGTTGTATAAGCTTTTTTCCTTGTATAAGGACGGGCGTGGCTAGTCCTAAGGGGTCGAACACTGACATCACCGCACTGGTGACTTCCCTTTTTGACGGTGGTCTGACTCCTTCTTTCACCTCCTGAGGTGTGTTTCGCAAGTTAAGTGTGTATTGCATTGCATCCTTTTTGACATTCCATAACATGCCTAATGTTTTCTCAGTCTGATCTTGCCCTAATGGGACCTGATCGGTTTGAGAGTTCTTCTCGAAGCTTTCAATTGCTTGTGTGTCGTTCGATGCCCATCCTCGCAGCACGAATCCGCCGGCCCGGTGGATACGATCGACTTGTTGTGCCGTGTTTTTGGCTTCGGTGACAGTTTGAAAACTTTGTAGGTAGTCATCCATATAGTGACATCTTTGTATAGCATATACAGCGTCCGGTTGTTCTTGACTGAATTCCTGGGCATTTCTGTCCTTTACATAGATAGCTGAGCATGGAGACGACGTTGCACCGAAAATTAATGACTTCATTCGGTATTCGCGGGGTTCGGAGTCTGTCTCGTTTTCTCTCCATAGAAAACGCAAGCTATCTCTGTCTTCTTCGCGCATGCCTACTCGCAAGAACATTTCTTTGATATCGGCTGCGACGGCGATCGGTCCGCCTCGAAAACGTATTAAAACGCCGAATAGTGATTGAAGTAGGTCTGGGCCAGACAATAATGCGTCGTTAAGGCTCTTTCCGTTTGTGCGCGCCGCTGCGTCAAATACTAAGCGCATTTTGCCCTTCTGTGGGTGTACGACGGCGAAATGGGGTGAATACCATGTTCGAGATGATGTCGGTTGACTCGTTGCTGGTTCCGCATATCCGCTTGCTAATAAGTTTTGAATCTGTTCAGTGTATTTTCTCCTGAAATCTTCATTTTTTGCAATTTTCTTCTCAATACCTATCAATCGTTGCATAGCGTTGGCGCGGTTGTTTGGCATCGTTTCATTATCGGTTCGCCATAATAACCCGCATTCGAATCTTCCATCGGAGAGACGTTTCGTTGTCTTATCAAGTATTGCGAGCGCTCGTTGTTCCGGGTCGCTTGCTGGCTTCTTGGGTGTTATACCCAAAGAGTCAAGGTCGAAATGTGACTTGATTAAGCATTCGATGTCCTCGTTTTTCTTTTGTAGGTGACCCACGAACGAAACTGGCTTTGGTGCTTCCGACCTGCATCCATGTAGTATCCAGCCGAGGCTAGTTAATGATGCTACCGGCTGATTGCTGTTTCCCGATTTTAACTCCCTTGTGACAATCAAGTGCCAGTTGTCTTGGCCAATCAAAATAGCTGGTTTCATCCTTTCGTATTGGATCTGATCTTGGATGTCGTAAAGGTGGACACATCCAGCGATATCGTCTTGTCGCACTGATTGCGATGTGAGGTTGAGTTCGTTGATAGTGTAGGCTCTCAAGTTTTCGTAGTTTCTAGCGAACAGGCCCTTTATACGTAGCTTGAGTTGGCGCGAGTTGTTCGTCTTCATTTGCTGTCCACTAATGCCCTTTATGTCGTTGGACATGGGCGGCAGCTTGTTGATAGCTGCTATCTCACTCTTTATGAGATGTGTGGGCCGACCAAATCTTCTTTCCAATGCTTCCAATATTTCCTTAGGATGCGTGTTGGTATACAGAAGCGACTTGACGGACTCTCTTGCTTGATCTTTGATAGCCCTTCGCAGTCTGGCTACATTCTCGATGTCAGAGAAATATTTTTCGGTATCTCTATAGATAGCCTTGAAAGCTATCCACTCTCTCGGGTTGCCGTCGAAATGATGCAACTCGTTTATGTACTTCGGTGCAGGAGCAGGCTTGCTTTCCTTCACGCTCTTGATCGCGCTCACGATCGCGGATGCAAGGGTTGACACGTCCCCTTTTGCCGGCATCCCATTTTTCTTGAGGTTTCCCTCGCGCTGTCGTTGAATGGATTTCTGTCGTGACTTCTCCACCCAATCCGATACGTAATCGCTGTTGTCCACGTCACTCGCATCCGATGAGTCTTCCTCGTCCTGAAGTTCGATCAATTCCAGCTTGGTCTTCGCCATTGCAACAGCCGCATCTGCCTTCTCTTTCTGGCTTCGCTCGAGTTCCAATCGTGCTTCTAATGCGGCTCTCCTTTGCGCTGAACTTGATGAAATCACCGAATTTGATGCTCTTCGTGGCCCGGTCCGATTTACCACCGTACCTTCCCTTGACACGCGTACCTCCTTGGTTTTGGACGTTCTGTCCTTCCGTGACTGCTCGGATCTCTCTGTACTTTCGGTACCCGTACCCGTGCTGTCTGTGTTCTCGGTGCTTCCACTCTGCACCGTGCTAGGAGTCTCCTTCTGAGAACTCCTCATGCTGCTCTCCGGAGCTGACTCCTCTTCCTCCCTGGACTGCGTCTTGTTTCTTCTTGCTTGACTCCTGGTGCTCATCTTCGCCTGGGGGAGATCTTCCATGCCGTCTTCCCTGTTTTCCTACCTCCCTAACGTCCCTACAACCCTATCAGCCTGTTTGAGTGGTTCTTCGGAACACGCTCTCCCAGGAATGGAAACGTGCAGGATTGGAAAGGTGGGAACCGCCCGGCAGAGGGATATGAGTGAAAGTAGCGTGCTCAGGTATGGGGGGATCGTCCACACCCTCAGCCGTGCCCTCAAGAGGCCGTCTACTTCACCCACACCGTACTGGCGCGATCAGACTGTACAGTGCGCCTTGACAAAGGCACCACTGGTAGTGTCGTCCGGTCCACTACTCCCGCCAACAGGCGTTAACTCACTCTACCGTTTGTCACCGTTAGGTGGTAGACGTGAGCCGCGGCGCACCGCGTAAGAAACAAAGACGTTTGACTGTGTCCGCCACTCTTCCTCGGTGAACCCGAAGTCTCGACCGGCTGTGTTGTTCACTCGCTGCAGTGGTCACGACGATACCCGCCGTGTTGTTCACACGCTGCAGTGGTCTCGATGTACACGCCGTGTCGTCCACACGCTGCAGTAGTCTCGATGATACCCGCCGTGTAGTCTCGCCGCTGGGCACCGATTTGCGTTCGTGGCTGTGGCTTGCCCCTCGAACCCAACGTTCGCGGCCGTTGCCTGCCCCTCGAACCGCGCCAATCCCAATGCCCTTGAGAACCCACAGCTTGCACAATCTGCCCCGATCTTCCAATGTTCGTTGCTAACAAGCCCGACGAACCGAAGCGGAAGAATACCGAAGCTTCTTGCACTGATTCTTGATTTTTCTTTTTTCTATCCGACGTCGATGGACCAAACGCTGTTGACGAACCCTACCAGGAGTAGAGGTCTGGACGGGTACGAGCAGCTTGAAATGAAACTCGATTTGTGCGGTGAAATAATCTTGAAACTTGTACTGCAGTATTGCCTCTTTCTGACTTGTTCTTGTAAGGAGAGTGCGTAGAGAAATGAGTGCCGTATGGGCCTGACTGCGCTGTTTATATTGTAATTTTAATCTTTGCGCATGCCTATGTCAGATTTGTAAATGATTACAGTGCAATATTATTATTATTAGCAATATACAATCGGTTGCTATGGCAACGGATCAATGTTGAAAAGTGGCAATACCGTGCGAGAGCCCTATCAAAATTCTTTATTTAAAAATGCTTATATCTAATACAAAAAACAATGTAAAACTATCAATAACTACAAAATAACAAACAACAAAACATCCTAGTACATAAACAATAGCCTACAACCTTAAAGTAAACAATATAAAATTTCTTATTCTAAACTTAGCTTATGTAAAGTAGGTATATAATATAATTATAAGATCTTTATTTACATTGGAGTGGGCAGGCATACATAGCATAATGTGTTATGTGCGGGTCGAGGGACGATAGAGGCATGTTAAAGGGTGTAGTCGTGAACAATCTTTTTGAATCTATGTATAGGTAGCTCTTGGATTTCTTTGGGTACTTTATTATAGAAACGTATACATTGCCCCTTGAAAGAGTTAAGGACTTTGCTGAGCCGAGTTAAAGGTACAGCAAGTTTGTGCTTATTTCTAGTGTTCAAACTATGAGTGTCACTATTCTTAGGAAAGTTATTTAGGTTTTTCCTCACATGAATAAGATTTTCATATATGTACTGTGACGACACTCTCATTATATTAATAGATTTAAACTTGTCTCTCAAAGAATCTCTAGGCCTTATTTTATATATTGCGCGGACAGCCTTCTTCTGCAGTATAAAAATTCTATTGATTTCGGCACCACTGCCCCAGAGGAGGATACCGTAAGACATCAAACTGTGAAAGTAACTGAAATAAACTAATTTTGCCGTAGATTCGTCAGTGAGAGCGCGAATTTTTCTCACTGCATAAGCTGCAGAACTAAGTCTATCCACCAATTTACAAATGTGAGGGCTCCATTGTAACTTATTATCTAAAGTGATACCTAAAAATACAGTTGTTTCAACAAGATCCAGTTTTTCGCCTTTAATTACAATATTTGTGTCCGAATGTCTCACATTGGGTAGACTGAATCTGATACATTTTGTTTTTTTCTCATTTAGCAATAAATTATTAATAGTAAACCAATCAACGACTTCAGAAAGAGCATTGTTCACATCGTCAGAATTAAAATCATGTCTATTCACTTTGTAAAGAAGTGAAGTGTCATCAGCAAACAATACTATCTCATGTTTTTTTTCTACAAGATATGGTAAGTCGTTGATGTAAATGAGAAATAGAAAAGGTCCAAGGATAGAACCTTGTGGTACACCCATAGTTACTGATGACCCAGGGGATACTTTACCATTAACTTCAACCTTTTGAATTCTGTCACTTAAGTAAGAAATCAAAAGATCAAGTGCAGTGTCTCTAACGCCATAGTGATGTAATTTGCTGATCAGTATTTTATGATGGACGCAATCAAAAGCCTTGGATAAGTCACAAAAAACACCGAGGGTGTCTCGTGAATTTTCCCAGGCGTCAAAAATGTGTTGAATAAGCTCAACACCAGCATCGGTTGTTGAGCGACCCCTAGTGAAACCAAATTGTTTACTGTGAAGCAGTCTATTACTATTGAAATGTACCATCAATTGATTGAGTATAATTTTCTCGAATACTTTACTGAATGTCGGTAGTATGGAAATTGGTCTAAAATTTGTAGGGTCGGATGTACTACCGGATTTAAATAAAGGCACTACTTTACTATGTTTCATAAGATCAGGAAACTCACCACAATCAATACATTTATTAAAAATAACAGCTAAATGAGGTGCAATACAATCAATTATAGAATTAATAAGTTTAACTGAAAGCCCCCATAGATCAACAGTGTTTTTCAAATTTAGAGATTTGAAAGCTTTAATTATATCGCTAGAAGTAACAGTTGAGAATTTAAAGTCAACAGTACATTCTGTTACATTTTTCCTAAGTAAAGATACAGCGAGGGTGGGAGAAGAATTAAGAGCCTTGGTAGTCGAAACTGGAATATTGGTGAAGAATGCCTCAAAAGCGGCAGCAACATCTTGATCAGATTTGATTGATTTATCATTCATAATAAGTTGAAACTCATTATTACGTACTTTGAACTTTCCAGTTTCACTATTTATAATTTTCCAAGTCATCTTGATCTTATCTTGACTATTTTTAATTTTATTTCTTATATGTATTGATTTAGCCGCAGTACAAACGCATTTAAATGTTTTTGAGTAATTCCTTACATAATTTAGAAAAACAGCATCATGATTATACTGTTTTTCCCTATATAATTCATACAATTTTCGCCTACTTATATAAATTCCCACCGTCGCCCAGTCATTGAAGACCGTATTAGATTTCCGTTTTACTGTTTTTGAAGAAAACATTGAATTATACTCATTTTTGGTTAAATTAAAAATTGAGTTATAAAGTTCATTAACATTATTATTATCGTAAGGTACGTGTGGTAATTTATTAACAGTGTTATTTCTAAATTTTTCAAGGCGAAATAAAGAAGGGGGGAGCGCCGATCTGCACAAGATTGGTTCGTCAGTCGATGCTCGTCGTCTATTGGATTCTCGCGTGTCATTTGGCTACTGTGATTTGGCCAAAAGTGTAAAGTCAAAGCCATTCAAAATCAAAAAGTCATTTATTCAGTTTAGGCCCTAGTAAGGTAACTTATGAACGTTAAATTGGTACATATAGTTGAATTCACCACCGGTTCGGAATACACTTTAATTGAGAAGACTCAGCAAGGCTTTTTTTTTGTGTTGGAAATTATATATCTTTTATTTTTATCATTTATTAAATGTAGGCCCCAGAAGGACACTTATGAAGGTCACATTTACTGAAGTTACCACCGGTTCTGAACTCGGCCTTCAACTGAGAAGAATCCGGCAAGAAACCTCAGCAAGGTTACATTTTTTAAATATTTTTTGGACAATCTGACTATATTTGGCTTTGCGCGAGCTTGCTCCCACTACTGCCTATCTGTGCTCACGACTCTTGCCTCATACTGTACCAGGGCCTAAACTGAATAAATTACTTTAATTAGGTAGTTGAGGCGTGTAATGGTGATACTAACTTCCTGGGCTCATGGTGGAACCTGGGGGGTACTCCGAGCAGGATGCAGGTGCCGTCTCCCGTGGAGGCGCTGGCCACGAGGGGCCTGGTGGCTGCCACGCCGCTCGCTGTGCCCGCCCACCGCGCCGCCAGCCCCAGCCACACCGGGCCCTTCACTATACTAGCTTCTGGGGTACCCTGCAACATAAACAACACATCATTATGTAAGTCGTTAGTTAAGAGGAAAGGATGTCTGCAAGATATTTGAAAAATTGGTTTTTAACATACCTATGGGATAGAGACAACTACAGACCTATTATACCTATTTAAATTAGACGAAATCGCTATTTCGTAATCCCCGGTTAACTCCTCCAAAACTGGTTCGATTAAAAAAAACAAGAATCATAATAATTTGGCTTTGGCTATGTCTGTCGGTTTTCCTTTGTTTTTTTATATTCGTCAAATTTTTTCGCTGGACGTCTGATAAGTGCGTTAAAAATGGCAAGTTTTTGTGATTTTAAGAAGGCTCCTAATTCTTATAATAATTTATTTATGGAGAAAAACACAACCGAGGGACATACAGTGGTTCCTACAGATTGCATGGTGAAATAATCATTGCTCTAGTGTCATTATCCAGAGAGGAAACTGAGGATTACTTTTGTATGGAACAAACGCCACCAGCATTTCCTCTTAAACTAGATGGAAGCCTCCTAGGCGGGTTGACAACTCCAACAGTAGGTTGACCACTAGCCTACCTCCACCGATCCACAGTGGGCACGCGTGGTGGAGTATCTGCCCATTCCTGCCCACACACATTTGTGCAAGGAGGCACATACTCAGCAGTTGGACATTATGGGCTGATGATTATAAAGTATCCAGCTTTATTGTATAGATAGCTATTCGCGCAATATATAAAATAAGGCCTAGAGATTCTTTGAGAGACAAGTTTAAATCTATTAATATAATGACAGTGTTGTCACAGTACATATATGAAAATCTTATTCATGTGAGGAAAAACTTAAATAACTTTCCTAAGAATAGTGACACTCATAGTTTGAACACTAGAAATAAGCACAAACTTGCTGTACCTTTAACTCGGCTCAGCAAAGTCCTAAACTCATTCAAGGGGCAATGTACCTATATTTTTAAAAAAATCCTAATATTATCCCAAGTGACGATTTACCTGCATTCAGAATTTCATTATTATTGGTAGTGCTTTTGAGGCTCCATGCATGACGTAAAAAACTCTAGTTCACATTAATTATAAGATATTGGTGCCGATTCTATTGTAAATCGCACTAAACTAATTTTAGTCACATCTCATCTCTTTCTTACGAACATTATTGAAAAAGGATAGAACATATTTTAAGTTGTAAAATTAATCTTTGCCGTCTTATTTTGCGTGTATTTAGGCGTAACCGCGATAGATGGCGACTAAATTTATATTGAAAACAAGCATTGGACTAATTTGACAGGACTAAATTTCTTACATCCTTTTCTTATGTTCTTTGTTAGAAAGAGACATAGTGACATTAAATTTAGTTTAGTTGTGAACAACAGAATCAGGGCCATTATAAGCTTAATAATAAAATTGTAGATAATGGTTCAAATGCGTCAAATCTAACCTATTTATTATTTATCACTATGTATTATTATAGTAACAATAATAATAAAAAAAGATAAGAGTACATTGGCCTGTATTATTATGTAGAAAGATTCGTTGACCTGTATTACGACCATAGTTTTTTTTACTGGGTTTAGGTCTCTGTTTGACCACAATCTCACCATGGTAAGTGATGATTTGGCCAAAGGTAAGCTCACAAAGCCTATAAGGAACTGGCTCTCAAGTGCAGCTGTCGGAACACACCGATAGGTGCTTGGAGACAACTTGAGGGTGGTAGCAAGCCAGGTGGGTACTACAAAGTACCCTACCACCGTGATATGGTTCTATATATTCGGACCCGGGACCATCTATTTAAGGCGATGATAGCTCAGTGGTAGTGACGTTGGATACCGAGGCGAAGGTCCCGGGTTCGAATCCTACAATGAGCTTGAGCTTTCGGTGAAGGAAAACATCGTGAGGAAACCATAGCACGGTGGTAGGGTACTTTGTAGTACCCGCCTGGCTGGCTACCTCCCTCAAGTTGAAAATCTGTCGCCAAGCACCTTTCGGTGTGTTCCGATAGCTGCACTTGAGAGCCAGTTCCTTCTAGGCTTTGTGTGCTTACCACCTTCGGCCACATCATCACTTACCATGGTGAGATTGCAGTCAAACACAGGCCTATAAACAGTAAAAAAAAAACGTCTCGGTATCTGACGTCACTACCACTGAGCTATCAGTACCTACGAATACGGGGAGCTAAGATGTATGACTCCTCCTTTGAGAAGGGAAATTCTTCCCAAGGCTTGGTCATGGTTATTGGGAACTGCGGTCCATTTTTGGAATATAAAAAAAAAAACAAACATTTCGCGTGGTTTTATCGGAACCGAAGTCTGAATCGGATTTTTTTTATTAGGCTTATCGTAACCGGAATCAGAAACCAGGATCGGAGGCGTAGGCCGAAGAGAGATTTGTAAAGAGCAGGAGTGACAAGCTAGGTACAGTAGTACCCAACTGATATGGCTTACCGATGTACCTGCGCAGAAGATACATTTTCAAAGCGCGGGAAACGCTATTGGTCGGCTGCTGCCGCCATGTTAGCGCGCGCCGTGCGGAGGGCCTCACGCGCGAGTGAGACGGAACTAGCAGCTCCAGTGTATTAAAACCTTATAGTAATGATCCAAGGTTGATTGTAAGTTTTAAGCATTCTTTCGTTAATCTTCGGGGCCATACTTTCTTTTCTGTGCGAACGAAGATATCAGTTGGGTACTACTGTAGATTGTTGTTTGAACTTCGTTAGCGCAATGAAAAATAAGTGGCGCCATCTATCTAAACTTCATCACTTTAAATACCTCTTGGACAATGAAATAACTGAACGGCCCAGCTAACATCAGCTTCCGTCCACTGAGTGTAGCGCTGACTAGCCTCGCTATAGCCTCGAGAGCTCGCTGAGCGGACACCCATCCAAGTCTCCGGCCTTCGTTGTCGCCGCTTTCCGTGTCTAATGTTGACAGCGCGTGCTGGAAGCCTTCCGCTTTGGGGATGGTTTCCTGGAAGTGATATGTTTATGTTTATGAACGTTAACGAGGTGCGTTTAGTAAACAAACAAACCACAAATATACAGGTGTTTTTTTTTCCAGCCAGAGAGGGCAACTTCTGAAAGGAACCCCGAGCTGAATTTTAAAGAAAAAAAATGCCATTAAAAATTGAAAAAAAAATGTATTTTCGTAAAAATATTTTATTTTCTTTTTCTGCTTCTATGTCACAATACAAACAAAATTATGACAAACTTGGTCACAAGTTGCTAGAAGTTATAGTGGCCTCTAATTGTTTGTCAGAATGCTAAGAGCGAATTCATTATGGCTAAAGTGAGGTCCATGCGAGATCTGCTCAACCTCGTCAAACTTTACGCAGGATGAAACCATGGTCCATGTTATCCAAAATATTATTTTATATTTTTCTTATATAAAATCGTCGTCTACCTCTCCTGAGCTCAGGCAGTTGCAGTGCCTTGTTCACTACATGTTCCTCGTCTCTTCGCATCACGTGACCATACCATCTGAGACGGCTCTCGGTTAGTTTCTCCGATATAGGGGCGATTTTGAAACTACCGCGGATATGCTCGTTTCGCACTTTATCTAGCCTCGTCACACCTCCAGACCACCTCAGCATCTTCATCTCTGCAGTGTGAAGCTTTTGTACATGCGTCTTTTTCACTGGCCAACATTCCGCTCCGTACATCATAGCCCGCCTCACCACCGTTCTGTAGATCTTGCCTTTGGTTCTTATTGGCATACGGGTATCACATAAGACTCCAGTTAGTGATCGCCACTTCAGCCAAGCCACGTTCACCCTGTGTGTAGCATCAGCGTCAACGTCTCCTTGGTCTGTAATAACCGAGCCTAGGTATTTGAACTGATTTGTTTTCGGCACAGGCGTACGATCAGGGTAGAAGATTGTTGCTGGGCTACTGCTGCGATCAAACCGGCATTGTAAATGTTCAGTCTTTGCTCTACTTACTTTAAGACCTGCAGACTCTAGAGCTGTAATCCATGTGGTCAAGGTGGTCTGTAACTCGGTTGTTGATCTGGCCATCAGTACGATGTCGTCTGCGTACAGGAGGTTCCAGGGTAGTGGCGCTTGGATATATTTTTTTTTTTTTTTTTTTACTGTTTATAGGCCTGTGTTTGACCGCAATCTCACCATGGTAAGTGATGATGCGGCCGAAGGTGGTAAGCACACAAAGCCTAGAAGGAGCTGGCTCTCAAGTGCAGCTGTCGGAACACACCGAAAGGTGCTTGGCGACAGATTTTCAACTTGAGGGTGGTAGCCAGCCAGACGGGTACTACAAAGTACCCTACCACCGTGCTATGGTTTCCTCACGATGTTTTCCTTCACCGAAAGCTCAAGCTCATTGTGGGATTCGAACCCGGGACCTTCGTCTCGGTATCCGACGTCACTACCACTGAGCTATCATCGCCTTACATATTATATGTAATTATATGTTTTGTTGTGTAGTCCATTACTAGGTTGAAAAGCAGCGGGCTAAGGGCAGAGCCTTGATGAACACCTACGCCAACCTCGAACTCCTCTGTCAGCCCTGCGGGACTCTTGACTCTAGTACGAACGTTACTGTACATATCTTGCACTAGTTTTATGTATAACTCTGGCAGATGTTGGGCCCTCAAAGCTTGCCAGACTAGTCTGCATGGTACCCTATCAAACGCTTTTTCCAAGTCTATGAAGATGAGGTGCAGATCTTCTTTATTGAGCCGATGCTTCTCTGTTACCACTCTGACTGCCTGTATAGCATCTGTTGTGGATTTAGAGGGGGTAAAACCGAATTGATTTGGGCTCATGCAAATTAAATGGGATAATCGATTATTAATTACTCTCTCCCAGATCTTTAGTGTATGTGATGTTAACTTGATACCCCTGTAGTTACCGCATTCCGTTACATCACCTTTATTTTTATAAAAAGGTATCAGGTGACTGAGTCGCCAAGAGTTTGGGATCTTCTTACTATTGAGGATAAGGTTAAAGAGTCTCGTAAGCCAGTCCACACCTAGTTGCCGTAGTGATTTCCACACTTCGGCTGGAATTTCATCTGGGCCGACAGCTTTTCCATTCTTCATTCTCTTCACTGCATTATTTACCTCATCTCGGCTTATGGTTTGTACCGGTCCTTCTACAGCTGCCAGGGGTTCCAGATCTTGACTGGGAAATTCTTCATTCATTAGTTCTTGGTAGTATTCGTACCATCTATTATTTATATCTTCGTTTCTTGTTAGTAGTTTTCTATCCCTATTCTTAACATATTTACTTGCTTTAATATCTTGAGTTGATTTATGTCTAAACTTTGCAACTTTAAAAATTTCTGACTCTGATTCGGTTCCATATCTCCGAAAATACATTTTTTAAAATAAATTTTAATACCACTTTTATTTTCTTCAAAACTCAGATCGGGGTTCCATTCAGCGTTTTTCTCTAAGACCTGCAGTTCAGAATTTGCCCATACTGGCTAGAAAAAAAGACATCCTGTATACTAACATGCTCAATAAGTCCACATATAGCGTAGACGACATCCAGCGCAGGTAGTACATGCGAGTGTGGTCGCTGCAGCACGAATGTGGCGTGTGTGGGCGGAGGCAGCTTGTGTTTAGGAGCAGCTGTCTCCAGTGCTGGTGTGAGAGACCGCCGCAGTTCCACGTCCATTGATCTGTAGGATTGACGCGCTTGCTGGAGGGGGATCCTGGAATATAAGTTAGGAATAAGGTTAAATTAGGTTCGTTCGATTAAATAAAAAAAAAAAGAACTCTTAAATTGGCCTGAAAATAAAACTAGAAAGAAAAGAAAGATCGATAATATAACCTAGATACCGACTGCAGCGCCATCTGCCGGGCTGATTTGTGAATCTAAACCATCCAGGGCGCCACCAAAAAGCATACAAAAAATTCATTCAAATCGGTCCAGGTATCGGTTTAGGAGGAATTCAGTGACATACACACGTACAGTAGAATTAACTCCCTGGATGGTTTAGATAGAGTAGGGTAGCACCACGCGAACGAAGTTGCGCCGGGCAGCTAGTTATTTGTATTTACATCTATGGAGAGGTATGGAGGTATGGCAAGGTTGGATTACTCCTCTTTTTAACACGCTTTTATTAGCTTCACCTGTATGTATGTGTTGGCATTTACTTTATTTTACATTGCAAAAATTAATCGATTTTATTTATTTAGTACTGGCAGCACAGCCACTAAACGATTATTATAATAGCAATGGCCGCCCTTACTTTCTCTCTTACTTTTTTATCTACCTTCACTGTGCTAGGAGGCAGACATTATAACCTTCAGTGTGGCGATATTTAATTTGAATATAGATACAAGTTTTCTATTTAAATTCAAACTCTACATTTCATTTAACGGCCATAATCCTATTTCCTATAGTATGTATGAATGTATGTAAAGGAATCTTCGAACGTAATTTTCATCTACTTCCAGACGTCAGATTAAACTGAAATTTTGCACACTTATCAAGTACCGATGACAATACAATAATTTGGTACCATCGAGCTGATCTGATGATGGATCCGGAAGGTAGGCGCTGGAACTCCATAACGGAGCAACGTTTCCTAGCCGTGTTTGGGCTTGTTGGAATTGTCATGAAATTAACTTTGACCATGTATGGTTTTCAGGGTCTGATGATGGAGTAGGAGAGTAAGCACTGGAACTCCATAGTGGAGCATCGTATCCTAGCCGTGTTTGGGGTTGTTGGAAATGTCGTGAGATGAATTTTGACCATGTATAGTTTTCAGGGTTTGATGATGAAGTCGGAGGGTTGGCACTGGAACCCCATAGTGGAGCATCGTTTTTAGCCGTGTTTGGGCGTATTGGAATCGTATTATGCGCATTTTGGCCAAATATGGTTTTCTGAGTCTGTTGGTGGAGTCAAAGAGTAGGCACTGAAGCTAAATACTTATTATAAATGTGAAAGAAAGTGATATTGGGTGAAAATATGGTATAAGTAACATAATAAAATGGTATGAATAGTTTATGTTGACTAAAAAATAAATTACAGTTTAAAAAAACTAAAAAAACACGCTTTAAAAAGCCCTGCACTAAAAAGTGTTAAATAATTATAACATTGAACCTAAATATATTCTCTGTCTATCCCGTAAGGGCCTAAATGTAAGCAATTTTTGTAATTAAGTTTAATATTTGAATGAAAAGCGTGAGGCGCTTTTCCTTGTAACCCAATAGAATTTCTAAGCATTATCATTATCATGAATAAATATCGTAAATTACAAAATGAATGATGTAAATGGCAAAGTTTCTTTTTGGATATTCAGTAACGATGGGTGTTCCACAAGGCTCTATTCTTGGACCTTTCTTTTTTCTCATTTACATCAATGACTTAACTTGTAGCTAAAATGACACTTCACTTCTTATTAATAGATGATTTTAATACTGACGATGGGACACCAATGCTCAATCAAAGTGCCCAACGAAAAAGAACTATCTTGTCAAAGAAATACTATAAAGATAGATGTGTAAGTATGTTTCTTTATACTGGGAGTAACGGAAAGTGTATATCCATTACAGTAATCCACATTTTTGGTACTAGGCGCACAGACCGCGGAAGAGAAAACTATATGTTCGACACATTTATTTAAGTGTTACCAAAGGTCTATTATTTAGCAGTCGTACCACAAGGGTCGCGTCCCCTACACTATATATTTATATAAGCAAGAACGCAAAATGATAATGACCCTCATTGACCGGTGACAATAAACTTGGATGCAAGAATTTGGTATGAATGTTTTGACTAATATATTTTGCTGCGCGTGCCGCAACGCGCTCTCCACGCTCCACGCGCGGTACAGTACATACAATATGTAGTGTAGAGTGATGATGCAGTGAACACATACCCCATATCGGCGAGTAGCTGCCGCAGCCTCGCAGCGCCAGCTAGCGTGTGGAGGCGCAGGTGCGGGCCCAGCGCCGGCGCGTGCCGCAGCGCGCTCTCCACGCTCCACACGCGGTACAGTACAGTACAGTACAGTACATACAATATGTAGTGTAGAGTGATGATGCAGTGAACACATACCCCATATCGGCGAGTAGCTGCCGCAGCCTCGCAGCGCCAGCTAGCGTGTGGAGGCGCAGGTGCGGGCCCAGCGCCGGCGCGTGCCGCAGCGCGCTCTCCACGCTCCACACGCGGTACAGTACAGTACAGTACAGTACATACAATATGTAGTGTAGAGTGATGATGCAGTGAACACATACCCCATATCGGCGAGTAGCTGCCGCAGCCTCGCAGCGCCAGCTAGCGTGTGGAGGCGCAGGTGCGGGCCCAGCGCCGGCGCGTGCCGCAGCGCGCTCTCCACGCTCCACACGCGGTACAGTACAGTACAGTACAGTACATACAATATGTAGTGTAGAGTGATGATGCAGTGAACACATACCCCATATCGGCGAGTAGCTGCCGCAGCCTCGCAGCGCCAGCTAGCGTGTGGAGGCGCAGGTGCGGGCCCAGCGCCGGCGCGTGCCGCAGCGCGCTCTCCACGCTCCACACGCGGTACAGTACAGTACAGTACAGTACATACAATATGTAGTGTAGAGTGATGATGCAGTGAACACATACCCCATATCGGCGAGTAGCTGCCGCAGCCTCGCAGCGCCAGCTAGCGTGTGGAGGCGCAGGTGCGGGCCCAGCGCCGGCGCGTGCCGCAGCGCGCTCTCCACGCTCCACACGCGGTACAGTACAGTACAGTACAGTACATACAATATGTAGTGTAGAGTGATGATGCAGTGAACACATACCCCATATCGGCGAGTAGCTGCCGCAGCCTCGCAGCGCCAGCTAGCGTGTGGAGGCGCAGGTGCGGGCCCAGCGCCGGCGCGTGCCGCAGCGCGCTCTCCACGCTCCACACGCGGTACAGTACAGTACAGTACAGTACATACAATATGTAGTGTAGAGTGATGATGCAGTGAACACATACCCCATATCGGCGAGTAGCTGCCGCAGCCTCGCAGCGCCAGCTAGCGTGTGGAGGCGCAGGTGCGGGCCCAGCGCCGGCGCGTGCCGCAGCGCGCTCTCCACGCTCCACACGCGGTACAGTACAGTACAGTACAGTACATACAATATGTAGTGTAGAGTGATGATGCAGTGAACACATACCCCATATCGGCGAGTAGCTGCCGCAGCCTCGCAGCGCCAGCTAGCGTGTGGAGGCGCAGGTGCGGGCCCAGCGCCGGCGCGTGCCGCAGCGCGCTCTCCACGCTCCACACGCGGTACAGTACAGTACAGTACAGTACATACAATATGTAGTGTAGAGTGATGATGCAGTGAACACATACCCCATATCGGCGAGTAGCTGCCGCAGCCTCGCAGCGCCAGCTAGCGTGTGGAGGCGCAGGTGCGGGCCCAGCGCCGGCGCGTGCCGCAGCGCGCTCTCCACGCTCCACACGCGGTACAGTACAGTACAGTACAGTACATACAATATGTAGTGTAGAGTGATGATGCAGTGAACACATACCCCATATCGGCGAGTAGCTGCCGCAGCCTCGCAGCGCCAGCTAGCGTGTGGAGGCGCAGGTGCGGGCCCAGCGCCGGCGCGTGCCGCAGCGCGCTCTCCACGCTCCACACGCGGTACAGTACAGTACAGTACAGTACATACAATATGTAGTGTAGAGTGATGATGCAGTGAACACATACCCCATATCGGCGAGTAGCTGCCGCAGCCTCGCAGCGCCAGCTAGCGTGTGGAGGCGCAGGTGCGGGCCCAGCGCCGGCGCGTGCCGCAGCGCGCTCTCCACGCTCCACACGCGGTACAGTACAGTACATACAATATGTAGTGTAGAGTGATGATGCAGTGAACACATACCCCATATCGGCGAGTAGCTGCCGCAGCCTCGCAGCGCCAGCTAGCGTGTGGAGGCGCAGGTGCGGGCCCAGCGCCGGCGCGTGCCGCAGCGCGCTCTCCACGCTCCACACGCGGTACAGTACAGTACAGTACAGTACATACAATATGTAGTGTAGAGTGATGATGCAGTGAACACATACCCCATATCGGCGAGTAGCTGCCGCAGCCTCGCAGCGCCAGCTAGCGTGTGGAGGCGCAGGTGCGGGCCCAGCGCCGGCGCGTGCCGCAGCGCGCTCTCCACGCTCCACACGCGGTACAGTACAGTACAGTACAGTACATACAATATGTAGTGTAGAGTGATGATGCAGTGAACACATACCCCATATCGGCGAGTAGCTGCCGCAGCCTCGCAGCGCCAGCTAGCGTGTGGAGGCGCAGGTGCGGGCCCAGCGCCGGCGCGTGCCGCAGCGCGCTCTCCACGCTCCACACGCGGTACAGTACAGTACAGTACAGTACATACAATATGTAGTGTAGAGTGATGATGCAGTGAACACATACCCCATATCGGCGAGTAGCTGCCGCAGCCTCGCAGCGCCAGCTAGCGTGTGGAAGCGCAGGTGCGGGCCCAGCGCCGGCGCGTGCCGCAGCGCGCTCTCCACGCTCCACACGCGGTACAGTACAGTACAGTACAGTACATACAATATGTAGTGTAGAGTGATGATGCAGTGAACACATACCCCATATCGGCGAGTAGCTGCCGCAGCCTCGCAGCGCCAGCTAGCGTGTGGAGGCGCAGGTGCGGGCCCAGCGCCGGCGCGTGCCGCAGCGCGCTCTCCACGCTCCACACGCGGTACAGTACAGTACAGTACAGTACATACAATATGTAGTGTAGAGTGATGATGCAGTGAACACATACCCCATATCGGCGAGTAGCTGCCGCAGCCTCGCAGCGCCAGCTAGCGTGTGGAGGCGCAGGTGCGGGCCCAGCGCCGGCGCGTGCCGCAGCGCGCTCTCCACGCTCCACACGCGGTACAGTACAGTACAGTACAGTACATACAATATGTAGTGTAGAGTGATGATGCAGTGAACACATACCCCATATCGGCGAGTAGCTGCCGCAGCCTCGCAGCGCCAGCTAGCGTGTGGAGGCGCAGGTGCGGGCCCAGCGCCGGCGCGTGCCGCAGCGCGCTCTCCACGCTCCACACGCGGTACAGTACAGTACAGTACAGTACATACAATATGTAGTGTAGAGTGATGATGCAGTGAACACATACCCCATATCGGCGAGTAGCTGCCGCAGCCTCGCAGCGCCAGCTAGCGTGTGGAGGCGCAGGTGCGGGCCCAGCGCCGGCGCGTGCCGCAGCGCGCTCTCCACGCTCCACACGCGGTACAGTACAGTACAGTACAGTACATACAATATGTAGTGTAGAGTGATGATGCAGTGAACACATACCCCATATCGGCGAGTAGCTGCCGCAGCCTCGCAGCGCCAGCTAGCGTGTGGAGGCGCAGGTGCGGGCCCAGCGCCGGCGCGTGCCGCAGCGCGCTCTCCACGCTCCACACGCGGTACAGTACAGTACAGTACAGTACATACAATATGTAGTGTAGAGTGATGATGCAGTGAACACATACCCCATATCGGCGAGTAGCTGCCGCAGCCTCGCAGCGCCAGCTAGCGTGTGGAGGCGCAGGTGCGGGCCCAGCGCCGGCGCGTGCCGCAGCGCGCTCTCCACGCTCCACACGCGGTACAGTACAGTACATACAATATGTAGTGTAGAGTGATGATGCAGTGAACACATACCCCATATCGGCGAGTAGCTGCCGCAGCCTCGCAGCGCCAGCTAGCGTGTGGAGGCGCAGGTGCGGGCCCAGCGCCGGCGCGTGCCGCAGCGCGCTCTCCACGCTCCACACGCGGTACAGCGGCACACACAACTCCTTCTCTAGCACCACGCGGATCGACTACCCAACCACAACACATCGTCTTATTATTTAGTTTCCCGAGACGCACACTATTTAAGATGTTTGATGAGCTTCTTATAAAGAATAGGTGCTGCTTCGGATTATACTACATACTGTGATTATATGACAAGCCATGATGAAGTGATATAACAAGATGTGTAGAGGTGATATTACAGGCTATGATGTAGTGATATGACAAGCCATGAGGAAGTGAGCAAGATGTGTTAAGGTGATATGACAGGCTATGATGTGGTGCTATGACAAGAGATTACTAGGTGATATGACAGGCTATGAGTTGGTGATATGACAAGCCATGATGAAGTTATATAACAAGATGTGTAGAGGTGATATGACAGGCTATGATGTGGTGATATGACAAGCCATGATGAAGTTATATAACAAGATGTGTAGAGGTGATATGACAGGCTATGATGTGGTGATATGACAAGCCACGATGAAGTGATATAATAAGATGTGTTGAGGTGATGTGACATGGTATGATGTGGTGATATAACAAGCCATGTTGAAGTGATATCAAGGTGTGTAGAGGTGATATGACAGGCTATGTTGTGGTGATATGACAAGATGTGATTAGGTGATATGACAAGAGATGATGTGGTGATATGACACGGTATGATGAAGTGATATGACTAAATGTGATAAAACAAAGTATGAGTAACAAAGTTAAGATGAAGTATAGTACTGACCGTATTAACAGCCCCGCTAGTATGCTGCGCGACATGTCTCTGCAGGGTATCAGCATCCAGCAGGCACTGTGCGGGAGTCCTGGTATTCAAGGCGGATTGAGCGGCCGCGGCGACCCCACCGGCCCACACCGCGTCCCAACCGCACCGGGACACACGCCACGCTAGATCTAGCGCTACGCATGCGCTCTATGTACATCACGACACAACTCTATATTAATATTTAGCTTTTGGCCAATGGTTTTTAAGGGAATTTGTGAAAAGAACCCTATGTAGACAGTACATTATATTGTAAATCCTTGATTTGCATATTTTTTTATTTGCATTTGATATTCAACATATTAATAGAAAGAAAGTTATTATTATTACTCAAGCTGAACAGATAAAAATGTAATTGATAATACAGTAACAAGTGTGGAACCATGTGACAATACTTTTTTTGTTAAAAAGAAACATTTATAATACAAGAGTTTTTTTTTTGACTGTAC
Source organism: Polyploca ridens (assembly GCA_951394255.1). NCBI lineage: Eukaryota > Metazoa > Arthropoda > Insecta > Lepidoptera > Drepanidae > Polyploca > Polyploca ridens. The sequence continues at coordinate 1,094,234 of OX596260.1, forward strand.
CTATACATTGCAAGTTAAATAAAAGCTTCTAAAATTATGAAAGGAGACAAGATATGTTATTTTATTTATTGTTTATAGGCCTGTGTTTGACCGCAATCTCAACATGGTAAGTGATGATGCGGCCGAAGGTGGTAAGCACACAAAGCCTAGAGCGAACTGGCTCTCAAGTGCAGCTATCGGAACACACCGAAAGGTGCTTGGCGACAGATTTTCAACTTGAGGGTGGTAGCCAGCCAGGCGGGTACTACAAAGTACCCTACCACCGTGTAAATGTAAAAACGTAATAATCATTTCAATACATCACCTTTTCCACAAATCCTTGAGTGTTACATAAAAAGAATAGAAGAGTGTTTAGAATTTGATTTTGGCATAGCATTAATAAGATTATAGATAACATAATGATTTAAAACTATGTTATGGAGGCACAATTACTAAATTATATTAAATCAATTTCTTCGTTCTGCTGGTTCATCTGCAGTCTCATTTTAAGCTCTTAGGGGATGTTTTAAAGCTATTAGGGGATGAATTTAAGCTCTTAGGAGATGTTTTTAAGCTTTTAGGGGATGAATTTAAGCACTTAGGGGACGAATTTAAGCTCTTAGCAGATGTTTTTAAGATCTTAGGGGATGAATTTAAGCTCTGAAGATGTTTTTAAGCTCTTAGGGGATGAATTTAAGCACTTAGGGGATAAATTTAAGCACTTAGGGGATGAATTTAAGCACTTAGGGGATGAATTTAATAATAATAATAATAATAATAAATACCCTGGGACATTCCTCACACACGGTCATCTGATCCCAAACTAAGCAGAGCTTGTACTATGGAAACCAGATAACTGATATAATACATATACTACTTTTTGTTTGTAAATACATACTTAATATACATAATTACACCCAGACTCAGGACATACAGACATGTTCATGCACACAAATGCATGTCCTGTGTGGGAATCGAACCCACGACCTGCGGCGCGTAAGGCGAACCTTAACCAACTGCGCCAACTGGGTCGTCAAACTCCCACGAACGAATTTAAGCTCTTAGCAGATGTTTTTAAGCTCTTAGGAGATGTTTTTAAGCTCTTAGGGGATGAATTTAAGCTCTTAGGGGATTGAATTTAAGCTCTTAGGGGATGTTTTAATTTCCTCACTATTTCAAATCTCTAGGTCCACCAGTTATCAGACTTTAATGAAGTAGATAATAGTAAAATATACTTACAGGTTTACCATAATATGAGAACTGTGTGTAGTTGAACATAAGTGTGTTCCGTCGATCCTCCCAAGCGCGTTTCTTGCGGCGGCGCTCCACCATCGCCTCCAGGGCTTCTCTGCCACTTTCTTGCTCTTCATTCTAATTCAAAAGTTGAAGTTAGGTAAACATGTAATGAGGTTGAAATAATAACCATTCTAATTTGCCTAATAATATTATAAAGAGGTAAAGTTAGTAACTTTGAATGTAATGTAGGAAATCTCTGGAATAATAGATCTGTTTTTTTTTTTTTACTAATTTCTATACATATATAAAAATGAATCCCTATTTCCCTTGGTCACACCATAACTTGAGAATGACCTTACAGATTTCATCCATCTTTTTTTCTAGATTTCTAATACTCTGGAGAAGGTTCTTAGGAAAAAATAACTAAGAAAGTTGTGTAGAAAATTTAAGAAAACTTAAACTTATTTCAGGTTCTTCTCTATAAATGTATACAGTGGCTAACAGGGTCCACAATGTTATAAGTTTAATATGTACGCACAGTGTGTAATTCAAGTTATGAATAAATTAGTCCTGCCCCATGCATTCAGTCACATTTCTGGGATGAAAAGCCTACAGAACTCAAGGATAATGTGCCTTCCTAGTGAAAGAATTTTTTGTTGGATCAGATATGTCCACATACTTACAAACTTAATATTTTTATTATCCTAATATTATAAATGCGAAAGTGAGTTTGTTGGTTAAAAAACGCAAAGAGGCTTTTGCAGTTATTTTCCTATTCTTTATATTTATATTATTTTTAATTTTTTAAGTTATTTGTATATTAAATTACTAGCGCATAATACATCTATGCTGTTTATTATAAAGACTACGAGTAAGGTTTAAAGTGAGAGAGGACCCTGACACCCATAACACAAGTTTAATCTTAGCTTGGGTGCCAGGAGTTTCAACTGATCTGTGACTTCAATTGTACAAAACAAACTATTGTGTAATTCTTTTTATAAGCCACATTTTTGTAATGCTTAGTTTTTGTTAATTGTAAAACTGCAAATAAAGAAATTTTATTATTATTATTTGTTTGTGACGCCTTCACTCCTCAACTACTCAACGGATCATCATGAAATTTTGCATGCAGATAGCCTATATGTATTGAGGACATAGGCTACTTTTCCTAGGAACGCAAGTGAAACCGCAGTGGACAGGTAGTTATGAATAAATCAATGAAGTGTGGAAAACCAAACAGTCACAGGTTCTTACCTCATCATCTTCATCATCTTTAAATATATCATCAAAGTTTGGAATGTTCTCTTCATCATCTTTGTACACTAGTCTCACCTGAAACATTTAGAATAATTAAGCATATTATATTATATGCTATAAAATATAATTGCAAAATGATAAAGATTGTATCAGCCATCTAAAGTGCATAACTACACATATAATCTTTTATTATCCTATAATAATGACATTTTCTTGATATAATGTGATGAGAATATACTAAGAATGAGCATTAGGCCAGTTTACTAAAATCTTGTTTATTGTTTACCTGTCCATCACTGTAAACGTTGCAAACATCAGTAGGTTTGTGTGCATCAAGCACAAAGAACACCACATCCTCCTCCGGCTGCAGGATATCCACCAAGTCTATAGTCCCTCCACAGTTCACCAGCACCACATATTTTATTTCTTCGTTATTCTCTTCATAAGCAGTCTTCAACTCCGAAATACCCCCCACAGGCACCAAAGTATAAGAAATATTATCACTTTTGAACAAACCCTGCAGTATCCTACACGTACATATCGCGTCGACGTCGTAATGTACCAATAACAGCACACGCTGTAATAAAAATGATTGATAAAAACAAAACATACGATGCAAACATTCGGTGTGGAAACGCAAATACTTACATTACCCAATAATGCGTTATAGAAATCGTTCCTAATATCTTCTATAAACATCTTGCAGCTTCAGACGCTGAATGTTAGGACAAATATCAAGGAATCATGTTTAAATTCAAGTTTATTGAATACAAATGAATGAAATCTTCCGAACACCTGCTTTAGAAAATAAATTATGTCAAATCGAACTGTCAGTCCATTCGCGCCAAAATATTTGTCACGTTCATAAATAACAAAAATTTTAACTACATAATGGATTTTCTAAAAAAATTATATATTTTTTTATTACGTTGATTGGGGGTCTAAATGAACGTTCGTGTTACTCATTAGCAATGAAATCTTCGTGTTCGTCCGTCTATCAAATAGCCTAGCTAGCCGATAATTATGAGAAATACGTGAAGTGCTCCCTTTTGTTGTTTGGCTGTCATTTTTTATGCTATGCTACTATCAACTTCTAAATCTTCTTCCTATATTTAAATGTAATGCTCAAGGGAACATTAATTATACGCGTCAACCCTAAAAGTTAAAATTATATTCTCTTTGCCACTAGCGCCGTCGAATTTATTGTATGTCTGGAACTGTGGGACATTCTTTACACCACGTAAAGATTAGTTCTAATATTTCGAATACCTACTACTGATTCCTACATAGAATATTTTATTTTTCCAACATTATTCTCTTATTTGCTTTCGAAGATAACATAAAATTAATTCTACTTCATGATTTTGAATAAACTCCAATACTGTTTCTAAGCGCCATTTTATATTACAGTTGCAGCTATCTTTCCCGCCAAAACATAACGCGCGTCAAACGCTCTTCAACTACCGACATAGGAACAATACCAATTATAATTTTCAGTTTAAAGTACTTAGCACAGACTAGGTAGAGATCACTTAGGTAGTTTCTACTTCATGTGAGCAAATGCACAGAAAGAACAACGTAGGTATAAAAATAAGTAGATAAGAGCCAGACTACAAGCCAAACATAGTTTGCATCCATGGGTACGTATGGTTAATATCACACATAAGGATAAAGTTAATATTATTTGCATATTTTGTGGTACCTAATGTCGGTAAATTCGATAACACAGTGTAGGTAGGTACTCCAAATAAATGTAAATAAGTCAGTTAAGTAATTTTATTTAAATTATTTATTTTAGGTACAGACATGGTCTACATTAAATTCTTACAACTATTTACATGTTCGCTTCTTATAACACTCTACATGATGGGAAGCTATTTTATGAGCTATTGTATAAGGCCTTAGCAAACTACCAGACAGAGCATGACAATATGACTTTAATAATGATTCATCAGTTTCTTCAGGATATAAATATTCCTTTAATTCATAGCACAACATATCTTCTGGGCAATCTAACGCTCTGAGACATCCAGCATATTCCGACCACAGGAGTTTACGCCACTTTGCGTTATGTTTCTGAGCTAGTGGCACAAGTACGCACGCCGCAAAAGTCTGGTCCCCATAGCTTACAGACTGGAATTGTTCCAAAAATTGAGTGTAAAAATCTTGGAAATTAGTTAACCCCATCATCTGCTTGTCAAAGTTCAACTTCGTCTTCTTTCTGAAGATAATCTGAGTGCATTTTCGAAGTAGAATCTTTATATTCGCATCCAAAAACAGAGAATTGTCGCATAAAAATACGCACATGATTCGGCAAAATCTATCTGTGATGTCTATATCGTTTAGTAAATCTGGGAAGCACAATTCGTTAAATAGAATCCATTCTAAACTGCATCTTATGATGAATCCTTTTTCTGCTGCAATATGCTCTGCAACTCTCTTGGCGTGTTCTCCAACGATTTTAGGTATAGTTTCAGATTCTTGGCTTTTACTGTATAAAGTCAGTATTGGCAAATATATCCAGTCTCTGGGCAGTACTGGTTCCATCCATTTCCTTAAAGCAACATTGGGGCCTGTATCTCTATATTTTAAGTTAATAACTTTACTATAAAATATCTTAATCTGCTCTATTGAAGACAAAGCTGTGGAGAAACCATCAGCATCAGTTAGATTTACAAGATTTAGTAATCTTTCAGCTGTGAACCAGTGTTTGTTGAACACAATATTATTGAATATGAATTCAAGTTCATATTTCTTGTCACTTCTCAGAATATAGCAAAGTTTATTAGCAACTGCATACAGCAAGTCTTTATTTGCCTCTGAGCTTTCATTTTGAATTGACAACATTATAGTATTAAATACAAAATCAGTTTCCATTCTGGTAAACCAATTATCACATAGCCTTGGAACATTATTTGCCAGTTTTGACATATATGGTCCCAAGTGTCTCAAGTACATTTCTGAAATTTGTTTATCATTTACATAAAGCAGTATCTTTACAATTGATACCAAAAAAGGCAATGGTGATAAATAATTTAATATTGGCAGCACTTTTTGTCCTGAATCCATCACTGAACTTCCCAGGCTCATTAAATTTTTTGTCAAATGTAGATCTTTATTTTCCAAGCCTGATAATAAGTTTGAACTTGGAATGAGATTATTAATTATCTGATTAAATCCTTGTGATGAAGACAACTGTTTCAATGAGTCGCAGAAGAACTTGACTGGTACATTTTCAATAACTATGACAGTCTTACAGCAATCTAAGGCAGAGCATAAAAGCCTCAAATGACCACAGGTGTAGTTTTCAGAGTTGGATAACTGCCCAATCCATTTCAGTACACCCTCCTTAATTAATGGGTATATTTGAGTTTTGTGACTCTCCAGAGTGCTTAAGTTACAACTCAAAAGTTTGTTTATTAACTGCAATACCACTGCAGCATGAGTTGCCGATAGAATTGAAGAGTTTGCATAAATATCTGTTCCTTTAACATGTTTGTACAATGCCGTTATGATAACAGGTGACAGTGATTTTGCATTTTCTATGCCAAGTCCATAGTATAATAAATTGGAAAGTAAACAATATGCTTCAATTTGAATACGCAATCCATATGTCCTGTCTACACCAGAACTTATATACTCAGATATTGGTTGTATGATATTGTAATTAGATAATATCAATCTACTTACTAGTTCAGATTGTAATGATAGTATTCTCAGCAATTTTAATGCAGCTAAAACTGGTTTACCATTGTAAATCATTTGTGGATCAAATGCAAAATTAATGCTCGTTGTCGGTATAAAGTTTTTTATTATTGCATTCATAAGGTGTTCAGTTTGCACAATCTTGTCGGCAGTCTCAACAGAATCTCTTGCCAACCTGATTAATATTTGTAAGCAATACTGTACACAGTTAAAACTAGGTTTAACAGTCTCCAAAATATAATACAATCTTTGTAGAATCTCAGTTCTCAAAATGGCTGCAATTATATCTATTTCAGCTAAATGAAAGTCATTCAATTCAGATTCCTTTGATTCTAATGCTTCAATTTCTGATTTATCATTTTCTAGGTTTGGTTGTAATGTCCCTTCTTCAAATCCCAATAAAGCATCTAAACTTGCTTCATCTATCCTATTGTAGAGCAAATTCCTCATTGCTTTTAAAGCTGGCTCTAAAATTATGACTTTGTTTTCATCCATTGCAATTCGTATGACAAAAAATAATTTACTGATAGGTATTTCTATAACATCTTTATAGATTCCAGTAGTGTAATATTCAAGCACTCCAGCAATAGTATTTAATGCCATTACTCTTTGTTGTGTGACTGTTGAACGGGTTAACTCGATCAGTTCTGTGAGTGAATAGCCTGGTCTATGTGGCTCTTCTCCGTGATGGAACAAGGTCTTTGTTTTCTCAGTATATTCTATTGTATATGGCAGCAAATATCCATTAAAGTCAAATCTAGCTTCATAAGGTCCATCTGCTTGTGTTTTTCTACTTTCTTGAATCCCTTTCATCCATTCCAGTTTATCTTTTTCAAGTGAATTAAAGTGGAGCCATTTATTAACATCAGGGTGGGAGAAGACATCATTTTCCCATAAAGTATCACTATCATTTCCAATTGATGGTTTAGTAGCCTCAATTTTTTCTCTTACTATATTATTTTTATTAAGGACAGCATCAGGCTTGTTTACTATAAGCTTTGAAGCCTGTCGTCTGGCTTTAATGAACTCAACTAATTTGGGGTCCAAGTTCGACAGTAATTTTTGCCTTTCCTCCTGTATTTCTTGTTCAGACATTTGATTTAACACTCTAACATTTTCACTGTGAATTTCATTTGCATCTTTTGATGTAACTATGTAACTTTTCTCTGGAATATTAATTTCTACACAAGCCTTTTTATTAACATTGGAAGTTGAAGGCTCATCGACATCCATAGTGATATTATCTGTACATTTGTTTTCGTCTAAATTCTGTTTACATCTACTTTTCTTTCCAGGCACATATTTAGTTATAACAGGAAAACCAGATGGTGGCATGGGAGCAACATTAAAATCAACGAAAGTATCTAAGTTTTTCTCTACAATATTTCCAAGTACTGATGGTATTACTTTGGGAAAATAAACTTTATCATCATCGTCTTCTGGTTGGATTTTTTTTGGTTCCTCGAAGTTTTTTTCTAAGATATCGCCCATGACTGAACTGGTGCCAGCTTCAATTTTCACGCGTTTATCTGAATTTCCTCCGAGTCCTTTAGACTGTGCATATTTGGAAGGTTTCCGAGTAGCTGGATCAGTTGTATTAGGCCTTTTTATGGGCTCTGTACGACGTAAATTAGTTACTTGGGCCGCCGGTTGATAATTTTGGTCCTTGTTTTTTTCATTCAGGAATTCTTCTTGCATTTGAAGAATTTCATCTTCATCTTCACCTCTTTTAGGTCTCCTTATCATTTTAGAAAAAATATTTATAGGGCCCGAACAAAATATGCAACACACATAACGTCCGTCATAATAGGGATGTCGACATTTTATATTATATATTATCAATATTGGTGAAATATCGATATTAATGTAAAAAAATATCGATAATCACACCTCGTAATTATAGTTATTTTATACAAGATATAGTTTGTGTTGTTTTTTTTTATTTAATGTTCTAAATAATAGGAAAGTATTTTACAAACCACGGAGTTCATAGAATATTGATTATAATGTCAGCAATAGTATTTTTCCCCGATTGCGTGAGTTAAGAGAAAGAGATGCTGTTGTATAATTTAACAATTATTTTATTATGTTTTTTCAAGTTTTAATGCAGGTTATTCAGTCAGTCAGTAATTTAAAAAAAAAAACAACTAAAATGTTCAAGAAAATATCGAAACGATATCGCAAAATGCAGACAGTGCAGACGACACGACAGTGCTGCCGTAATGATAGACGTCAGTAGTGAAGTGATTTTCAATAATTCGAGTTTTAATAGGACGAAAAAATTACCTAGCTAGATCAAATTTATGAGAAAAATAGGATTCTTCCATGTTCAGAGCAGTGCAGTAGGTAACATACGTCCCTTTCTTTTTGTCAACACCTAACACTTCCATTAAACTTTTTTTCTTAAATCGCTCTTTGTAATTTTTAATAGATTCTGATAAAAATATGATTTTTATTATTTCTTAGATAATTTTTAGCATATAACTAAAAGTTGAATATGGCTTCCTATTATAAAACTAGCATGCCATAAAAGAGTTTATAAACCATCGATATTATAGAATATAGAATAGAATAGAATAAATTTATTTGCCAAAACATGTGTTAAAATATGCAGTTGTACGGACATTCAAGAGTTACAGACATGTTTTACCGGGGAGCCGGTGTGCACATTTTTTTTTTGGTAGGTATGTATAATTCATAAATTGTAATTGTATTGAATAATATAGTTCATGTCGATTGATATATAAAAAATAAAAAAACACACACAAATAGGCATTTAAATAACAATACAAAGATACTGAATAATGTCTCATTTCAGCCTATAAAGGTTACAAATGATTTAAATTAAGTAATAATTTCATTCCACTTATGTGTCAGTTAAAAAATAAAAAGATAATAAATTAACAATGTTTTGTTAGAGATTTTGTGGTCGATGTTATCGATATCAATATCGATATTTCATTCATAACGCGCATCCTTACTAATATCCAATTTGGCGTTTGACTTGACATATGTGAGGGGGTATTGCTAGATCAGATTTTTATCGGCACTGTGTGACTCATATAGAAATATTATAATATGTATAATTCCGTAGATTGCCTCTAGAAAAATCCGTACAACTTATGGCTTTATCTATGTTTTGGCATGTAAGTAGCAGCAAAAGAATAAGTCAATTAGTATGAGAGCATCGTACACAAGTCTAATTGGTAGTGGCCCTGATTCTGTTGTTCACAACTAAACTAATTTTAATGTCACTATGTCTCTTTCTAACAAATAACATAAGAAAAGGATGTAAGAAATTTAGTCCTGTCAAATTAGTCCAATGCTTGTTTTCAATATAATTTTAGTCGCCATCTATCGCAGTTACGCCTAAATACACGCAAAATAAGACGACAAAGATTAATTTAACAACTTAAAATATGTTCTATCCTTTTTCAATCATCTTCGTAAGAAAGAGATGAGATGTGACTAAAATTAGTTTAGTGCGATTTACAACAGAATCGGCACCACTGTCTGACTAAAACTACGTAGTACTATTGAATATTCTGTGCCAAAGCTTCGGCTTCAGCCAAAAAACTATAGAAAACAAATAATTCAAAAATAATAACTAATATGACCTTCAAAAGTAGTTGCGAAGCAAGTAAGAAAACTAAATGGGCATAATCGTGACTAATATTATAAAAGCGAAAGTAAGTTTGTTTGTTTGTTCCGCCTTTACTACTCAACGGATCATCATGAACAATTGACGAAGACTGTTTTGACGGATTTTCCCTGGCTGAAAACGGATTTTTGACAGCAACGGGAATTCAGTGTTCGCAACCGTACGATAATTATCGTACATGTACGATAATTTGATAACTACGTACGATGTACGATGGTACACGTCTATCGTACGCAGATTGTACGATAATTTCCATTCTGATGAAAAATTTGATGATTACACAGATAGCCAATAGCCCAATAACAATTACAGTTGTTTTTTAGTGTCAGCAACATCTATTGGCTCATTTCTTTCTTAGGAACATATTAGGAACACATGCTGTTAAACTTTTTAAAAATATGCTTGTCTTGATGTGGTCCTATCCTTTAACATTATTTTCTTCTTTATAAATTCGAGATGTTGGCGCGAACTATTATTTTTTTTCCATTTAAAAAACAAATTTACAAGATTTAAACTATAAAGTATTTGCAACATATTATTGTCACGTTTCATATGATTTTTTTAAAGTATTTTAGCCATTTTCCTGATGGATACGATAATTTTGACCCATATACGAGCATATACGATAATTTTACGGCCCGTACGATAGCTGCCTGGCTTCAGGTTGTGAACACTGAACGGGATTGCAAAATTATAGTTGGCAGCACTGTGAATGTGAGTAAACACGTGAAAGAAACCTAAAAAATATTTATAATGCCTAATTTAAAGAAAAACTTAGATAAACTAAAGCATCCAAACAGTAGAAAAACAATCTCATTAACCAAGAAAATCAAAAAGAACGAAAAAAAGGACCAGAACAAACTGGGGACACACATCAAACACAATATTATAGGTGAGAAAATTATGTGGTTCAAAGAGAGAATACCTGAGGGTTCTGTAGTATTATCTAAGGAACAGACTCTGGAATTAATAGAAACTTATTTGGGGAGATATAATGAAGAATTAGAGCAGATAACTTTAAAGAACTCCATAGGTCAAAGAAAGAATCGTCAACATGCAAGTAGAGAGGATATGATAAATATTACGAAAAAGAACGAGCATGAAGAGTTCGAGACGTGCGGTCTAGAATTGCCAGATTTTATGGATCATCAGCAGATGGAGGTGCTGAAGAACTGGAATGGAGAACTGCGGTATCTTCAGCATTTTAAATTGAAGAGGATAGCTAGGAAACATCTAATATAGTTAAAAAAGTATCATTGTCTTTTATTTAACAGGCCTATAAATGCTAAAATAATGTCCTAGCTAGAGAACTATACTATTTATAATTATATTAGATTATCCAGCTGGTCAATTGTATCCTAACTAATATTATAAATGTTAGTTTAGATGTTACACTCACGTCATAACTAATCAACCAATCATCATGTAATTTGGCATGCAGATATGCTTATGGTATGGATAAAGACATGGGCTACTTTTTATCCTGGGAACGTGGGTGAAACTGGAGGACAGCTATAAAACATCTTGATAAAATCAATGTTGCCATCTTCCTACTGTTTAATACATACCCTTTCTTACAAATAGTAACAAATGGTTATAAAGCTGAACAAAAAATTATTTTGCCATGAGAGCCTGTTTATTCAGGAAGGTTATAGACTATTAATGTATTTATAATCAAAATTAAATGTGGGCACCTGTGGCTTAACTAAGTATTAAATCGGTATTACTAAAGACTTATATAAAAAAACTCATTCTGTATTGAGACATTGAGTGACAATAAGGTTCAGCATCACTTGTGCTTTCTTGGGCATGTACTGTTTTTACTCACACATACATAGGAAATATACGGCTTCACTTTCTTATAACATGAGACTCTGGCTTGATTTTTTAATGTCTATGGGTAATTAATTAAAAACAAATGAGATGACTAATTTTATTTAAATTATAAAGTATTTACAACTCTCACAAGGGGTACAGATACAAAAAAAATAAACATAACATCTACAGGGTGAAATTGAAAACATGATAAATTTTAAAGGAGGATTCTATTACCGATAAATACATAGCATATCCATAAATAATTTTGAGAGGTTTTAAAAAAAATGGAAATGTAATAAAAAACAAAGCTTTAAACACCAGTCTAATAAAATATCATATTAATAATCCCAAGGAGCGGCTTTTTTTATACATTATGATATTCCACCCTTATTTTTTAACTTTTTTAAAATCTATATTAAGAGAGTAACATGCTATTAAATTTTGTCAAATGATTTCCATTTCACCCTATAGAATGTAACAACCACAGTAAAATAATACAAACAAATATACATTCTCACAGAAGTTGCTAAGAAACATCTGTTGTCATACAAAATCAGTCACTATATCACATACAAAAATAAACATACTTAAATTAAAATAGGACAATCAAAGGCAGCTAAATTCGGGTGGTTATGCGCCCTAGAAACCAAAATTATACAAGAATAATCAACATGCCTCCTTAAAAATTTCAATTAACTTATAAAGAAATAAAAATAACAATCATAAATGTATCATTGAAAAGTAAAATTAGGCTCACCCTATTATTTTTAATGTAGGCAACATTCTTCTATTTATAAAATATTATTTTAACAGCAATTTATGGTGTGAATAACATGAACATTACAAATGCAGCTCCAAATACATAGGTACTTATTTAAAAGAGAAAAAAAACATCTTCACATTTAAAATACAGCCTAAAACCTAATATTATGAAAATGTTATTAATTTAATTAAGAATTTTCACAATTAATAAGTATACAAAAGCTGACTCAAAAAACACATAATGGTAACTGCTACAAATGTTACCACTAACTACTTGAAATTAATGAACATAAATATTTTTAAACATGTGGTCTATACACTTAAGTTCAATATTATTATTTGCAAGAACGAAAATCACTGTTTCAAAAAATAGCTGTCAATAAATACAAATTTCGGGTCAGGGTGGTGTACCAACACGCAATGATCATAATACTAGGACAGTCAACGTCAAAATTTCATGAATGTATAATAATCTTTTGACATTCTCTTGACAGTTTGTGTGAATATTTAATTTTGTGATGTGACATGGTTCCAAAGTGTTCCTCAGTACACATTTTAAAAAAAATGACTTGCTGAGTTTCTTGCCGGAGTCTTCTCAGTTCAAGTTGTATTTGGAACCGGTGTAGAGCCATTTGTTAACGTTCATAAGTGCCTTATCAGGGCCTAAATTGAATAAATGCTTTTTGAATTTGAAAAAAAGTGAGCAGCTATTTTTGATGCTGACTGTACACATTTGTAACATGACTATTTACAAAATGACAATAACCTAACAAAAAAAATCCTATTATATCTTTTTACTAGGTATCTCGTTAGTATTTTTTATTTATCAAACACATAGCATGCATTCGGTTTGAACCAGAATGCTCTTTACATCGCGCAGGATAAGGCTAAAAATAAAATTCTAAATGTATACAGTTATTAAGTTCGAACAAAATAGTTCGTCTTATTATGTTACATCATGTATAAGCAAAACAGTTTCATATAAGCCCATAAAAAGAAACAGTGTCGATGACATTTAAGAATCGATCTAAATACATGTAAATTACTAAAAGTAGGATACAGTGAAAGTTTCTAGAAAATGATTCATTATGAATGAGTTTTACACATACGAATGAATTTTATGTGTACAACATACATTAGAATGATAATCAAATTGTTCTATTATTTCTATGTACCTAGGCACTTTGATAGTCTATTAAAATATATTTTTTAATTTCTCGTTTTTATTCAGATAATTTTTAACTTTTCATACAATCTTTGTAATATCGCAACATTGTTTAAATTTTATCAGATAGGATATTTACAAGATATTTATGAGGTTCTCTAGTAAGTTATTGGACAGATTTTTTTTCATAAAGTTTACCACATTAAACAATTACAGCGAATCTTTAATAAATAGCTACCTATTTCAATTTTATTCAATGTTTTTTTATATTATCATTTAACCTGATTATTATGCAATTTAAGAACACTAATCCAATTTTATTTAGGCTATCAATTTGATAAAAAGTTTGTATAAGACACATCTTTTACAAAAAATCTATAAATTCAATAAATACTGTAGCTTAATAAATAATATTTCTCTTTTCAAATTTTATTCTTGTTTTATATAAGATTTAGAGAGCAAATCAAACCAGCATCTCCAGACTTGATATTCGTACCTCGTTATATGATTACTTTAAATTCATTTAACTCCACTTACACAAAATTAATATAATTAACTTAAATCGATGCAAAATGAATCAAGTAAACAATGGGAGATGGTAGAAATCGTAGCCCCTTTGTCCTCTGGCTGCTAGCCATATATAGACGACGTGGTAGGCACCAGGGACGAAGCATATCATTCCGGCTACAAAGAATACTGCACCTTGGAGGCCGTTTTCTGGTTCAGCGACTGCGAAGGCCCCCATGCCGAGCAGGCCTACTCCTACGACGAGGAGTACGACCGCAGCACAGACAGTTTTCCAGTTCTCTCTGACTTTAGGATGGTTCCAGCAGTACATTGACTGTGTGGCCTCTACATATTCATGGATTAGTGAGTCTGAATCTCTTGATGTCGTGTCCTCTGTGCATTTGTAGGTTTTGCTGTGAATGGAAAAAATTTAACATTAAATATTGACAAAAAAATCTCAAAAGTTTTTTCATAAGGAACATCGGAAACCAAATGATTTTTTCAGGGGTCCGTATACTTGTTTGCTACTTTAGTAGAAAAAAAAACTACCTGTAAACCAGAGCAAATATGTAAATTAACTATATTTGGAGCTGAAATAGTTTTCTCTGTAAAAGGTATCCTAAATTCCTAACTAGTAATATTATAAATGGGATACGCCTTCACGCCTTAAATACTCGTACAGATCATCATAAAATTTGGCATGCAGATAGCCTATGGTATGGAGGACATAGGCTTTTTATCCCGGGAACGCGGATGAAACCGCGGGGGACAGCTAGTTGTTTAATAAATGAAGCAGCCGTTGTTAAGAATTTTCGTCCACTAATATACACACCGGCACAATTAGCGGAACACAAAAAAAGCAGGATTTTAAAATCTTTTACTTGAGGAACTGGCCAGTTATGATATTTTTTAATTTATTGTCAAATTGAAAATTAGATGACATACACTTTTTTCATTCATTTGTTTTATTTTCCCGAACAATACGTTTGGTCAACTTGTTCGAGTAATAACTAATTACTCCTGTAATTTTTTTGAAAAATTGCACTTAATTGTTTTTTATAAATTTGTTATTCTATAGGCAATTTTGTTTATTAAAAGCTCTTTATTATGCCTGACTTAACATCATCATTAGGGCAGCCTACAGATCGATTGCCTCAAGGCTTCGTCGACCAGTATCAACGATTCATCGCAGCATCCAGCGGTACAGATCGTCTAATTCTCTTGTGAGGAGGAGGGGTCAAGGTAGAAAAAGATGTACATCGAGGCGAGATGACAGTTTTTTACAACTTGGAGTTCGTAGGAATACGCGATTAACGGCTGTACAAGCTCGAAATGAACTGGAAGACGTTCGAGGAGTACGAGTAAGTGAGCGTACAGTTCGCAGGAGATTTGAAGAAGTTGGTTTAGGGTCGTATATACCTGCCAAAGGCCCAAAACTTGAGAGACGTCACCGCGTAAACCGATTAAGCTATGCGCGAGAACATCGTCATTGGGATTTGAACGAATGGCAGCAGGTTCTCTTTACTGATGAGTGCAGAGTTCTTTTAAAACAGATCGATGGGAGACAGCGAATATGGAGACGCAAAGGAGAACGCCACATACAGTCTAATTTTGAACACACAGTGGCTTATGGTGGCGGCTCGATTATGGTTTGGGGAGGGATATGTTTGGGAGCTCGCACGGAGTTAGTGATAGTCACAGGAGGGACCATGACAGGAGATCGATACATCAGAGACATTTTAGAAGAACATGTTGTATCATTTGCCCCATTTATTGGTGACGACTTTATTCTAATGCAAGATAATGCTCGTGCTCATAGTGCACAATCGGTACAGGCATATCTGAGCCACGTAGGTATACCGGTGATGCAGTGGCCAGCAAATTCCCCCGATATGAATCCGATAGAGCATGTCTGGGACTTGCTAAAAAGAAGGGTTAAATCCAGAATGCCACCCCCCAACAATCTGAATGAACTTGGAAACGCATTACTTGAGGAGTGGGAGCGGTTGCCTCAAGAAATCATCGATAACATAATCTGTAGCATGCCCAGACGAATGGAAACCGTAATCAGAGCAAGAGGGGGAAACACTCGTTATTAATTTTGCTTTAATTTTATTGTTAAATCATTTAATGCTTACTTTTTTTTATTTTTTGTGATGGTTCATAATCATCTAAAAATTTCACTTATTTCAAATTTCTTTATTTTTCAATAAAAAATAACGAAGACTTTTCAAAGTCGTTGTTAAAATATATTAATCAATTTGTTATTTTGTGTCTAATTACATTTTCGTCAAATATATGCGTTATTATCTCATAGTCTCACTTTTTTTTCTGTTCCGCTAATTGTGCCGGTGTGTATATAATGAATGCGAAAGTGAGTTGTTTTGTCACCTCTTGACGCATCAACCGCTCAACCAAACGTGGTAACATATGGCTAAGTTAACAGCTTACCATCAGGCGGGCTGTATGCTTGTAAACCGACAACGTTGAATAAAAAAAAGAAGCGCAATGACGATCATTTTGTTTGAAATATATTCCGCCGCTCTGATTGGCTAAGTCAGGACTTAGTAAACATTTATATGCAGTGATTGGACCTTACGATTAAAAATCAGTGCGAAATCACTGACTAGGGATTTTTCCTCGATGCATATAGGCTACTCCCAGGAAAGCCATTCCTCGGGAACGCAAGTGAAACCGCGGGGTTAATACTAGTAAATTATATTTATTGTATTGTTTTGTCAATAGGCAGAGGATGTGCCTTATATGCTTGGAGACATATATGGTCAGCTGTCGCCTAAACTGCCGATATGAAGGCTAGAACTCTATTCATAAAAATGATTGGCATTTATTACTTGCTTTGCATATTAAATGCACTTGTAGCATTCATGTGGCGAGCCGAGCGTGTGATAACTTTCTAATTTTATCATAACAAGAAAACCACTTAGTTTTATGCATGTGAACTGAAGTGTCTATGAAAAGTGTTTTAAAATTGAATACCAAATCACTGCAAATGGAACATGATTAGTGAAATAAATAAATTAACTTTTTAGCAAAAAAATAAACCGCCTTCAAAGTACACTAAAAATTATGAAATAACTCTTATCTGACACTGTTTTGAAGTGAGCGAAATCGCAAGACGTGTTCTATAGAAAGTTCTCTGTATTTCGCTGACTTCAAAACAGTGTCAGATAAGAGTTATTTCATACTTTTTAGTGTACTTTGAAGGCGGTTTATTTTTTTGTTAAAAAGTTAATTTATTTTTGAATTTTTAGTTTCATCTATATGAAAGGGGTTAGAACCTTTGTGGCATAGCTAGCCGCCGCCATTTTAGTTTTTTTTCAATGTCGCGGCGCACGATGAAACTGGTATATATGGGTAGAGGACACTTATACAAACAAAAAATGTTAATCAATATGGTGGCCTAAAGTGTCACGTTTCCGAGATATTTGGAGGTAAAGATCGCCATATGAGAATTACGACAATCATTAAAAATTAACTTATTACGTGTTTATATGCATTCGATTGTATTCAAATAATAGTTCCCAGGTTGATTTATCATTATTTTAGTAGAGAGTTAAACTAGGACTACGAAAAACAATATTTTTAATTACTTTCCTACTAAACAGAATCGTAATATTCGCTATGAACCACAATGTTGTCAAAGTAGCTCGGAACGTGACTTGTTTTCCATCTTGTCATTATTATACAAACAAAAATTACATACTTGTCCTAAAATCTCATGTTACCAAGTCAATTGGAACTAAAGATCGCTATGTAATGCTCCCTGGGCGCCAAAATTGCAATAGCGACGTATTAGTACATTATGATACATGTGTGCAAAGTTGGTTATTAATACTCGAGGCGTATTAAGCGCGTGAGCCGTAGGCGAACGTAATAAGTGAGCCGAGAGTGTAATAATCAATGCACCCGCGTATCTTACGACGTTTTTCAACACACTTGCGAGGAAAAAAACAGACTTGTATTTTTTTAAGTAGATTTATTGATAATAATCAAATCAACACAATGAGAACGTTTACAAATATGGCACGCAAGGTTTTTTTGACAGCGGTGAGCTGTCAAACTATTTTACCCGTTTAAATTAAGAATGCTTAGTCTACACATATCACTTGCAGTGGAGGTACAAACTTATCATAATCGGGATTATACCTTCATAAAACTGTGCGGTAATGTAAAGTAAAAAGCACAAATGGGTAATAAGCTGCATTAAGATACTAAAAGCGGTGCAATAAATGTTACTTTACGAGCGTGTAGAAAATTAATAAAAAACCCGGTCCCGCGGCCGGCCCGACCCTACCTAATAAAACTTCCAGCTAAATGAAAGTCCCGTCTTCGTCAAAGACTGCTCACGTGCACACAATGCCCAAAAAGGGTGATAGATCAGACCCGATGAATTACAGGCCTATTGCCATCACCTCCCATTCTCTCCAATGTCATAGAGTGATCAACACGCAGCTCTTGAGATACCTAGAGGATCACGATTTGTTGTGTGACCGACAATATGGCTTCCACCATAGACCCTTGGCTGTGACCTTCTGGTGTATCTCTATGTGATGTGTCTATGTATACACTAGAAGGTCACCAGCCGAGTGGTCACTCGCCATCGAGAGTCAAGGTGGCGAAGGCGTTCGATCGGGTCTGCCACTGGGGTCTTCTAACGAAGTTACCAGCATATGGGTTTCCCGAGGGACTATGCAAATGGGTCGCCGATTTTTTATCCAGCAGATGCATACGAGCTGAGAGACATAAATACTGGCATCCCGCAAAGGTCTGTACTGTCCCAAACACTGTTCCTGCTGCATATCAATGAAATGCTGTCTATTGACGGCATTCATTGTACAGAGGACGCTCATTGCAAATATTCCCCATTTTGTGTTGGAGAAAAGCCGCGAACGGCTTGTGTAGAAATCAAGAGCACACTAACTAGTGTCTCCGATTACGGTCGACTAAACCTAGTCCATTTCAACCCCACTAAGACTCAAGTCTGCGCGTTCACCGCTAAGAAAACCCCATTTGCTGTGACTTCACGATTCCAGAACACGAACATCAGTGAAAGCATCGGGATCCTCGGCATCGACATTTCTAACGACGTCAATAGGCCGTCTAGAAGACAAGGTTAAGCTAGCATCCAAAAAACTCGAAGTGCTGAACAGAGCGACGCAGTACTTAACATCGGGGCAAAGGCTGCAACTTAACAATTCGCAAGTCCGGCCTTATATGGAGTACTGCTCTTTCCTGGATACCAGTTTGTGCCTTTAGACTCGGTTCAGCGACGTGCTATTAGAATTGTCCCCTCAATCTGAGGAGAGATTTTGCCTCCTTATGTGTGTTCTACCGCTTGTACAACGGACAGTGTTCTGTAGAATTGTTTAACCTGATGCCCACGGCTACCTTCTACCATCGCAAGTCTTGCCATTGACGGGGAGTCCATCCTCATACATTGGAACCAAAATAGTTTCGAACTATGCGGTCTGAAAGGAGCTTTCTTCCGCGGACGCTTAGACTATGGAATGAGCTCCCGCCGTGGTTTTCCCAACGGAGTACAGCGTGGGATTCCTTAAAAAAGGTGTGAAGAGATTTCTGTAGGGTCGGCAATGCACGAGTGATACCCCTGGTGTTGCAAGCGTCCATAGGCTACGGTAACCGCTTACCCACGGAGGAAAGAAAGAAGCCTTCTTTCTTTCCTCCGTGCGCTTACCGCTTAGGCGGGCCGTATATATGTTTGTTTGCTACCTAAGTAATTTAAAAAAATCCTTTTATTTAAAGGTTTGAGGTCACGGCTTGTTTCTATTATGTGCATTATTTTATTTTTAAAACCGTGATGCAATAATTATTTGAGCACAGTTTATTGCTTGAAAACAATAACATAAATTGTACTTAATCAACTTTAAACTTTTGTCATTCTTCTCATATTATTTATACATCGATATTACGAAATCTCGGTAACATTATATTTTAAGACAAGTATTGTCATTTTTGTTTAATAACGGAGACATGGAAAACAAGTTAACCACTACGATCCGAGCTACTTGACACCATTGTGTTTCATTGCGAATATAGCGATGCGGTTTAGTAGGTAACCAATTAATGAATATTGTTTTTTCGTGTTATTTGTTTTGCTATATTCTAATAAAAAGCTAAATCAACCTGGAAACTATTATTTGAATACAATCTAATGCATATAAACACGTAATAAGTTCATTTTTAATGATTGTCGTTATTCTCATATGGCGATCTTTACCTCCAAATATCTCGGAAACGTGACACTTTAGGTCACCATATTGCTTAACATTTTTTGTTTGTATAAGTGTCCTCTACCCAAATATATCACTTAAACCGTGCGCCGCCACATTGAAAAAAAATCAAAATGGCGGCGGGTGGTTAGGCCAGCTCCCATACAAAAAAGTTCGTACCCCTTTATATGGGAAATTTATTTCGGAATAAACCCCTTTCGAACAAAAAAGAATTTTGCAAATCCGTCTATATATGACGGAGTTATGCCCGAACATACATAAAAAAAAAAGACATACAAACATCTGAATTGATAACCTCCTCCTTTTTGAAGTCGGTTAATAAGTTTTTGTTAAAAAGGACAATGGGCAAAAATGTATGGATTTTGGTCTAGGTCGCGGCCACTTATGAAATGTGATTTTTGCAGTGGTTTCGGCAGTGGCCGCACCCTAGACCATTTCGCCCATTCTCCTTTCCTTTTTAATACAAGTTTTTTTTTATTTCATCCAATATACTAATGTATACCAAATTTCAAGTCGATCTGACCACTGGAAGAGGGTGAAATTCCTTTGTGGAGGGCCTTTGTGGTTTTCGGAGCCATTATCAGACAATTTATTTTTGTTTGAACAATAAATAAACATGGACATAAATGCCGGCGTCCCGCAAGGGTCTGTGCTGTCCCCAACACTGTTCCTTCTACATATTAATGATATGCTGTCTATTGACGGCGTTCATTGTTATGCAGACAACAGTACACGGGACGCTCACTACACGGGCCATAAATTCTCGTTCCATGGCGGAGGAGAGTCGTAAAAAAGCCCATTTGCTGTGGCTCCAATATACCAAAACATATGGTTGATCACAAATTACTTTATACGAATACATTTTTCAAAAAGCCTTAAAGATGCTAGGATTTATTTACAGGGTAACAAAATCATTTAAAAATACTAAAACTCTTAAAGTTTTATACTGCGCATGTGTCAGAAGTTGTCTTGAGTATGCGTCACCAATTTGGTCACCGGCATACGTGACGCATGGCGATAGGTTGGAGACGATTCAAAGGAGATTTACTAAGATCCTCAACCGTAGGGTAAGTGTGGACCCTGAGGATTACCAGGATAGA
The DNA here is from genome assembly GCA_951394255.1 of Polyploca ridens. Taxonomy (NCBI): domain Eukaryota; kingdom Metazoa; phylum Arthropoda; class Insecta; order Lepidoptera; family Drepanidae; genus Polyploca; species Polyploca ridens. The sequence continues at coordinate 1,115,696 of OX596260.1, forward strand.
CTCAGGCGCCATAATTTGATGTCTCTGAGTAATCGAAGAGTCGTGTCAGATATGCGTTTTTATTTGACATATTAAATTATAACATTGACAGTCCCGAATTAGTAAAAAGGCTTTCAATCAAGGCATGTAGAATACGAACACGACAACCACGCTTATTCGCATCCCAAGCTGTCAGACATAATTACGCTCAAAACTCGATCATGAACCGTTGCGTTGACACATACGATGAAAAATTCAGAACAACCGATTTGTTCCTATCCCGTGGCCTATTTTTAAAAGATATAGCGAAATGCTTGAGCACTGAAGCCAGCTGATATTCACACACCAATACACATACACAAGGATACAGAAACACACCAATACATATAAACACCATTACATACACACACCATTGCATACATACACCATTACATAGACAGACCACTCGACCATTACACACAGCAGCGCTATTAGTTGTTTTATTTTTCTTCGAAATGTTGGCTCTTTTGTTTTCTTTTAACCTTTAATTTTAATTTAATTTTTTCTATGTAAAGATACTTTTTGTCTTTCTAAATACTCGTAGGTATAGTAAGCAAAATTTGTAAACGTACAGCTTCGTAAAGGCATTGTAAATTTTAAAATGTATTTGTAAAGTAAGAAATTATAAAAGTAAGAAATTTAATTATGCTGTTTATAGTTTATTGCATTCATAAAGTACACGATTACATACAATTGGTTTACTGGTGGTCCCCACACTAGGTCAAGCCTGTCTCGTGGGGGCCACAATTCCAGGTTATACAAAAGATTAACAACAACAAGAGCAAGTTCATGCAATAATTAAATAAATTACACGTTACATATTAAAATAAAATTAACAAAAGTTACAAACAGTGCTTAGCCTTAGGGGCAGTGGTATAGCAGTTTTCGGTCCCTACAAGTTTTACAGTAGGTCCCTAATCAAAAGGCATGCTTGAGTGTGAGTGGAACTCATAGGAGAAATGAAGTTACGTGTCTAAGGTGCTTTGCGTCATCAGGTGTATGTAGTTGCAGACCTGGCGCCAAATTATCATCATTTTTATGTTCTTATGTTATGTCCCGTCATCAACCAACCCTGAGTTACTGAAGATAACCCAATCAAGGAAGCAAGTGAAGCTAAGATTAATCACGTTGCAATTTTGATAAACCGCTCAGTATCATCATACGACAGGGCTAGGAGCCACTTTCGGACCCTTCGCTTAGCTTGGTGGACACTGCAATTTTTAACGTCAAGAAAATTAGCAATTTTATTATAAATGTAGGGAAGTAAAAATTTGGGTAGCCTCTGACTTAACTTAGTTCTAACAAAAACACAGTGAGATTTGAAAGTACGCCGACTTAGCTGTGAAAGATAATCAGGTGAGTTCAGTACTAAGCAGTGTTGTTTAGAGAAAGCACGAAGAAGGTACAGTTGGCGGACATTAAGTACACTAGCGTCGGTGAATAGCAGGTTTGTAGGGTATCTGAAGGGCTTTTTGAGCATGGTTTTGAGTACTGAACGTTGTGCGCGTTCAAGGCCTAGCATAGCTGTAACACCGGCGCCTCCCCAAGCAATGGCACAGTATCCGAGAATGGATTCACACAATGAATTATACACCAATTGCAGAGCCCATCGATCTGCAGAATTGCGTAAGGATTTCATGACGTACACAATTTTACGAACTCGCTTAGCTGTCGAAGCTAAATGCGCTTTAAAGGAGAGGTTTTGGTCAATCTCGACTCCCAGGTATTTTATGCTTCCAACTCTTTCAATAAGATAAGATGCGTATAAGCTGTGTAAGTTGTCTTATAATAAATAAATAAATAAAATAAATATCACGACATCTCTAGCGACGTTCTGCTCCGTAGTCACTTGGAAGAAATCATGGTTAAGCTCAATAGAGCAGGCGGTACTTCACAACGGGGCAAAGGCTGCACCTCTTGACATCTACGGTGAGAACCTCACACATTGGAACCAAAATGGTCCCGAACTTTGCGATTACGGAAGAGTTTCCCTGCCGCGGATTCTGATTGTTGAATGAGTTCCCCGCGGTAATTTTCCCAAGGGAGTAGGTACAGCATGGGGCGCTTCAAAACCCCTGGTGTTGCAAGCGTCCATAGGCTACGCTAACCGTCAAGGCGGGCCATATGCTTGTTTGACAGCTTAGTAGTTAAAAAAAATACTGGTATTCTTTTTAATGAGGATATACTGGTATTTTACTTACGATTGAGCAAGTTCAGATTATAAATCTACTAGTACTTGTTAACATTTAAATAACAAATATGTTGATCTTGTAAAAAGAACAACATTATTCAAGAATACTTTATTAAACTTTTTATGTCAAGACGGCTGACAAGCAAGCAGGTGGGACACCTGATGGTGAGCGGTTATCATCGCCTACAGACATTACCAGGGGGATGGCCAATATGTTAACAAAGTCTAGATGACAACTGATTCTCGAGTGCAGCTGCCGGAATACACTGCTTGTATTAAATAAATACCCTAAGACATTCCTCACACACAACACAGCTATCCGATCCCAAACTAACCAGAGCTTGTACTATAAGGCACCAGATAACTGATATACTACATATACTTCTTTTTGTTTGTACCACACCAACTGGCCTCATAGAATTAATACAATTACTCATCAAACAAGATTTTAGTGCAATAAAGTATAAGCCGCATAAAAAGATGACTCTTGAGAAAGTAGACTAACACACACCTAGTTGTAAATTAAAACCAGCCAATTTACGAGGAGAGTTGCATCTTCTTTGGCCTCGCCTTTTCCTGTTACGCGGGGTCGGCTTTCCCAATCATACGACGCCATTTATTTCGGTCTTGTGCGTTATCCTTAAGTCCCATCCCCCTCATGATCGATTGAACCTTAGTCATCCATGTGGTTTGAGGCTGTTCGTCGAAAAATCATGAACATGACCATACCATCTCAGTCTGGAGTCTTTTACTTTATCCTCGACAAACAAGCTTACGTCCCACCTAGTGGTGGTAAGCAGTTACTGTAGCTATATTGACGCATGCAACACCTGGTACAGTATGAGGCACGAGTCTTGAGCACATATAGGCAGTAGTGAGGGCAAGCTCGCGCATGTACACTTTTGGCCAAATCACAGTAGCCAAATGACGCGCAAGAATCCAATAGACGATGAGCATCGATTGACGAACCAGTCGTGTGCAGCTCGGCGGCTCCCCTTCTTCATTCCGCCAAACAGACCGAAAAATTAACTACTGCACAGGTGTCAATTTGTGCTCACGACTCGTGCCTCATACTGTACACTACAGGGCATTACTCGTGCGTTACCAACCCGTTCCCCTTCCTCCATGAGCTCTGGCGACATTACTCACGCGCAGGAACACAACATAAATTTATTTTGCTGTGGTATTCTATAAGCTCCCTCTTAGGGTCAGTTCACACTAGTGTTGCCAGGTCCCGTGTGTCAAATTTCGGAACTTAATGATATAATAATCGGGATTTTGGGTTTCAAATCGGGACAGCAATTTTTTTTTTCATAATCATAAATTTTTCAAGTCTGATTTTGTTGGGACAATTAGAAAACAAAAATATTTTTATGAAGCTTAGTTATTTTCGTTTTTCCTGTCAAAATTATCGAATATAGTAAAGACTCATGAGGTTGGTGAAAAATCGGGACATTTGGCGTCCCGATCAAGGGTTAATCGGGACGTGTCACCAGACCCCTGAAAATCGGGACGTCCCGCGCAAATCGGGACACCTGGCAACACTAGTTCACACTGAAATGCGACGCGATGATGCTTGAAGAGGCCAATTGTTTCACAATGACGCGTCGCGCAGCGCTCAGTAATCTAATTATATTTTTTTTTATTTATTCAACTCAAACAAAAGATACAGGTGTTTCTCATAATTTTAGTACATTAAAATACAAGCACATTTTGATCATGGACGCCTAAACTAGATGCACATAGCATCTGTTCTATAGACATCAATACCCCATTCTCATTTCTCTCATTGAAATTTGTACCTTTTTGTGTAGTAAATAAAGTTCTATTTGCATAGCTATCTTAAAAAGAGTGTGATGCGTCTCTGTGTTAACTGACCCTTATATGTTCGTTCCTTGTCTCTGGAGTGTGACTCCTGCCCATCGTAGCATACGCATTTCTATCTTGTGGAGTTTTTATATGTGAGAATTAGGAGGTACAGTAATAGTAAGATTCAGCGCAGACCGTGAAAATAGGATACAAGTCTGTGAAATAATAGGATGTACCCAAAATTCTTTATTTGACCTTCATTTTCTATTTTTGAGTACAAAATACATCGCAATCTCTGCATTTCCATAGTGTAATTATTGAATATGTTGAATAAATTGTCTGCTGTAAAAAATCTGTGGACTTTTTTGTTTGTTGCAGACTCCTTCATCTGTGCTGCACCTAAAACCAACTTCATTTATGGCTCTGTAACTAAACTGTGCAATTTCTATGACAATGGTAGTAGAAAAAACCAACACAATATTAATTTTATTAGTCATAATTTCTTATTTAACAGTTATCAGTATTTGTTGTGTAAGAATAGAATAGCATCATTTAGGTATTTGGTTTAATTATGGTGTAAAAATAAGGTCATACAGTTGAATTACGTTTCTGCATGTTTAGTTTTTCATAAGTATGCAAATACATGTTATTGAGTATGAGATATGAATAATAATGTACACATCTTGCAGCATCAAACGTAATTGTCTTAATTTCAATATAATATACTATACAAAAATGCTGTTCCGTCTAGAATAAGATCTGTAAACTGTGACTTTGATGACCCTATCTACCCTCACCACCCTTATTCAACAGGTACAGGTGCTTCTTATGGGGGCTGGTTTGCTTAAGTTTGTTATTTACTTATTTTATTAAATATTGATTGATTCTACTTTGTATTTTTTTACTGCCATGACACACAATTGTATTCAGTGAGATTAGAATGCAATTTTTTTGTAATTAATATAAGCGTGTTTGGAAAAGTGTAATTGCTGAGTTAATTGCCAGCTCTTCTCAGCAAATCCAATCTTCCAAACCGGTATTAGAGCCAGACTATTTATAAGCATGTGAAGGTCTATTTGAATAATTATGAATTTTATGAAAATAAACATACTTTTAAAATACAATTCAATAATATGCTACATCTACTTGTAATGTTAGTTCTGGTTAAAACTTCATATTGAATTGTTATGAGTATTTGTTTGTCTTTGGGCCCGGCACATGTAAGTTTAGGAGTTAGAAGCCTGAGAAACTCAGACAGACATTTGCCACAATAGGATTCTCTTTAGTCTTATTAGGTATGGACTGCTAAAATCAATTGTTATTTTTTAACCGCAAGTCAAGGGAATACTACTTAATACTTCAATCAATACCTAATATTGAAACAACAGTGAAGATTAGGAGAAATAAGGCTACTCTCTGACCCCCTGTTTATAAATACAAATATATAAATAATTTAAAAAAACATGATTATGTACCATTTTGTGTATAATACAATGTGCATAATCATGATAATGATATCTCAAAGCATAGTTAATCATTTAATGTCGGATTATCACCAATAAAACCAGTTCACACATTGTTATCACCACATAGAGGTAATAAAACTTTGAAACATAATTTATTAGCAAACATTAGAGGATACATCAGTTTACACACATAATTAGCATATATCGGTTACTAATTTGAGCTAAGATGTGGAGCAGAGCGAGTAACGGCTTGCATTTTGCGTACATGAGTTCAAACTCCTTTGCCCCACTAAGGAAATCTGACTCACAAAAGGTCAAGACCAGCATGCCATTTCGAACAAAGAAAACTCGCTTAAAACATGAAATCATCGCTATAACCACTTTAGAGCAAGTTTATAAACAAATAACTATGCCATACCTGGATAAATATTCTGGTCCATTCTTAAATTTGTTCTGTAAAGGCGATCTGTCTCCTGTGGCACCATACACCTTGATCGCTTCGTCTGTTTCCTCCTCGAACGCGTCGTCTATTGAGAAACGTTTATCACTGTTACCGAACGGTCTAGTCATTGTTAAATAATATTCTTATCAGTCTGGAGATGTGAAAAAAACATCACAACTTTCTTGTGAGGACAAAACACAGCTGTCAATTTGTCATATCAACATGCGCCATATTGATTGTAGTGAGATCTGAAAGTAAATATTGATTTTTGAATTTCGGTAATTTAAAATAATTTCGAAAGTATCAAAAACATTAATTTTAAAATAAAAGCAAATCTTACGAAAAAATATTCACTTTTTAAAATACTAAAATTTTTTCCCGCACAAAACTTACACCATGAATATCAGTAATATAATGAGGTGAAACTAAATACCTTACGGTTCGCTTAAGTATTTGAACGTACTATATTGAAAAGTTTCGTTTATTTTAAATAGGTATTTATACTTTTTTTTATTATTTCGATTTACCAAACAATAAGTTTCTTTATTGTTAGCATAAATAAGACGACAAAAGTTTTTATAAAGGCTTTTTCATTATTTAATGATCGAAAACATTAATATCATATCCGGGATAGAGCAGCTTTTTTATATAGCAACACCGCAAACAATATGTCAGTCACTCAGTAAAAAAAGTAAATAAATAAATGTCATATCCGCGTGTTTTGAGAAAAAAAAGCGCGGGAACCTTGAATCGTTAAGGCGGCTTTTTTGAAAATTATTTTCATATTTATTTGTTACATCTTTGAATAACTTTATTTCAAGTTTCTCAGTATGGGAAAGCGAAAAAAAAAGAAAATGACCGAAGATTCGCCAGCTGAAGATGGTTGGCCAAATGATAAGGAGGACTCTTCTGAAGACTCAAGTTGCGATGAAGATCCGAAGGATGAAAGGAAGTATAAACCATACTATGTCTCCGATTATAATAGAAGATATCCTGAAGACTCGATATTTACTGACTATGTGGTCTTTGTAGAATCTAGTGATGAAAAAAGACCAATAGGTACGCGGGACATGATGTCTTTGTCTACTCAAGCTAAAAGATTCAATAAGGGTATCAAGTTCTTGCAGTCTATTAATAAATATAAGATAGGTGTGCATTTTGAAAAGCCTGCTTTAGCAAATGCCTTTTTAAATAATAAAACATTCCTAGCTGATTATCATTTCAAAGCATCTATTCCAGCAGCAGGTACAGAGGTGACAGGCGTTATTACTAATGTCCCAGCTAATATATCTAATATCAAGATTTACAAACTATTATCTACATACAGGAAAATAATATGTGTTAAACGCATTATGAAAAAAATACGATGTGACACAGGAGGCAGCAGCTTACAGCCGACGGGGACAGTCGCAATTACGTTTGCGTCGAATGCGCTGCCCGATCATGTAGACCTTAATGGATGGCGGTTTGTTGTTAAAATGTATATTCCACCCGTAAAACAATGTTATAACTGTCTCAGGTATGGCCACCTTGCTAAATTCTGCAAAAATTCTGTGAAATGTTCCATATGTAGCGAAAATCACTCATATAAAGATTGTAGCACTCCAGTGGACAAAGCTATATGTATACACTGTAACGGAAACCACATCAGTATCTCTGGTCAATGTCCCATTAAAAAACAAAAAATAAAAGATAATCAGGCAGTTCTTAACAATAGTACATTTGCTGATCTATTCACTAAAAATAATTTCCCTGATATTAGGAAAAAAGATTCTACAGATGTTTTATTATCGTTACTGAATAAGGATGATATTTTAAATATTATTTTAAACTCTATCACTAAAATAATTACGCTCAACAAATCTCAAGAAAAAGCAATATCTTCACAACTCATAAAAGAGGTTCTCATAGATACAGTTAAAGCCAAATAATATTTCTTTCTTTTTTCTTTTTAATGGACCAGTTAAATATACTTCAATGGAATGCACAGAGTTTAATTAGTAATCGTTTTTTATTCACACAGTTTTTATATGAGACTAATATACACATTGCTCTTGTCTGTGAAACTTGGCTCAAGTCACGACACAATTTTAGAATTAGAGGATATAATATAGTAAGATTTGATTCCGGTAATGATCACAATGGTGTAGCTATACTTTTACATAATAAGATAAATTTTCGGATCATTGATACCTTTTCTGATGATTCTATTCAGAATATTGCAGTTCAAATTACATATGGTAATAAACAATTTACATTTGCCAGTGTTTATAGTCCTCCAAATCCACCAATTTCTTTTACTAAAACTAAATTTGATAAATTCGTTCAAAGTCTTCCACAGCCTGTATTCATTGCAGGTGACTTCAATGCACATAACACTATGTGGGGGTGCTCTGCATCAGATCCACGAGGCACAGATATTCTTGCTAGTATTGATGATAATAATCTTGTGATCTTGAATGATGGTCAGATGACTACTGTAGGTTCTCACAGATGGAAGCAAAATGCACTTGACCTCACTTTGGTATCTCCTTCATTAGCTTCAGCATGCAATTGGCAAGTGTATGATGATGACTCTCTAGGGAGCTATCACTTTCCTGTAATCACAAATATAACACTTTTTAATCATAGTTCACAGGAATCAACTACAAAAAGTATTAATTTAAAATTAATTGATTGGTCTAAATATAAAATAATAATAGCTCTTCTTATTTCTAATCATAACTTTGATTATTCTAATGACATACAATGTTACAGTGATCTAGTAGAATTAATTAAACAAGCTATGCGTATGTCTCTTCCTTCTATTAAGGTTTCAAACAGTCAACCTTCACAATCATTAATCAGATCTAGCAGAAGGCCCCCTTTACCTTGGTGGAATAATAAATGTAATGAAGCAGTATTAAACTGTAAAAATGCCTATTTGTCCTTTAAAGCTGATCCCTCTGAATCTAATTACATTAATTTTAAAAGGTTACAGGCTGTTAAAAAAATCATTTTGAAAACTGAAAGACAACTTAGCTGGAAACAGCTGTGTGAATCATTTAATCGCTCTACACCTTTAAGTAGAATCTGGTATTATATTAAAAAGTTTAATAAAACATTTATACACAATAATACATCTGTCATGGATGTGAATTGGGCTGATGAATTTTTATCAAAATATACTCCTGATACAGTTGAATTACCGCTGACTTCTAATTCATGTAATAATAACTCTGTCATTGATTATCTTTCTAGACCTTTTACTTTAAGTGAGTTTAATTCTGCTATTAATTCTAGAAAAGATACTACATGTGGCTTAGATTCTATTCCATACAAAGCTCTTAAGAATATGAATTCTTTGTGTAGAGATGTTACATTGAACATTTTTAATAGTTTATGGTCCTCATCCCTTATTCCAGAAGATTGGAAAGTTGACTGTTTAGTACCCATTTTGAAACCCGGCAAGAAGCCACACAAAGCAGATTCTTATAGACCAATTGCTCTTACCTCATGCATGGGTAAAATTTTTGAGCAGCTTATAAAAAGTAGGCTAGAATTCTACATAGAAAGCAATTGCCTCTTACCATCAAACCAATTTGGTTTTAGACGTGGAAAGTCTTCAAGGGACAGTATAGAACATCTTCATTTAGATATCTTCAATTCTATTAAGAACAATAAAATTTTGATAAGTGTCTTTTTTGATATTGTTGGTGCATTCAATAATGTGAATCATCACATTCTTGCCAAAGAGTTAAGGTCACTGGGCATTCCTGAAAAAATTGTTCAGTGGGTGTTTAATTTCTTACATGGCAGAAAAGTATTTGTTAAAGTTAACAATAACACTACAATATTAGGTCCTAGATTTAGTTTTAAGGGTGTATGTCAAGGTGGAATATTAAGTCCTCTCATTTTTATTCTATACATTCATAAATTAAATATTATTTTAGGTACAAAAGTATCCAACTTGCAATATGCAGATGATCTAATTATTTATGCCTCTGGGTCGAATGTAAGAGATTTAGAGTCTTGCGTAAATGACTCATTGGAAAAACTTCATTCATATTTTTCATATTTAAATTTAGATATAAGCACAGAGAAGAGCAAAGTTGTGATTTTTAACAAAATTCGCCCTTTCAGTATAAAATTGTTTTATAACAATTTTATTTTAAGTATTGATAGTTGTGCTAAATTCTTAGGCATAATTTTTACCAATAATTTATCTTGGACTAAGTATGTCAATTCCATTGCAGACAGAGCTTCTAGGGCATTTAATGCCTTAAAAGTTTTGGCTGGTACAAGTTGGGGAGCTGATCCAAAAATTTTGTTAATGTTATATAAATCCATAGTAAGGAGTCATTTTGAGTATGGCTTCCTTTGTTATGCTTCAAATCAAAGATTAGTGAATAAATTAGATGTCATTCAGAACAAAAACCTGAGGCTCATTACTGGGGCTATGAGAACAACTCCTATTGTTTCTTTGCAGGCTGAATGCCTTATACCTCCTCTTAAATTAAGATTTAAATACCTTAAATTCCGATTTTTACTCAATATCATTTCTTTCTCTAATCATCCTTTGTTTAGAAAAATACTATCATATTACAATAGTCTTTCACCTTTTGTTGAATCTGCTCCATATATACTTCATAATTTTTCTGATGTAATACAATATGATCAGCAATATACTATTCACAAATCTATAAATACACTGCCTTGTTATACTGGCACTTTTGACAGTAAATTTAGTAACATGTTTATCAACATTAAAGAAACTCTGAGTGGTAAGGAGGAGGTATATGAGTTAATATCCAGATATCCCGAATTTTGCCACATTTTTACTGATGGTTCCAAAAAGGAAGACAAAGTATCTTGTGCGTTCTATATACCACGTCTTAAAATTGGTCGTGGTTTTCCACTTCCATCACCTGCTAGTGTATATACTGCAGAATGCTATGCAATTGTGGCTGCACTTCAATTTATTAAAGACAATCCAGCTATATCAACGAAATGGTTGCTGATGTCGGATAGCATGAGTGTTTTGAAGGCATTGCAATCTATATCTTTGGACGCCAAAACTTCTTTCATCATTTATGAAATCAAGAGCTTATGGTGGAAACTATATGATGAAGACAACGTTGTAATTAATTTTATGTGGACTCCTTCTCACATTGGTGTCACAGGAAATGAAAATGCTGATTTCTTAAGGGCTTATTAGACCTTCCTATATTTAGGATCCTAACTAGGATGGTTCTAACAAGGAAGCAGGAAGCTACTTATTACACTACACTATCTTGCTTTCTAACTAGGACGCGGCAAAGAGTATAGCAACTATACTTAAAGCGGGACGGACGACTCGTAGGGATGTAACAAAGGTCGATTTAAAAAAAATATAACTATACTTACATCGATGTTCTTCCGATGTTTTAAGTTTTTTATTCTCTCAAACCGATCACACAAATTAAAATTTCAATGAATACAAATGAGCTCCTTTATGTTAAAATAAAACAAAATTGAACTTTAAGTAAGTAAGTACCAAGTATTAATTTATAAATAATGTAGTACTTTCAATGTACGGATTATTTTTCTATTATTGTTTCTTGATTACTAATGACCTATACATTCATCCCTCAAAATATACGCCAAGACTTTAGAAGGGCCTTATATAATTATTTCAAAACATCGATGTTTTGAAATAATTATATATTGTACGGATTATTATTCTATTATTGTTTTTTGATTACTAATGACCTATACATTCATCCCTCAAAATATACGCCAAGACTTTAGAAGCCTTATATAATTATTTCAAATCATCGATGTTTTGAAGAACAATGTTACATCCCTAAACGTCCTAAATCGGAGCGACGCGATTACACTTTCCTGTTTAAGGAAGCAGAGCGGTTGGGACCTTCCTATCTCACTACTTAGGACACTAACCGTTCTTTCTGCGATTACACGTTCCTATTTCCTAGTTAGGATCCTAAAAATAGGAAGGTGTAATAAGTGCTTTAGCTAGGACTATCGTCGATATGGACATTGACAGTTTATCTGATATTGCCATACCTTACACAGATTTTTATTCTAACATAAAAAAGAAGCTAAATGAAGAATGGAAGATACATTGGAATTGCATTCTAGAAGATGGTAAAGGCTTATGGTATGCGAGGATAAATTCAGAATTTCTTTCCATTCCTTGGTTCTCAAACAGAAAGGATGTCATTGATAGAAAATTTTATACCACGTTAATGAGACTCAGATTTGGACATTATCGTTTAAATGCACATCTCGCTAGAATGAGAATTATTTCATCACCATCCTGTAATTTCTGCAACCTTGATTATGACCAAACTGCGGATCACATAATATTCAGCTGCCCTGCTTTTGCAATTGAAAGACTGCTGTTGATCGAAGATCTCATTAATATTTATAAAGAATCTGAAAGCGTCCCGCGTACCCTTCAAGAAACTTTAAGAAATGTCAACACTTACATACCCATATACAAGTTTATATTGAGAAGTGTTAAGGATCTCTAATACATACTACCTTTATTTTATGGATTATGACGTTACTTTATCAAATTAAAAGGAAAAATAACGGATGAGACATGGCTTCGGCCCTATAAAATATCAAATCAGACTTGGCTTTGACCTTCTTTGGGAAAAAGAAAAACAGACATGGCTTTTAGCCTTTTGAATTGAATAAATCAGACCTGGATCAGACCTTTTTTAGAAAAACAGACATGGCGTTCGCCTTTTGAATTTGAATATATTATGAACAAATGAAAATAAGACTAGGCTGTATGGCTCAGACCTTTGCCTGCCTTTTGGCGAATATTATAAACAACAACAACAACAACGCGTGTTTTGAGGTTGTTTATCCTGTGAACAAAAATAAAAAACAACAATGGTTATCAAAGACTGGTGTAAAGTGTCCCCAGTGCTCTCGAAGCCTGTGCTGAACTGTATAAAAAAGCAAGGATTCACGGCCATGACTCCCATACAAGCTGCAGTGATACCACTAATTATGTCTTGCAAGGATGTGGTGGCTGAAGCGGTTACGGGATCTGGGAAGACCTTGGCTTTCGTGGTGCCGATGCTGGAGATGCTGTTGAAGAAGGGGAAAGACAGTCCGTTGAGGAAGGACTTTGTTTATGCTGTGATCATATCGCCTACAAGAGAGCTTGCTACGCAAATTCACAAGGTAAATTTGTAGTCCTTTTCATTCTAATGAAGTCTAGGGTAATGCACGCGAACGAGGCTAGACTAAAGTAATAGCTTTAAACAGACAAAACTCAGGCTGGTATACTCAGGCTCAGTGGAAGTGATGTTTAATGCTGTGCCAAAGATGGAAAAAAATTGAGGGAACCATAGTAGGGTACCTACCTGTAGTACCTGCCTAGTTGGCTCCTAACAACTAACTTGGTAGGATTGTATTTATCACATATCTATACAAATAAATAAAATTGAAGTGTCTGTTTGTAATGTAAAAATAACAGCTTTGTATTTAATGCATATGAAATTATGTTAACCATAATACCAATATTTTTTTGTCATTATACTGGTTAATCACCGAAACGGCTGACCAATTTTGACAGGACTTTCACTGGTACAATATGAGGCACGAGTGGTGAGCACATATAGGCAGTAGTGAGGGCAAGCTCGCGCATGTACAATTTTGGCCAAATCACAGTAGCCAAATGACATGCAAGAATTCAATAGACGACGACTGACGAACTAAGCGTGTGCAGCTCGGTGCTCCCTTCTTCATTCCACCAAACAGACCGATAAATTAACTACTGCGCAAGTGCTCACAAGTCGTGCCCCTTACTATATACTATAAGGAGTAATTAAGGCAAATTCATTTTTGAAAAAGAATGAGATGTTTTCTTTCCATAGGGTTTTATAGAGTTTGGTTGAAAATATCTGTCAAACTGTTGATAATTCGAACTAATTTGAACCTTAAGTACACGATTTGACAGGTATTTTCAATCAACACTATAAAACTCTATGGAAAGAAAACATCTCATTAGAATATTGCACATAACAATTTTAACTGTATGCAGATGATATCACTAGGGTTAGCTAGTTTTCTTTTAAGTTTTTTTTTTTTCTTTTGCTTTTTTCTTTTTAGAACTATTTATAGTGATCAATGATTAAGTCAAATGTTTAGTTTTTTTTATCTCCCAGGTCATAGAACAGTTCCTTCAAGAGCCAGAGCTCTCGCACGTGACCCTCGGACAACTTGTTGGAGGAAGAGCAGTGGATGCTGATGTGGAGAGTCTGCAGAAGGGAGCTCATGTGGTGGTTTGCACACCGGGCAGGTTTGAAGACCTGCTTGCTGAGAGGAAACAGCTGAACCTCTCCGGAAGACTGAAGGAGCTGGTGAGTTAATTTTTCATCTGGTAGTTGCTTATAAATATTGTATAAACTAGTGATTATAAATATTAAATAGATGTATGGAGCTGGTAGATAGTCCACCTAATTAGTGGCCAATATTTAGAAAGTTGTGAAAGTAGAAAATTTAAGAAAACTTAACGCTAAGGTAGGGAAGCATATCCCTCGGGTATGCGGGTGAAACTGCGAGGCGCTACTAGTAATTGACAATTTTGAATAACATGCTGCAATAATGATGTTTGTGCTTTTTCCATTGAGGAATTACATTATACATATCTTCAAAGTCCATGATTGGATCATGATTCATGATATATGAAACCACAATGGGATCTACTGTCATACGATACAGTTTAAATTATCGAAATCGGATGAGCTAATGGCCCTGATTCTGTTGTTCACAACTAAACTAATTTTAATGTCACTATGTCTCTTTCTCACAAAGAACATAAGAAAAGGATGTAAGAAATTTAGTCCTGTCAAATTAGTCCAATGCTTGTTTCCAATATAAATTTAGTCGCCATCTATCGCGGTCACGTCTAAATACACGGAAAATAAGACGGCAAAGATTAATTTGACAACTTAAAATATGTTCTATCCTTTTTCAACCATGTTCGTAAGAAAGAGATGAGATGTGACTAAAATTAGTTTAGTGCGATTTACAACAGAATCGGCACCAGTATCAACTAATCGGTGAACATATCCTATAAAAAATACAGATGAAATGAGAATAGAATTAACAAGATACCTAATGTCCCATTTTAATATGCAGACTCCTGAGGCTTAGGCTCCCAAATAAATTACTTCCTAAATATTTTTTCAGGAAATACTAGTCCTAGATGAAGCAGACCGCCTCCTTGACCTTGGCTTCAGTGCAACCCTCACAACAATCTTACAATACCTGCCTAGACAACGTCGCACCGGCTTATTCTCAGCAACACAGACCAAAGAGCTGCAGGACCTAGTCCGAGCTGGCTTGAGGAACCCTGTAGTAGTCAGTGTTAAAGAAAAGTCAACAATCAGCACGCCGTTACTCCTAGAAAATTACTATGTCATAGTTGAACCACAAGACAAATTTTTATTTCTATTGAACTTCATAAGAAATCGTCAAATAGCAAAAGGGCTATTTTTCCTGCCAACGTGCGCGTGCGTTGATTATTGGGCAGATGTATTGCCAGTGTTCTTGCCAGATATAAAAATATTTTCCATACATGGGAAAATGAAATTGAAGAGGGGGAAGATTTTGGAGAAGTTTCGTGCAGCTGATAAAACTATATTGTTGTGCACGGATTTGCTGGCCAGGTAAGTCAAAAATTTTGGCGGTATAAAATATTTTTATTGGACATACTAAGTGTTTCTAGTTTTGCCGCCGGCGTGAGACTAGGGTGTAAAATATTAAGGCTTTTTTGAAAACTATTGCTTATTTTATCGCTGGCTCTTGAAAATGCAACTTTACGAACCAGTATTAGAGATTAAATTCGGCGAAATCTAATAGACCCGTTTTGACAGCGCATATACATCAATGTGTCTCTTGTAGTCAATCATAGACAATGTATTTTAACTGAACTGAATGAACGCAATGATAGCTCAGTGGTAATTACGTCGGATATCGAGACAAAGGTCCCGGTTTCGAATCCTACAATGAGCATGAGCTTTCGGTGAAGGAAAACATCGTGAGGAAACCATAGCACGGTGTTAGTATTCAAAATCCAGTAAATATTTATAAAATTAGCTTTTAAAATCATATTAACTTTCTTTTTCAAAATTGAACCCATAATCTCAGCATCGCAGACCATTCCTCTTTTACGTTTGCTGTTATTTCTAATACAAATAATAATCAAAACCGATTACAAAACTCAAACAAATTATAAATGACCACCAGTGTCCTCTGCCAATCAAATCGGTTCCCCCATAGCAATCGGTGAGTTGTGTTTGAAACAAAATCGTGTCGACGCGCACTCCACGGGCTTTATACTTCTTGATTCAGCCCCATTATAGATAAATAAAAATAAAATAGGCTTTATTGCCTCATCAAGTCTAAATCATACAATCATATATTACAATACTTAAAATATTGTAATTTTTTTCCGTTCGCCCCTATCTTGTGCACTTTCCATCCAATTGCCATGCCTGTTGGCGCAGGTGGTCCCACCTACCGCGCCGCAGGTCTTTGGTTCGATTCCCACACAGGACATGCATTTTTGTGTATGAACATGTCTGTATGTCCCGAGTCTAGGTGTAATTGTGTATATTAAGTGCAAACAAAGAGTAGTAAATCAGTTATCTGGCATCATGGTCATAGTACAAACTCTGCTTAGTTTGGGATCAGATGACCGTGTGTGAGGAATGTCCCAGGATATGAGATATATGATATATCCTAGATAGCCTTCTTTAGGGCGGTCATGTGACAATAACCCGTTTTTCCAGAGGGCTAGATATCCCAGAAGTGGAATGGGTGCTCCAATGGGAGCCTCCCACCAACCCCGCGTCCTTAGTGCACCGCGTGGGGCGCACGGCCAGGGGAGGCGCCGCGGGGTGCTCCCTCCTGCCTCTTCTTCCCTCCGAGGATACATATGTACCCTTTATTAAGACCAATCAGTTGGTAGAGCTGAAAGACTGGCGGGACTCTAAAGATGAGATCAAGATTAGCGAGAAGTTGAGGGAAAAGGTATGTATTGTATTATAAACTAGCTTTGGCCTTTCGGTTTTACCTGCGTTCTCGATGAATGGTCCTATTCCAAGACCTAAAGTAGGTAACTATGTATCAAATAATCTTGCTCCTAATTTCTCCAGATTTTCAATTTTTCCGAAGTTTTCAGGATATAAATCCTATGCCTATGCCATTTTATACCAATGAAACTCCCGTCAAATTGGTTGAGTCATTTTGGAGACGCCCGGACAAACAGACTAACGTATTAGGATTTTGATAACATAATAAAAAGTATAAAACACCATAGGGTGTAGCTCAGACGACAGACTATCCGTGACGCATTTTTTAGTTCGTGAAAATAAAACTAATATCTCTACTTAGTTTGTGAATAAAACCTAATCAATTCTAAGCAGTAACAGCACGGACGCGCAAAAAGTCTGCGAAAGAATAGGATGTACCCACAATTCTCTATTTCTTCTTCTTTTTCTGTATTTATAGCATAGAATAATACATCGCAATCTCAGTATTTCCATAACGACTGTCCGCAGACTCCTTCGCACTAAAAATGAGTCGTCTGTGCTGCACCTAATGAGCATAAATAAAAAACTAATGAGTTTCGAAATCACCGACATACATAGGCAGATCTTGCCTACGCATTCGTGCTGTTTATTTTTGTAATTTTCCTTAATTTTTCTGTATGACTTAATAGGCAATTCGAAATATGTAGTGGGTTTAGATTTTGCAGGTCCTATAATAATGAAGCCTCATTTAAAATAAACAAAGTCTGAAAGCATTCTGAAAGACAAGATGAATGCCTTCCACAAAAAAGCCTTGCTGAGTTTCTTGCCGGAGTCTTCTCAGTTTAAGTGTATTCCGAACCGGTGGTAAATTCAACTGTATGTACCAATGTAACGTTCATAAGTGCCTTACCAGGGCCTAAACTTAATAAATGACTTTGTGATTTTGTGTCTAACTACAATCTCAATTACAATAACTTTCCAGGTGCTATCAATGCTCCACGACCAACAAAAGAAAGACAGATCGATATTAGACAAAGGCCAAAAAGCATTCGTTTCTCACATGCGAGCGTACACAAAGCACGAGTGCAACTTACTACTACAATTCAAAGAGCTTCCTCTAGGGCATATTGCGACCAGCTACGGCCTTCTCAAACTACCTTTAATGCCAGAAGTGAAGCAAGAACATAAAGATCAGTTCATTGGACCAAAGGAGAAGATAGATATGAATAGTATACCGTATAAAGATAAGCAGAAGGAAACCAGCAGGTTGCAGAAGTTGGAAGAGTATAAGAAGACTGGAGTGTGGCCGTCGAAGAAGAAAAAGAAGATGGTAAGTTGTGTTGGCAACATTGATGATATATTTTTAAGTATAAGAATTCTTCTCGGCGCTAAGGAAATAATCGACTAAATTCTGTTTAAATTATATGGTCATCTTGATTCCGGATATAATAGGAAGTGACCTGGTTAAAAATAAAAATAAAACTATTTAGTCCGTCAGATTATCAAAATTATTGGACACGTATTTTTTGTTTTATCAAATTAATAAAAAATTACAAAAATGAAGCGCGTCTATGTTCGGGAGTGGGCTGGTGACGTCACTTGTTTGTGAAAAGGTATACTATGTCGTGACGTGTATGTTTTTGTTGATTGACAAAAAAAATACATGTCTAATAATTTTTGATGATGTAAATTACGGACTAAATAGTTTTTTCAGGACCTCTTGCCTATTTAACATGATGTCAAATCGCTTTGATTTGAAGCTAATATTGATGTCGAATCATAAAAGGTTCTTGAGCTTGGGGTAAAGAAACATCGTGAGCGTTATGCGAATGTGCCCGCTTACCATCTTGTGAAACGCATGCCATACTATTATTCTCTAGAGATATGTATTAGTTTGCGTAAATAAGCAGTGCTAATCTTCGCTATCTGTCAACACAACACGCAGTAATAGCGAAATTAAATTACCTTAAAATGCTCAAGTTGGTTTACTACGAAGTTTTCCTCACAAGTCAAATTTTAACTCAATTTTCAGGCACAGACTCAACCTTGGGAGCAAGCAAAACTATCGAAAGACGAGAAGAAAGAAAGAAGGAAAAAGCGTAAAGAGGTCAAAAAGAACAGCACAGAAGTGAAAGGCAAGAAACGTAAATGTGTGACGCAGGAAGAATTAGATGAACTAGCCGCAGATATTGCGCTCATGAAGAAGTTGAAAAAGAGGAAGATCACGGAAGAACAGTTCGATAAGGAGTTTGACATTGATTAATAAATATGTTATATGCAGTTGTGGTGTTTTTTTTATAGCAATAAAGAATGTTGCCAGAATTGCCAAGGAAAATTACTAAGAATTTACATAGATAGATTAGTCTGCAGTTGGATAATCAGCAATAGATATAACTCATGGGCTCACGTAATCTAAGTTGCAGCGCAGACTATCCTAGCCGCACTTTAAGTCTGCGAAAAAAGAGCCTATACAATTTTAAGAAAACGCAGGACGCGCATAAAGTCTGCAAAAGAAAGGATGTACAGTAGTACCCAACTAATATGGCTTACCGATGTACCTGCGCAGAAGAAACATTTTCAAAGCGCAGGACACGCTATTGGTCGGCAGCTGCCGCCATGTTAGTGCGCGCCGTGCGGAGGGGCGTGACTTGCGAGTGAGACCGAACTAACAGTTGCAGTGTATTATGAACCTTATAGCAGTTATCTAAGGTTGATTGTAAGTTTTAAGCATTCTTTCGTTAATCTTCGGGGCCATACTTTCTTTTCTGTGCGAACGAAGATTCACGACGCGCCATATCAGTTGGGTACCCAATTTTCTGTATTTCAAGTATAAAATTACACATCGCAATATTTATCTGCATTTCCATAGTGTCCGTCCCTAGAATTCCGCTGACAGAATGATCGACGATGTAGGTCTTGTGCTTTGAATCTAAAAAATCCGTGACGGACTTTGTGTGCCGCAGACTTCGCACAGCCTGTCGTCTGAGCCGCGCCTTATGTGGACTATTGGGGGTAGTATGAAATAATACCAACAATGAAAATAGTAAAATAGACATATATTTTCTGCTAACTTCAATATTTGCAACATTCTGATGTGAGTATTACTTATAAACATAACAAGGCACTTCACACCTAACATTATGATATAAACAATGTTCATTTTTAAACAACTCCACAATTATATTGAATCGGAAATTTGGCACGAACGTATTATAATTAGCACCAAGATACAAACGTTTTTTTTATCAAATAGAATAGGCGCCTCGATTGTATGAAAACTCTTTCTTGACTTGAACAGAAACTTATGTATTTGTAAAAAAAAGAAATTTTGGTCGTCTTTTTATCGAGGCATTTGTATTTATAGTATTTCTATAAAAGCTAATTAATAATTGAGAACATTTTAATTTAAATTATCATTATTATTATTACAAGTAAATTGTGCGTAAAATATTTTACTATTTTCAGTTTCAATATCTCACATTTTCTAATAAAAAAGGAGTAGAGATATTTACATAGAATATAATGAAGAAATATTACGATGCATGTTTTACTTTCAGTGCTGGCAACACTGGCAACTGTGAAATTCGAGTAAGATATAAACAAGAATTTTATTATAAGCTTATTGGATATAACAAGCTCAAAATGTTGTTTTTGTTACCATAAATAAGTTTGACACTAAAAACATTATAATTTACTGCTTGCACTTCAATTGACAGTCAGCGATGCTATGACAATGTTGCCAGTTTAACAAAAAATAATGCACATTCGTCAAGTCACATTAAAAATGACATTCAATAATTATTCATTAGAGAAGGAAGCGTTTAAAGCGGTGTTAAAAAACACCATTACAATTACATAACGTCAAATATAACAGGGTTGCTTTACATTATTGTCACATGTCATAAATTTACAAGTACATTACATTACATCGTTATTTGACATTATTTTACACAAAAAAAAACGTTAAAAAGACCTACAAAAGGGAAACTCGAGAAAAAATACATAAAATCGAAGATTCACATTACAAAAAAGAAAATAATTTACACGAAATAACCTCAGGGAGGTAAAAACAAGCATTTTATTCATACACATTTAAAAAAAACATACGATTGCCTTGTCATGATCTTAAAATAGAACATCTAAATTACGCCATCTTATAATTAGAGAAAAAAAAATTTATATAATCATCATAATAATACTAAATTTAAACTATAATACTTGCTGCCGAAAGAGTGACAGCATAACTTAACCTGTCAAATGTCAAATTTCATAAGTGACATGACTAGCTGTCAAAATGAACCACAAAAACTTTTGACACAGACCAAAACTTAAAATCTCATTGTATTTATTGCAATTTACACTGTATTCATATTAGTATTAAGGTTGTTTATCCACTGAAACTCCGTTACACCTTTATATAGATTGAAAGCTTTATATGTTAAATATGTTAATTCTGAAATATTCAAAATGACTTGCAGCGCCACAGGTTAAATACTGCATTTAAAAAAAAACAGCAAACTTATCCACTCTAGACAGAATAGTTAATAATAATGCATTGAGCCAGCAATTTGTTTAAAAGCGTGACGCCATAGTTAATAGAACGTAATTATTACAATAAGCACCAAGTTACTGGACTCTTATATAACTATACTAACCCTTTAAGCATTTATTTAGAAACTATTAATATGCTTCAAGAGTTTATAAACAAATGAATTCACACTTCGTTATTTCCAATAATGTTCATAGTAACTCGATTTCTAAGAGTTTTGTCGAATGTTGGTGGGAGACAGTGAGGTTGAAAGGTCAGTATCAGATGACTAGATAACACTTTATTGATTAATCGAGGTTTCTGAGATATTTGGACGAAAAATTAAAGGTATATTACAAAATCGCTTAATAGTTACAAGTATGATAAATCTTTGTTTTTCAATATGTAGCCAGTAAATATTTTGAAATCGAGTGTGATTTATAAAACATTTGGAAAATAACTAACGTGTGAATGCAGGGGTTTTTATAGTACATAATATGTGATATCATTTGTTTTTCCTACCCTGTAAAATCAAAATGTTGTGTGGAGGGTTATGTTTTTTTTTATATAAAAGTTAATATACTTAATAAAAACATAAAAAATTCATATAAAACTCCCTGAATTGTCAGACTACAACGCACGGTTTGCAAGGTTTTTGCTGAGAAGAGCCGGCAATAAGCTCAGCACTCTTTTCTAAATATTATTCAAATAGGCCTTATGAATCAGAAACAAACGCCAATTTTTGAAATAAATCTTCGTCATTTTTAACTGAAAAACTAATAATGAAAAATACATGATATCACATAAAATTTACATAAAAAAATTATTCAATTACACATATCACTCAAAATAAATAATTACATATAAACATAGCATTAAAATCGCTTATTACCTACTGCATAAGATATATGTGCCGGCGTCTATTATATTTGGAACACTTATTATAAAAAATGTTATATCATTTGAGTACAAATGGTCTTGGTTCGGATTGTTTAAACTTTTATGTAATTTATATTCAAGCTCGGATTTACTTATATGCAAGTCACAAGTGCTGATTCTGTTGTTTACAACTAAACTAATTTTAGTCTCACTATGTCTCTTTCTAACAAAGAACGGAAAAAAAGGATGTAAGAAATGTAGTCCAGTCAAATTAGTCCAATGCTTGTTTTCAATATAAATTCAGTCGCTATCTATCGCGGTTACGTCTAAATACCCGCAAATGAAGGCGACAAAGGCTAATTTGACAGCTTTAAATATGTTCTGTCCTTTTTCAATAATGTTCGTAAGAAAGATATGTGATGTGACTAAAATTTGTTTAGTGCGATTTACAACAGAATCGGCACCATTATCTTGTTTGTCTTGCAGTTTTAGGAAATTGAATTTTATTCTAAAGAAGCTAAGACTGGAAATCCTACACAAGCATCCATCAGTATCTTCATAAGGGGGAACTAAATGCGACAAATGTATATCACCGATTAAATTCAAGTTTTTGTGACTGTCAAACGAATATAGTTTTTATTTAATGATATATAAGGCACATAATGTATTTCGCTTATCACTTCGCCTACTAAACATACTATTTACATTCTTTATATTAAATAAATAAGATTTAATTTGTATTGGCGTGCAAAAGGAAGTCTCAATCTTTTGAAATCGATCATCAGAAATATCTCGTTTTCTTGATTTTACCGTTATATTAAAATCTCAGGGAAAGCTATATGCGTGATAGCAAAATAAAAAGCAAAGCATCTCGCTCACACGCGAACAACTATCCCTGTCTGACATTAGTATGTCAAGTCAAGTCAAGTCAAGTCAAAGTCAAGTCAAAGCAATTTATTCAATTTAGGCCCCAGAAGGGCACTTATGAAGGTCAAATTTACTGAAGTTACCACCGGTTCGGAACTCGGCCTTCAACTGAGAAGAATCCGGCAAGAAACTCAGCAATGTATGTATGTATATATATGTATGCAATAAATCCATAATTTTACACGCCAGTGCAAACTAATGCAAATAATGAACAATCAATTACATCATTATCGCGTCAAACTGGCCAATTCATTCTATAAAAATCAATTCAGATAAAAATTATTGTCAAATATTTATAACAATGTAATGATGATTCATTATTCACTTTTCGATATAAATTTTCTAAACAGTTTCATGTAAATCACCGATAGATGGCGCTTTACAATCAAGTTTTTGAAGTATACATCGTTATTGCTGTTCTAATCGAATATAACTCGCCGGAGTATAACCAGTCCTCCCTTTATCAGTGTCTCAGTAATA
This sequence comes from Polyploca ridens, assembly GCA_951394255.1. Classification (NCBI taxonomy): domain Eukaryota; kingdom Metazoa; phylum Arthropoda; class Insecta; order Lepidoptera; family Drepanidae; genus Polyploca; species Polyploca ridens. The sequence goes on from OX596260.1 coordinate 1,139,478, forward strand.
TTTTGTCTTGACAAAAAGAAAATAGATATAAATACCAGATGAAAATAGAATAAATACCTACGGACAGAATGTGACCTCATAATGCGTATGACAAGTCACATTTTAGTGTTAATTTCACCAGTAAGGCGCCGATCCCATAGAGAGAGTTCTAGAGTTCCGAGTTCTGCATTCCGTGTTGACTATTTTGCACACAGCAAGCAGTCTAGAGTTCTGCAATATTCGTTACTGATCGCACAACATACACTTTTTACTTTCAAAGGCCCCACATAGCTTACAGTCAACGCGGAATGCAGAACTTGGAACGCGGAACTCTAGAACTCTTTTCTGTGGGATCGGCGCCTAAATAATGTTTAAAAGTACTTCACTATTCATATGGTTTTTATAATCATTACCAATATTGATTGAACATGTAATTTTTTATATCCTTTTCTTATGTGTTGTGTTAGAAAGAGATAGTAAGACTAAATTAGTTTATATTACACTTTCAATAATGACATGTCATACGCATAATAAGAAAGCCACTTGAGTCTTACAATAAGATGATTTCATACAAAATACTAACAAACTAACATCGGCTATTAATTCGATTAAAAACAAGTGTTATACTAAGTGTCCTCAAACCTCATCGGGGGCCATGTCGTCCCCCTCGTGGTTGTGTTGGGGGCTGGCGGGGGGCTGCGGCGAGGGGGCCGCCGCGGGGGCCGCCACTGGGGTCGCGGGGGCCTTCACTGTCGCTTCTAAGGCCCGGATCCTGTTCTCCTGCTTCACTATGACGGACTTCAGCTTTCTGATCTCATCGACGAGGTCGGACAGTTGTTTCTCCTGTGGGTAGTTGGATTTTTATGTTAGGTTTAATTAAGGATAAACTTACTACCCTCGACCATCGAAGAAAAGTTGCTTGCTTATCGGGTTTCTACAGGATATATTTTGGAGAGTGCGCAGAAATTGTTCAACCTTATTCCACCCATACGTTGTTGACATACCGAAAATACGGACACAGCGTTTTGCATCCTCATTTATAATGCGGACAGCAAGGGTGTGGAACCTGCTTCCGGCGTCTGTGTTTCAATACCCGAGTGAATAGGTCTCTTCTGGATAAGCGGGTTTCATCTAGGCTTCGTCATCGTCCCTTATGGGCGGGCCAGTGGCCAAACGTAAGCCAATTTAATTTAAAAAAAGAAAAAATCGCGATTTTTAAGAATGTAAACTAACTTTTGCTTGCTGAATGTATATAATTACACTTTTTGGTACGGGTTACAAATTACATTTAATGCAACTACCTTGCAATTTCATAATATCTCAAATTATTTCTTAATAAGACTTTTTGTCGGGATCTTGCAGAGTGACGTTGCGTTTTCGTTTTTATTTTCATAAATTCATGTATTTTGAGTTTTATTGTTTACTATCGGTGGTATTTTATCCAATAAAGATTATACATGTGCACCAGTGAAGCGAAATTAAATGAATTATGTGTGTCGTGGCTTTTCAAGTTGTCTCAAGAAGTCCGTGAAAAGTTTTGACCACCATTGTACTAAAACATTACTTTTATGGACGGTGACTGACTGAGGACTATGTGAAAGTGATTAATTGTGACTAGAACTTATAATATAATATAACTGGAAATTGGCAAAATACACAAGCCGAGTGACGCAACTGAAGAATTTTATTTTTTTTTAATCTTCAATATTCTATAACTTGTTTTCTATATACACCACAGTAATAAGCTTTCATATTTTTATTAATATATTATTTAAAAAAAATAACTTTTATCCGACGTGTCATGGAAAAGATGAATACCCTCGCAGTGAGGTGACGCGTTGGTTATGATTTCAATTCAATAAGGCGCCGATCCCACAGAGAAGAGTTCTTTATCTCGTCTCATTAGGCTTACTTTAGTTTCATTAGTGGCAACTCATGGGTCAGAATGCCCATTGTCCTTTCTGCCTTGTGTCACTCAGTAAATAAGACAGTGATAGCTCAGACGAGTCACCTCAACTGCCAGCTTTAGAGAATGGAACTCCGACAATTTTTTTTTTAAATAATAATATTTATTCACCAAAGAAGTGTACAAAAGTGCAGCTAATATGACATAATGTAGATATAAATTTACAATAGAAAGGATTCCAGTTAGTAATTATAGTTGCTCGATTGAGCACCTAATGCCTATACTAGGTAAGCCTGTGACATAGGCATTAGGCCTCTCCCCTTCGCCAGGTGAGTACAAAATATCCTGGGACATTCCTCACACACGGTCACCTGATCCCAAACTAAGCAAAGCTTGTACTATGGAAACCAGATAACTGATATAATACATATACTACTTTTTGTTTGTACATACTTAATATACATAATTACACCCAGACTCAAGACATACAGACATGTTCATGCACACAAATGTATGTCCTGTGTGGGAATCGAACCCACGACCTGCGGCGCTATAAGATTCCACGTCTTAACCAACTGCGCCAACCGGCCCGTCAAAAAAAAAAAAAATGTTCTGGGTTTTAAAGTTGTGTACTCACAATAGCAGCGGTGACAGCAGGCGGCGGCGTCGCGACCGGGGTGGTGGCAGGCGTGGGAGACCGGTCCTTGGCGAGTCCCTGGTGGTCCCGCGCCTGGTCCCGCTCCTTGGCGCCGGCCAGCGCGTTGGCCTTCTTGGTGACGTGCAGCTGCTGGGCCGCGCGGCCCGACACGTACCCGCCCTGCACAACCAACGCGCGCTCCTGTAGTTTGGTTAGGGACCCCCTAGCCTTATAGCATCTGTTTTCAGTTTAGTTTGTTGGCTTTACTTATACGGACAGTTTGGACTTGCTACCACATGTTTAAACACTATGTCAACTAATCATATAAATTGTAAAATTAAATATACTGTTATTGAGACACTTAAATTTAATTATAAAAAATATTATTCCCCAAAAATACAGGCTACTTTTATGTTTTTTTTTTGTACCCGTATTTGTCTTTAACATTCTAATAATGAAAAATCTACGCACATATAAATCATGTTGTCACTCTGACTCCGATTATCGTGCTTCTGACATCCAAGTCGCTTGAAGGTGGGTACTGACCGGTGTTATGTGGTGTAATGTACCATTCGCAGCGAGCATACCTTACGCCGTGTGCTATAATCTGTGTGACACGCTCGTTGCGAGCGCCTTGTTTCCCCGTACTGACTGCACAAACGCTCGCTGTTTTAATACGTTACATTACACCCCGTAACGTCGATCAGTTCCCGCCTTAAGATATTTGGCAAAAAAACAGAGCGGACTTCTCTCGAAGTGTATAGAATTTTGAAGATATCCTCCATGATTTTCAGAAAATACTGAATGCGACATTGATGTCGTAGACAAGAGAATCGGACCCTCAAGGATACTATACCTTTTTTTAACTAACTACAAACATAAGTAAATGTATAATTTTCAGATGATTTTAATTTATTTTTTTATTGATCGCTAAATACATTAGAATAACATCAAGTACAGATTTAACCAGTAAATATATGACTACTAAAACTTTGTCAGTAAATTATGACATCTAAAAAACCCCAAGATATCACATCTACTACAACATAGTAAATAGAAACGTTAGTAACATAGTCGTAGTTAAAGTTAACATAAAACACACGCACACATAGGAAAACAAAATAAATGCCGTTAGGTAAAGCCAACAGAGTCAACCAAAAACAATGCATTATGAATTATAGTAGTTTCTGTATAAAACATTTATTCATCGTCAATTTTTTAAAGAATGCCAAAGAAATAGTAACTTTTTCTATATTACAATAAGGTTTATCTGTTAAATCAATGGTTAATTGTATAAATGAACTTTATAGTATTCCAATAAGGTTTATTTTTCTTTGGCATTATTGAACGTCAAACGAAAAAAATAATTTTCATAATGGACAAGGTGCAAGATTTCACAATCGCTGGGTAACACTTATGGTCGGTTTTATTACTATGGATACAATCTCACCATGGTAAGTGATGATGTGGCCGAAGGTGGTAAGCACACAAAGCCTAGAAGGAACTGATTCTCCAATGCAGCTGGCGGAACACACCGATTGATGTTTGGCGACTTAATCGTGGTAGCTAGGCGGGGACTACAAAGTACCCTACCGCCGTGCTATGGTTTCCTCAAAAGTATGGTTTCCGCAAATTAAAAAAATTTAACCTTGCTGAGTTTCTTTCCGGATTCTTCTCAGTTGAAGGCAGAGTTCCGAACCGGTGGTAACTTCAGTAAATGTGACCTTCATAAGTGCCCTTCTGGGGCCTTAATTGAATAAACGGCTTTGACTTTGACCTCACGATTCTTTCCTTCATCACGACATTGGCCAGGGTACCACCAGGCCATCATAACATATCATATTATTAGATACCCAGGGATTGTGAAAAAGGTTAAGTTTTGTTATAAAGACATCGAGGGAATATCCCTATAGTCGTAATACCGAGCAAATCAATTCCGCAACAAGTCACTGATTTTGCACTTATTAATAACAGTACCGACCAATCACTGCTTAGTGTGTTCTTGACTTGGCCAATTAGAGCGCATTGTCAGTGGTGGGGAATTGGCAGTAGTAGATTTCAAACAAAGAAAAATATTAATATTGATTCCATAGAACAAGCTCTGCTTAGTTTGAGATCAGAGTTGTCCAGGATATTATTTTCATTCAACAGCGTTACAGTTTGAATCGGCCATAAATGTATATATAAAGTTATTATTATTTATATTACAAAAGTTATTAAAGAAAGAAATCCATTCGTTAAAAACATCAAGTATTTGTTCACACTATCAAAACTCATTCTTTAAAACTTACCTTGTTTTATAATTCGACATTAAAACGGTATTAACACTTACTTACCTTGCATTTCAAAAACGACTTAATTAAAATGCAATGTTCGTTCCACATTGAGGCTATCAGCGCAAAAGTAGTGAAAGTGTAATATTTATCATACCACTAAGGCAGCAAACAAGCATATGGCCCGCCTGATGGTAAGCAGTCACCGTAGCCTATGGACGCTTGAAACACCAGAGGTATCACTCGCGCGTTGCCGACCCTAAAGAAATCTCTTCACAGCCTTTTTGAAGAATCCCATGCTGTACTCCATTGGAAAAACCACGGCGGGGAGCTACGACTGATAACTAAGATTTGGAAGCTCTTTTTCTAAATTAAAAACTGTTTAACAAAAAACTTAAACCGACTTCAAAGTACACTAAGAAGTAATCAAATCCTGATCTGATGACAATGCATGGGACCAAACGGGAAGTGTACTCTTTCAAACACAAAAATAATTTTCCAAAACCGTTAATAATTGACGGAGCATAAAAGAAAAAACACAATCGAATTGAGAACCTCCTCCTTTTTTTGAAGTCGGTTATAAATACAACATATTTTTAATCCTTCTATTTCTCCTTAGAACATTGTCGGAGTACTACCTCTTGCGCTGATAGCCTCCTATATTGTCCAGGGAACACTACTTGATTAAGATTACATCACGGTACAGCCAAATGGTACCAGGTTCAGCATCAGCTCTCTAAAGAGCCCTGATCATCCTACCATATATCTCTTGGTATAAAGTCCATAGCAAGATTCCAGAGTCGGAGTCAGTGGCTTGAGATGCTTGATCCAACTGAGTCTGGCCTTTATCAAGAATTATCATGGACGGACCTTGATACTTTTTGGAGGGGGCCTTTAGCCTGCCCCCCTGGATCCGCCAGTGGTGGAAGTGGATTCCTGTGGAGGCACAGTACCTTGAGCGACATGGTGCAGGGTTCAGCATCCTCCCCGGCCAGCCACTCGTCGGCGGTGAGGCTCGCTTCGTCACTCAGAGTATCAGGGTAGAGGTCCTCCTGGAACAGTTCCGACTTGCGCGGCACTGTCATTGATACCACCTGAAGACGTTAATAAAACATGTTAGGAATGTTTTTGAATGAGTAATGTATTTCAGTTATCACTTAATTGTGATAGTCGTCAAGCTAGTTGGATGCCTCCTAGGCGGCTTGAAAAATTCCAACAGTAGGTTGACCACTAGCCTTCCTCCACCGATCCGCAGTGGGCACGCGTGGTGGAGTATTGCCCATTCCCTTTCACCTTCATTTGTGAAAGGAGGCCTGTGCTCAGCAGTGGGACATTATAGGCTGATGATGATAATGATGAATGTAGTACAATGAACGTAGGATGTCTTTTAAGCGTTTTTTTAAATTGATAACTTGCATTAATATACAGCGTAATAGATTAACCCCCTTATTCATAATGAAGTTATCAAACGTTGATTAGCTGAAATTCCGAAGTATTTATCTGAAAGGTGACATTTGGTGATCGAAAGAGTGAGACGGGGCACATTACACTGATTTAGTTAAAAAGCGATTATGAATAAGGGGGTACGAGGTTCAGAATGGTTTCTGTATCAAAAACAAGCGTACGGCCCGCCTGATGGTAAGCGGTTACCGCAGCCATAAACGCTTGCAACACACGAAGCTTCGCTCACGCGTTACCGACCTTTCCCACCTCCCCAATGAGCTCTGGCGACCATACTCACGCGCAGGAACACAACTTTACACAACATAAAGTTATTTGGCTGCGGTATTCTGTAAGGTGGAGGTACTTCCCCAGTCGAGCTGCTCTTTGAGCGAATAAATGCTACGCTCTACCTCTCTCAAAAAAAGATACATAAATCGATTCAGTAGGCGATTTTCAGCAAACCGTTCAAAATACCCTCATAGACTTTAGGATATTATTTCATCTAAACTAGAATTACACTATTACCCAACTGATATGGCGCGTCGTGAATCTTCGTTCGCACCGAAAAGAAAGTATGGCACCGAAGACTAACGAAAGAATGCTTAAAACTTACAATCAACCTTAGATCACTACTATAAGGTTCATAATACACTGCAGCTGTTAGTTCCGTCTCACTCGCAAATCACGCCCTTCTGCACGGCGCGCGCTAACATGGCGGCAGCTGCCGACCAATAGCGTTTCCCGCGCTTTGAAAATGTATCTTCTGCGCAGGTACATCGGTAAGCCATATTAGTTGGGTACTACTGTACTACCATATTGATAATATTGATAATGAGCAACGCCCACGTCTGTACGACCCGAACAGGTGGGGTTCGCAGCTGGAACTACGGGTCCGGCTGTTTGGATAAGGGTACGCGGGGTCAGGTTGGCCCTCCGGCTGCATCTCCGGCACTTTCCTGGATAGAAAGTAGAGGACTACCCGTTGGATTAGTTTTCCGGCAACCCAGCTGTAGGCATTGGGTAGATGCGTGGATTCGTATTCGGGAGGTGAGCGTGCATGACAGCTCCGGGACCATTCAGGAGAAATAGGAGCCAGCTTCTCTGGCGTCCCTAGCGGGGATTGAATCCGCTAGCACCAACAAGGTGCGCTAGTGCCGGTGTTTGCGCTGCGTATTCTTACGTTAGTGCTCGTGCTAGTGCTGGCTTGCTGGGGTGCGTGTGGTGAGCGACTTTGACTGCTCCGGTACCATTCTGGACAAATGGTAGTGAGTGATCACGGTGCGACTCACATTTTCTCTTGAGTACCAGGGGCGAGTACTCTGGCGGCGTGACCTACCGCAGATGGTCCCAGACGCCTCGTAAGGGGTTGCCTGGTATAGTGTGCCGTCTTTTATGACCGAGAGGTTGGTGAAGGTGGCCACTATAGAAAATCTCAGTAGAAAAGAGGGGGTATGTACTAAGGAATGATTAACCTGAAAAAACTATGTTTAAATATACCTGACACAGTCCAGAGTTATTGAGCCTGTAGAACTTGGCGATCTCGCAGGTCGCCACGTCGCAGCCGCGCTTCGGCATCATGCCGATACCTGCAACAAACCATCATCATCACCACCTCATTACCCCAATACTACATACATAGGTAAGCCTCTGATATCTGTCCGTCCGTCCGTCTGTTAGTGGGCTGTATCTCATAATAGGTAGACAGAAGAAATTTTTACAGAATGTCTTTTCCTATCGTCGCTCAACAAATAATGTTTCTTGTATTGGGGCATATAAGAAACCCTCAAGTTGTTCGAGTTTTTTTTTTTTTTTTATACCACTAAGGTGGCAAACAAGCATACGGCCCGCCTGATGGTAAGCAGTTACCGTAGCCTATGGACGCTTGCAACACCAGGGGTATCACTCGCGCGTTGCCGACCCTAAACCGAGTTGGACTCGCACTTGGCTTTTTTATGTGTTAGCATTTGTTAAGAATTGTGTTTTTTTTTATTAAAAGTGCTTGCGTTTACCCCGACTCATAATGGACGAAGACTAAGATGGAACACGCTTACCCAGAAGGAACCTATTCACTCTGGCCTTGAAAGTCCATAGGTTGTAAGAGTCAGAAAACAGCCGCCGGAAGCAAGTTCCACTCCCTTGCTGTCCGCATTATAAATGAGGATGCAAAACGCTGTGTCCGTATTTTCGGTATGTCAACAACGTACGGGTGAAAGTTTTACCGGCGTCTTGTGGTTCGGTGTAAGAATGGGGATGGTGGAATTAGGTTGAACAATTCCTGTGTAATAAACAATTTATTTATTATTATTATAAATGTTTTTGAATACCTCTCTGTGGGTCCGGAGTCTGGAAGGTGTTGATGTAGTGAACGAATGGCGGCTCCGGCGTTACCTGTAAACAACATTTATACACTACTACTATTTATACTTACTAGGTTTTGATCTGTGAAAATCTTTTTTTTTTTTTTTATACGACTAAGTCGGTAAACAAGCATACGGCCCGCCTGATGGTAAGCGGTTACCGTAGCCATATGGACGCTTGCAACATACGACGCATCGCTCACGCGTTATCGACCTTTCCCCCCTCCCCTATGAGCTCTGGCGACCTTAATCAAGCGCAGGAACACAACTTTACACAACATAAAGTTATTTGGCTGCGATATTCTGTAAGGTGGAGGTACTTCCCCAGTCGAGCTGCTCTTTGAGCGAATAAACGCTATGCTCTACCTCTCTTAAAATCTTGGTTATAACAAGATCTGACGAGTATGGTCTGGACGATTGGTCATTATCTGTATAGGATCGGAAGTGAGGATCACGTGGGCTGGTTCCACTGGCTCCTGGCATGTTGGCGATGCAGAGTCACCACGCCAAGATACCATAATTGTCCGGTCAGGAGGTTGCTGAGGCCAGAGTCCAGACCTATCTGGCTACCCATTCATTCATTCATTGAGAAAAGTTTTTAAAGGCGATTATAGCTGTGGTAGTGACGTCAGATACCGAGACGAAGGTCCTGGCTTCGAATCTTACAATGAATTTGAACGAGAGAAGGAAAGCTTCGCGAGGAAACCATAGTGGTACCAGAACCAGGTGCCGCAGGCTGTCGGAAGATCTTCCATTTTAAATGGAGATGTCATGCACTTTGCACCGCCATAGTGGTGTCCCCGACGTGATGGATGGGAACATTTTGAACCCTCCAATCACGAAACATGCAGTATCACTTCTGAGCAAATTCTCCAAGCTCATCACTCCCCACCGGCAAGCAGGCACACAGCAAGCCAGTCTAGGAAGGGAGTGATTTAGCGACATCTATCAGCCATCTATAAGTAACACTGAGATAGTTCACACACGGAAAGATAGATGGCGTGGCGCCACATTATCCTGCATCCTGCAAGTTTTCTCGAGAATCTGCATATATACAAGTGTCGGACATGTACAGTTGGACCGCGGTCCCCAGGCACGATGACCCAGCCTGCCGGAAGATCTTCTCTTTTTAATAGAGGTGTTATTGTCATCCACCTCCATTTAGTACCCACCTGACTGGCAACCACACTGGTGTGTTCCGAAACCTGCACTTTTTTATACTACTTAGGTAGCAAACAAGCATACGGCCCGCCTGATGGTAAGCGGTTACCGTAGCCTATGGATGTTTGTAACACCAATTTGCGCGTTGCCGACCCTGCAGAAATCTCTTCACACCCTTTTTGAAGAACCCCATGCTGTACCATTGGGAAAACCACGGCGGGGAGCTCATTCCACAATCTGAGCGTCCGCGGAAGGAAGCAACTTTTAGCCCGCACAGTTCGAAACAATTCTGGTTTCAATGTGTGAGGATGGACTCCCGTCGATGGCAAGAGCTGCGACAGGGAGTTGAAGTTATACCTGAGAGCCAGTTCCCTCTAGGCTTTGTGTGCTTACCACCTTCGGCCACATGCCTTACCATGGTGAAATTAACGTAAAATACAGACCTACACAAAGTTGAAAGAAATTGTTGTCATTGACAGTGACTCACCTCGAAATACCTGATGACAGAGTCCCCCTTCCCGCAGAGGAATATGAGGTTGGTGTCGGGGTCGTAGAGCGGGAACATGACGCCGTTGCTGGTGTCGATCTCCACCGTCACGATCGGCTCCGACAGCGCGTCCGGCGTGCGCAGGCTGTACTGTCGCTCCGACATTCGGCTGAACCTGAACGACGACAAACAAACGTCATATAGTCTGGCAAACGAAAGTTGAGCCTGGCTGTAATTGAAACTCTTTACATGGCAACATTCTATTAATGTCACTTTCGTCAGCCGGCATAAAAAGTGTCAACTAGTTTACTGAATCAGTTTTGATACTAACCCTTTATTCATAATGGCTTTATAGCTAAATCAGTGTTATAGTGTCCACCTTCTCATTCTTTCGATCACTTTAATAATCTACAATATGCTAAATGAACTTCTACGAATAATAACTTAGGAAAATCAAACATAACTTAATATTTATATATTTCTTTTGTAAAGTATCAAAACAATTTATTCCTACTATACTTAGTGATACCATATCTAGTTTTTTTAAATTTACCGCGCTTTTTCAGGTTCTACTTTCGTATGCCAGACTATATTACCTACAGATTCTTCTCAGTTGAAGGCCGACTTCACTTTTGACCTTCATAAGTGCCCTTCTGGAACCTAAATAGGCTAGATGACTGAAAAATTCTATTGTAACACGTCTATTTACCCGACTGACCCGGAAGGAGGGTTATGTTTTTTGATTCTCGGTATTAAAGCCTTATCTATTAATTCCCTCTATTCGAACAAAATAATTCAAAACTAGAACCAAAAATACTGAATTGCACACTAAATTAGCACACTATATAAATCAAACTGAGTATCAGTTCTATGGTTTATGCAAAACTGTTTGAACTGAATGATCATCTAGTTATTGTCACAGTTCTAACCTAACCTAACCAACTGTATTTGGAGTGCCCCGAGTCGGGTCTGGATGATAGAACATGTTTTGATGTATAGGTCGTTTAATTGTAGAACAGTCATTTTTCTGATATGCAATAAGTAAATTAGAGGTGCAATAAGTAAATTAGAGGAGATTCGTAAGTTTCCGTAATTTCTAAACAGAGATTCAATTAATAATATCCCTAGTATTTTTAGGGTGCCATAATTTTTTGTCTGATTTGATTGATTCTTTCAAATTCATGTTATGACTATTCCATTTAAAAATAAAATCAAATCGCTCAGATTGTGGAATGAGCTCCCTGCCGTGGTTTTCCCAATGGACTACAACATGGGGTTCTTCAAAAAGGGTGTGAAGAGATTTCTGCAGGGTCGGCAACGCGCGAGTGACTCCCCTGGTGTTGCAAGCGTCCATAGGCTACGGTAACCGCTTACCATCAGGCGGGCCGTATGCTTGTTTGCTACCTAAGTAGTATAAAAAAAAAAAAAAAAAATATAGTTATATTTATAGTACTCACCCAGTAGTAAATACAAGTCCATGTTTAAGGAAGATGGCGCGTGACGCCTTGCTGCCTTCGTGGGCTATCGCTTCTGACTCCACTTCGCCTTTTCGCGGGTCAATTATTCTACAACCATCATTTTACATTAATATAGACTTTAAATACATGACGAATCATGCTTATAGGCAAGCATATTTTTTGATTGTTTGAAATTTTTTGAAAGAGACAGCTGAACGTGTTAGGCATTTAATAGAGAATACCAACTGAGAGAGATTGAGAGAGGTAGAGCATAGCGTTTATTCGCTCAAAGAGCAGCTCGACTGGGGAAGTATCTCCACCTTACAGAATACCGCAGACAAATAACTTTATGTTGTGTTCCTGCGCGTGAGTAAGGTCGCCAGAGCTCATAGGGGAGGGGGGAAAGGTCGGTAACGCGTGAGCGATGCTTCTTGTGTTGCAAGCGTCCATATGGCTACGGTAACCGCTTACCATCAGGCGGGCCGTATGCTTGTTTACCGACTGAGTTGTATAAAAAAAAACATCAAATTGACATCCACTTTGAAGTTGGTTGGTACTAAAAAGTATAAAATAACGATATTGAAACAGTTTTATTTTTAATTTTTAACCGACTTCAAAAAAAGGAGGAGGGTCTCAATTCGGTTGTATTTTTTTTTATGGTGTTACCTCATAACTCCGTCATTTATTAACCGATTTGAAATCTTTTTTATTTGAAAGGGTACACTTCCCGTTTGGTCCCATTGTCATCAGATCAGGATTTGATTATTTCTTAGTGTACTTCGAAGTCGGTTTAAGTTTTTTGTAAAACAGTTCAATTATTGAGACCCTAATGTGTAGATCACCTACAAGATACAAGATGTGCCGATCAAGTAAGATCTCCAAATTTTACACGGTCGTAAGTGACGAATTGGACAGAAATCGGTGGAAGCAGATCATCCGCTCTAGAAGTAAACCCGAATCTAACCACGATCCTCAGGCTTGAGGGAGCGACTATACTGGGTGGTGATTTCGAGATGGTATATTTCGAAACCTAGGTATGCTGGTTTAGTCATTCTGAACAACTTTTACTATAGGACCAACACTGAAATCTTAATTTTTTTTTACTTTTCTTACAAAATGAGATTTCAGTGTTACTCCATCTCCACCTGTTATAGAGATTATAGTAGGTACTTGAATATGCTCCTTTTTTGGTGTCAGCTGAAAAGTGCATCTCGCTCAGTATACCTGATCTTCTTGTCCCTGCAGGTGGTGAGGAGCTTGGAGCCGTTCCAGTTCCAGCAGGCGGAGTAGATGAGGTCCGGGTGGCAGTCCAGCGTCAGAAGGACCTCGCCGGTACCCACGTTCCATATTGCTATCTGTACAAATATATTTGGTCACTATACCTATATACAGAAATTAAAGGATTACAAGGATTAAATAGTAATGTTATAGGAAATAGGGAGGCCTATGAACAGCAAAGTACATACATGGGCTGATGATGTTATGAGATAGTTTGATGTGATGCACACTTGCTTAGAATCTTTCGAGTAATTGGCAAAAACTAAGAAATAACAAGCAATTGTAAACCCTATGTCTCAGCGATTAAGACAACACGGATTAAGGAACAAAGAAGCGACCAATACTTCTTTCTCGCCTTTTTTTGTTATTTTCCTACTCTAGAAATAACGGGTAAGTCTTGAGGTGCTGTTTATATATTTTTTCGAACAACTTTTTTAGCTACTGTTATTTCCATCTTCATTTTCACATAAACCATATCCTGTACCTGGTTATCAGATCCGGCAGTGAGCAGCACGTTCTGCGCGGTGGGATGCCACAGCACGAGCCCGACGCGGCGCTGGTGGAACACCAGGTCCACCACCGGCTCCGTCAGCGTGCGGGACAGGCCCCCGTCCGGCACCTGCCACACCTGACCGGGACCACACACCACCATATTATACCACTACTACACCACCAGGACTTACGATCGATTGATGTGATCAATGGAATTACAATTTAGACTTATGGACTTGTATCGTCATCAAAAGCTCACAGGAAATCTAGGAGTCAATATCGGGTAGTTCTTTCAATTTGAATAGGAAAAAAAATACTTAGTCAGACATATTTAAAACTAGCTGTTTCTCGCGGTTTCATAAAAGATAAAAGGTAGCCTACAATATTCGGGGATAATGTAGCTTTCTATTATTGAAAGAATTTTTCGAATCTGACTGGTAGTTCCAGAGATAAGCCCGTTTAAACAAACAAAAAAACACTGGCTTTAAATTTGATAATAAATAATCTCATTAAATCTACTTGGCTTTTGATGATCCACCACTAACTGTACCTGATCTTAACTCAAGTTGGATATAGATGCTTACCTTAACAACGCAGTCTTCAGAACCACTAGCAATGACATTGTCGTTGTGCGGACACCACGCTATGTCCAACACTGGGCCCTTGTGGCCTCCCACCAGGGGATGGTCTGCGGGGATGCGGCCCACCTGAAAGTAAAGAGGATCTAGGTAAATATAGTATATTCAAGACTTACATTATTGTGTGTAAGTATATTTATTTTCCTAACTTTATTTAAAAAAGTAAATTAAAACAATTAAATTAACTTCAAAATACACTAAAAAGTATGAAATAACTCAGTCGTGTGCGAGCGATCATTGAATAGACACGCATATTCTTGGTGCGAATATAATATCAGAGTTTCTCAAACATGTTTACAACGAAGTGTGCCAGGTGCAGTGAGGTTGTAGGGCATGGTCCCGATTGTTCTATGTGCAAGGGGAAATATCATTTTAAATGTGGAGACATAACCGAGCGTGGTTTTGGTAGACTCGGAAGGAATTCTTGGACATGCCCAACATGCAGAGACGGAAGTGCATCGCAATCAAAGCTGGACATCTCTAAGGGGATTGATCCAGAAATGGTATCTCCTACGAGTATTGCGCCGCGAACTCCAGACTTGTCATCGGTTCTGCCTATACTCCAGGGTCCCACCACCTCCTCTGCACCAACGGGGACGGCTATTGATGACAAATCATTTTTGACCCTATTGAATGATATTTCATCCAAGATATCAGATATGCAGGTGCAGCTTGAAACTATTAATTCAATACAGAACGACATACAGCATGTGAAAAATGATATCGCTGATCTTAAAACAACAGTCAGTTCTGGTTTGGAGCAACTTACATCTCGCATTAATGATGTCGAATCAAGAGTTTCAGCCGTTGAAGACGTTAAAAGTGAAATTGAAGAATTGAAGGCACAGTTAAAAGGAATGAAGGAGGACAGTTACAAGAATGATCAATGGGTACGACGTTCCAATATTCAGATCAATGGTGTTCCACAGAAGGCTGGTGAAAACCTATTGAAGATCGTCGAGAGCATTGCGGCTCGTAGTGGTTTTTCCCTTAACCTAAATAACGATATTGATTTTGTGACGAGAGTCGCAGTTAAAAATGATGATATCGATAATAAAAAACCTAAGCCAATTATAGTTAAACTGCAGTCGAGATATAAAAAAGATGACTTTCTAGCAGTGGTTCGGAAATTAAAAGATATAAAAGCGAGTGACATAGGCTTCCCTGGGATAAATATTCATATAATAAATATCTCCTACAACAGGCAAAACTGAAGGCAAAAGAGAAAAACTATACATACTGCTGGGTTCGTAATTGTACTGTCATGGTTCGTCAGTCTGAAAAGTCGCCAGTCTTGCATATCACTTCGGAGGATTCGCTAAAAAAGATCGTATAAGTAATAGCAAAAATCTGTATTTACTTAATTTGAAATACGATAATAGGTGTAATTGTTTATGTCGATGTGAATTTAATTATCATATTATTATTGTAGCATTATGTAAAAGTTTGAGAACTCGGTCTCTTTTGATAGCGATGTTCACACTGCTCACGTTTGTATACTCACACATTAACAGCTTTGGAATGCGGAGCGTATCGTTATGCAAAATAACCATTACTTTGTCTGACCGCCTTAGTCCAACGGACCGTTATTATCAGAAAGCAATGTATTTGAGACTTGACGTGTTCATGGTTTTAAACTATAGTCTTGCAGATCTGTTAACTTATTGGAATAAGATATGTGTTGTGTTTATTAAAAAGTCGGAGGTAAGTATAAAACGTTTGAATGAGTACTTGATGGGTTTGGTTCCGAGTTGCTATTTTATTATGTATTACCTTGTGGTTATGATATTTGTTATTATGAGAGTTTTATATTTAGTAATGTTTATAGTTCACATTAATGTTAGGTATAGTGGTGATGTGAATCGATTAACTCAAAGATTTTCTGTAATATATAATCTCTGCTCCTTAATTATTGGATTTGTTACCGGGTTATTTGCGTACGTACTTAATATAATGGCACATAAATACTATATAAATTTTAAAACGTCCTTTTTATGTTTTTAAATTGTTTTTATCAAAACGTCCGTGGTCTCCGGACTAAAACTAAATTATTTTACAAGAACCTTATTACCTGTAATTATGATATAATTTGTCTTAGCGAAACTTGGTTATTGCCCGGTATTTTTGATGCTGAGTTATTCGATTCACGTTATAATGTTTATCGTAATGACCGTGACTATGAAAGACGCGGAATGACAAAGGGTGGTGGCACTTTGATCGCTGTTCGCCGTGAACTGGTGGTGAACTCTTACTGCTCCAGTATACTTCCAGCATTTCCTGATGCAGATATAAGCTGCTTAGATATCTTACTTACCCGTGGGCCAACAACTAAACGCCTGCACTTGTATTGCTGCTATTTCCCAGAATCTAAAGATCAGGTTTCCTCGGAGCTATTGTTTTTTGAATCGATATCCGAATTTAGTGTTGATTGCCCTGACGATGAATTCTTGATAGTGGGTGATTTTAATATTAGAAATGCACTATGGACGGCAAATCATTCGGTGATGAATACATATAAGATTTCTAATCCATCAGTTGATATAATAACCTCTCATGTATATACTTTTATGTGCTTTACGGGCTGGTTTCAATATAATGGAATTCTTAATCATAACAACCGATCCCTTGACTTAATTTTTTCCAGTTTTTTTCTTAAATGCACTAGAATTTGATCAAGGTTTTGAGATGTTTTTCCTTTGACACCACACCCGTAGCTCGTATCAATAAGCCAGGCCGCCACACATATTTGTCCATATTTTGAAAACGACTGAATCGATTTCGATGAAACTTGCACTGTTCCCTAAATTGAAGTAAATGTAAACCAATAAAAAAAATGGTTACAATCCGATCAATATCTTCGGAGATATGCGTGGATAAACACACATACACCTATGAACTTTTGTATATTTGTTTGGAAGCCCTAATAGATTATCATATGTGAATATTTTTTTTTTTTTTTTTTATACTACTTAGGTAGCAAACAAGCATACGGCCCGCCTGATGGTAAGCGGTTACCGCAGCCTATGGACGCTTGCATCACCAGGGGTGTTACTCGCGCGTTGCCGACCCTGCAAAAATCTCTTCACACCCTTTTTGAAGAACCCCATGCTGTACTCCATTGGGAAAACCACGGCAGGGAGCTCATTCCACAATCTGAGCGAATATATTGGAGTTTCAATAATATTACATACATACGTGTCGAATTGATAATGCCTTTTTTGAAGTCGATTAAAAAATAATCTTGAAACCTGGGATTTACAAAACTTGACTTCAACCATATCATGTAATAATTTAAGACCGATACAGTTGGGTAATCACTACCTAAATTATGCACAACACTAGACAGTGCACACCGCAAAGTGAAAATTCGAGATAAAAAGTGAAATTATGTTTTATGAACTGCATTGTTAATTTCGCAACACAAATTGTCTTTTTCGTGTGCCAAAAGAGCACTTTCACTTCATCATTTTCGTACGAGCCAGCGAAAGTTACAAATAAACATATAATTAACATTTTGGCGGCGCTGTATGCTTTTAAAACAATAAATTCACTGTATGTAGGTCGCCGCTTCGTTGATGCTAGGTTAATTATAATTATAAAGACATCTAGTTGAAGCCTGAATCGTGTTACTTTGTCTCACAGGATCTTTAGAGGAATCAGTGTAAGTGCTTTGATATTAATGCTGCAAATAAAAAGAGTATAAATTGAAATGCAGGCCCCTCTTTTCCACTGGGCACTTGCCTAGAGTGGGCCCCCTAGTTCATGCCATTATAATACAAGTTCTACCTAGTTTAGTTACTGCCCACTAGATGCAAATGTATTTTTATTAATATTTTTTTAAACTTGTATCCTTAGATCACCAGCCGATAACCGATATTACCGATAAATATATGTATGTTGTCAAAGACAGACTTTGAAGAAGTGATTGACGATTTTGCTTATCTCACAGCGAGAAGGGTTCTTCAAACAACATGATTCGGTTTAAGCACATACTTATTAGTGAATGCTTAAAGAGAGTCGTAGGGGGCCCCATTACTAATATGCCCAGGGCCTCCAATAGGTTAGAGACGGCCCTGGAAATAATAAATAAGTTCTCCCGCAGAGAAACTTACGTTCTACCGACTCTACTTATAAAACTATATTATTTTTTTAAGTTTGAGAAGATGTATCTTGCTGAACGGATTTAGATGAAATTTGGCTTGCAGTTAGAACTGTCTCTGACATGACTAAAGAGTACTTCCATCCAGAAAATACCGTAAGTTCTCTCTGGAATACGGGTTAAGTCGCGGAGCCACAGCTATGTGTACTCATAAAATGGGTAAAGATGAGGTGCTAAGGAGAACTTATACAAAGGCCTCAGTTCATCAAAATGCCAACTGTTCAAAGAGATTTCAAACAACTTTATGTGGCCATCCGTCAACGAATGAGGATTACGTATCACTCGAAGATTTCGCTTTACAATACCAAACGTTTGAACAAACATTCAGCCAATGTTTACGAGTGGTCACAACGTGCTACCAGATGGCTGGACGCCAAATCACCACATTTATTTGCTTCGCTCTGCACATTTTCATAGCATGGCGGTGTGTCAACCAAAAAAAATCTACTCCAAATGCGTCTTTGAATGAGACAATAAATGCGTCATGTTTCTAATTGCCGAGATGCTTGTCAATGAATTTGCTGTCTTTATGTTGCGAGTGAAAGAGATGGCTCATACAATTATGATGCAGTATGAAAGGAACAGAATTGCGTGAGTTTTTCTCGTTTAAAATTATTTAGGTGAAACTCACCGAGAATTTAGGGTTAATATCAAAATATCGGAACAGAAAGAAACTCCTTTAACCACGTGTTATTTTATATTAAGAAATGGCTTCAAGTAATTCTAGAAACTACTAGAATCTTGCTAAGCTTTTACTCCGAAACTACGAGACCGTTTTTGATAAAACTATCAAAGGTGGCTGGAAAAGTCAGGATAATTTTCATCCGTAACGCAGCTGAAATATTATGAAGTAATAATCGTTCGTTTTTCCACGTATCACATTGCACACGCCGGCGGTCGGCATGCGCGCAGCTTTTCTCGGCGCATGCGTGGGAGAGCCCTCGATTTCCGCACGCTACCCGCGAATTATTGCCCAATACTCCGCGATGTATTAATAGATTATTTGTAAATAATAATTTCGAACTAATAATAGTGCGCTACCGTTAACATATTGTTTTATATAACTATATATAGAATTTCGTAATGCATCATGGCTTCTCGAGACTTACGTTACAGACAGTTCAGACAAAAATTGAGATATTTTGGCATGAAGTTTGAATTCGCCTGTCATGGATATTGAACGAATGTAATATAGTTGATGTTTGAAAACCAATCTATGGCCGCTCATCCAACGGCAGCTGGGGCACGCGGCTGATGGGGCACGGAATTCCACACAAATGAAAAAAATCAGATTGGTACATTTTACATGGCTTTGAATTTGACTTTTCATCCATGCAGGTTTTCCTTCACCGAGTAAACGTAAGTAATTCGATACCAAGGGCGGATCCAGGGGGGGGGGGGGGGGGTCATGGGGATCATGACCCCCACCTGGGCCTCAGTCAACTTGAATTAAAAATCTAAATCACTCGCACGCATCACACCCTTGATTGTGTTGTCAATAGGTTCTGTGGTCAAATGATTAATGAAAATGTGGTTGACATGGTTTTAAGTATGATTTTTTCGCGGTGCGCGGCCCCTCTTTTCTATAGGACGTAATCATTAGAACGAATGGAACGATTTTGAAAATTCTTACAAATGTACCTACTCTATTTTCGTGTGAATCTGCGGGTAACAGCTATAGTATTGTGTATTTTGAAACCCATCCAAGCTATAAGTGTGTGACCCCCTCCTGACCTGAAGGTTGGATCCGCCCTTGTTCGAACCTTCATAGTCGTGCATAGATGCTGCCACTTAGCCACGACGGCATGCTCATTTCATACGTTGATATGATAGCCAAACATCAGCGATTAAATTAGTCATAGAATATAACGATACCTATTTTAGATTCGTTTCAAATTGCTGCTGATTTGGCACGATTAAAGTGATCATGATGCATTTTAATCTTGTATTGATGGATGTGGCATTGCGAGATTCCGAAGCACCTACGTAGAAATAATCATTACCTATATCCTCAATTAAGCATATTAGAATACACTTTTATAGGCTCCGATATCCGAGAACCTAAAGGAAGTTCTCTAGAGACAGGAAACTCTTATCTCTTATTAATGAGATGGTTTAATTAAAGCAAGTCATGTAAAACCAAGGATTTAAGATAGCTGCGGCTCTTTTAGGTATAAGAAAGCGGAAATATTTAAAGCCTGAGTTTTGCTAGACTTGGTTTAAACAATCACATGTGATATGGGAGATTGTGCTCTTAGACTTGCTCTGAGGATTATCTGCCTCATGCTAGGGCATAATTAGAATTCAGAGAGTGATATAGTTCCTAAATTATTGTGGTCGTAGACCTTCATCCACGACTCTATAAAGCATCATACACCAAGATAGGAGTCCATAGCAATGTCATTGATATCCGACGATATCGAAGGCCAATGTAATTACCAAATCAAAATAATTTCGATGCATAAACCTTTTCGACCTTGCAAAAAATCTAGTCGATTGATCGAACGAATTGACTCGATCGTAAATCAATGTTGGCGTTGATTATTTCGACCTAGTACTCCATTACTGAGGGGCTCGAAGACTTATTTGAATGAGACATCTTTTTGTGAGTTGTCGTGAATCCATGAACTTTATCCCTGTTCCATTCCAAGAATATCCTTTAAATAATTTGCTTCTCGGTGCATTATATCTGTAGAACTACCTTGGATCTATTTTCTGACATCGCACTGCGTAACGCTATGTAGATCGTGTTAATTTTACAACACTGTTTATAGACTTATTTACTGTTTTGTACGGCGAACTTGACATAGTGGCCTAGCAAGTCTCGCATTATAAAATAAATGTTATGCTCAAATAAATCTTAATACATGCAGTTTAAAAGCTAAGAATTCGCAGAAATTGCGTGGTTTTCAAAATAACAAATGGGGCTTATGTAGAGGCACCTTTGATGTTTTCGCGGCAAAGCAAAAATCGTGGCTCAAAATCTGCTGGTTATGCTTGCTGTTTTCTTCAATTATCATAAGTATATACCTATTCTCTAACTAAATAGTAGATACCCGTTAGATCTCTAGTCTTATTTGGAGTTAAAGTTGGGAATATCTTAAGAGAATAATGAAGCTTGGGTGAGCGAGTAATCTATATGAGAATACTCCCGATAACTCCCCCAAAACAGTGACTCATCTTCATTGTTTCACTCATGACGTGGTCTACACAAGGTTTGATAAGGAACTTTCACTGACAAGGACTCTGATAATGAGCTCTTATCTAAGACCGATAGGACAATGTCAACAATGGAGTACAAATTACAATACTATTTGGCATTTCAGCTATGCCTAAACATTTACCCCCTTACTCATAAAACGTTATTTAACTATTATACTGTTTAAAGGGTCACGTAAATAACGTCACTCTATTGTCATTGTCAAATAATGTGACCTTATTTACGTGACCATTTAAACAGTATTTTAGTTAAATAGCGCTTTATGACTAGACCATTATCCTAACTAATATTATAAATGCGAAAGTAACTCTGTCTGTCTGTCTGTTACGCTTTCCCGCTTAAACCGCTGAACCGATCGCGATGAAATTTGCCATGCATATAGCCTATGGTATGGAGAAGGACATAGGCTACTTTTTGTCCCGGGAACGCGGGTGAAACCGCGCGGGTCAGCTAGTATTAGAATATGGGGGAATGGAAAGATGCTTCATGGTAAGCTACAAAACGTTTTTGACAACGCATAAGGTTTAAAAAAGGCATCAAAAGACCTCCTCAAGGCCAGCAACGCAGACAATTCGGCTGGATTTGCAAATGTTCATGTGTCATGCCTACATGTTAACTTTGCTAATAATATAAAGCGTAAGTGTTTGCTGATTCGTCCTTTTTTCACGCAGCAACGGATCAACGTGATTTCGCGGGGGACAACTAGAATTTTTATATTTGACTATGATTGATGATATATCAGCCACATGGGCAGTTCATTTCAGAGAACCCAAAGAATATCGTCAGCTCTTCATCTTTAGCAGCCCTCTAATGCCCGATGATTGATATTTGATATTACATTCCTCATCATTAGTGTCAAACATCAAACCACAATCACAAAATAAGAGATATCGATTTCGGGCGTAAATGGTCCAAAAATCTAGCAAAAACATCATAATCAAATGAATATTCTGCACCTGTAGCTAACCCCGTTGTAGAGTCTATGACACATAACCCAAGCCCGTGCAATAGGTAAACATTCTGCGAGCCCCACGGTGTTTTGTGAGCCATTGCAACGCCATTGTTCAACCATATCAGTTACACAATGTGCGCTATCTGTCGCCTGCGTCCACGCATTCGATGCATTGTTTCAATTGATAAAAACACTACCGAGTATTAGCTGATATTACCTACAGTTTCTTTATGATTGTGTATACCCAATATTGTTTATTTGTGAGGGATTGAGAATGAATTTTGTTTCGGTTGTTATTACATAGATCGATAAGTAAGGTTCAGTCAGAGGAGAGGTATATCATTTTTTTATATCGCCTGCCTATTGCGAACTAAATCTGTTCCCAATAATTGATAGAACCCTATTGTCATGAATAGTTATTCTACTCCCACTGAATAGTTTAGATAAGATTCTAATAGATTGTACAGTTAGATTTACATCTGATTAGGAACTTCTTGGTAAAAATTATATTACCCTGTTGTTGTTACGGGCAGGTACAGTAATTGTCTATATCAGTTTTAGCCAAGTTAAAATCTAAGCAACGAGGACGAAAGTACGGAAGCCTAGTACAGATCAGTAGATTTGAGACTTCGAATTTTTGAGCTATACATGTTGCCTAGAAAACCCAATGGCGAATACGTACATAAATAAATATGTAACCATCTTGAAATTCATAAATTCACTTCATTAAATTATTACTGTGCCACGAGCAACACTAATTAGTTTTATGTTTAAATATCTCTGCTTTGCGGGGTTCTTATTAGTCACTAATTACTTTTGTGAAGCTTCAAATTAAATTTGGGTATACCTACTTTAACTATACTAATATAATAAAGCTAAAGAGGTTATTTTTATTTTTGTTTGTTTAATTAAACGCGATCTCTGGAACTAAGTACCGGTACTAGACGCGATTCGAAAACTTTAACCGTTTTAAAAAAAACTTAAACTGACTTCAAAGTATACTAAGACGTAATCAAATCCTGATTTGATGACAATGGGACCAAACGGGAAGTGTACCCTTCCAAACAAAAAAATATTTTTTCAAATCGGTTAGGTAATTAATGAAGGAGTAATGAGGTAACAAACATTAAAAAAAATACACCCGAATTGAAACCCTCCTTTTTTTGAAGTCGGTAAGGTTTGGAAGAGTACACTTTCCGTTTCCTCCCGTTGTCATCAGATCAGCAGGGCTATTTTAAAATGCTCGGATTCGATATCGGAAACGGATTCAAAAACTACTGTCCGAATTCGAATAATTTTGATGTTTCTTTACGGATATATCAATTCGATTCATCGAAAAGTTTTCGGTAATTAAAATACCAATTGCTGAAATACGCCTCGGAAATTTTTGAATCCGTTTCCGATATCGAACCCGACGTTTTAAAATAACCCTGCAGGATTTGATTACTTCTTAGTGTACTTTGAATTCGGTTTAATTTTCTTGGAAAACAGTTCAATAATTTTTACTTAAGCTCATTTTTGACCACAAAATGACGACATGGTGGTAAGCAAATAAACTCTGGCTCTCGCAGCTGTCGGAACACATCGATAAGTTTGTTTGTAAATAAAAATATATCAACCTTGGATATAAGCGTTCAGTTTTCGGTAACTCATCATTGCCCACATTATTTTTGGCCAAACAGTTAAACTGCCTGCAATCATCCCAGCAACATGACCTTGTAGCAACGTAATCTATCAAATTTCCTGTGTCACTTACATTTTAACAGCCATACAAGGTTAGAGTAATGCTTAGAGGAAGATAGGATGTACTATACATATTTTATCACTGTCTATTGTTCAGGAAATGACTGACTAAAGACATGATAATTATGTAAAGAAATTACTTGTTGTTTGTGGCTACCCTTGACTTACAAGAAAGGTGTTGAATGAATATATTTTCAAAAGAAATTAATATGATTGAATGTTAAAAAAAACTCAAGAGGATTTCGGCTTTATTAACTAAATAATTCCAACCAGAGTAACTGGGATAAGAAAGCCTATGTAACTCTCCATAACACGCTATCTGTATGCCAAATTTCATCATGATCCATTAAGACATATAGTTGTGAATAGGTACAGACATACAAGAGCTGCTTTTGTATTAATAATATTGTATTTTCTTATCTTTTTGTTTTATTGATACTTTTAGCTTTATATGTATGACACATATTTGATACTAAATTAATATTTAGGTTTTTGAACAGTGAAAATTTGACGACTCATCCTCACACTCATCAGCCTGTCCTATTATTTTGGGCTTGGCACTATATGTAAATGCTCCTCCCATTCATCCCTTCTATTATATCATACCAGCATTTACCATTATAATATATTCAAATTCTAAAATCATTTATTTAATATAGGCCCTAATAAGGCACTTACAAACGTTACAATTGATTCTACCATTGGTTCGCAATACACTTGAAATGAGAAGACTCCAGGCAAGAAACTCAGCATAAATATGTACATAAGATACAAAAAATCCAGTACAATTTTACAACTATTAAGTGTTGATGGCAAGTCAACATGACAGGCGGAACCAAAAACATGTCAATCTCACAAAAAAATATGTCGGGTAGGATTATGCTTTTTTTCTTTTCCTGGCTCTGTTTCAAAAGACAGGTTTTTGACCTGTATAGTCTAGATCAAATTAGGTACTAGGAAGTGAGGAAACTTTTTAAGTCTGACTTTTTAGTCTAAAAATATACCATAATATATGAAAAGGAACTATGTATTTGTTTGAAGACATAAAAATCTATGACAACATATTATGGGCAACAATATTAATGATTTATAATACTATGCATTGTAATGCAAATTTGCCTTGACGAAAGAGGGAAGGACGAGAGCAATATTAAGGAAACAACAACTTTAAAGCGAGGCAAGTGTTTCATGTACAATTTTTGAAATAAGTTTGGTGCTTGTAGATGTGGACTTAAGACAAAAAGGTTTTATTTATGTAGCAAAATTATAGATAAAAAAGAATAAGGCCTGATTTATGAGAAATCAACACACCTCTCGCAAGACTACTGCTTATCTTGGATGGTAATCCCAACAAACACCATTAATGATTTCATGCAATGATGCGATGAAGATCATTGGTGGGCCCTGATTGGATGATATTCACGATTACCACTAAAGATATGCAGTAGAGCCCCTGGTCCATATCAGTAATAGCAGCTGCTACTTTCAGAACAACAGAATTCTAAGACACTCAACAACAGAATATAATTTTCACAGCATTTACTGTGTGCTTTTTGGCAAATGCCTCCTCCATCAGTTGAGTTACTTCATTTTAAAA
Source organism: Polyploca ridens (assembly GCA_951394255.1). Taxonomy (NCBI): domain Eukaryota; kingdom Metazoa; phylum Arthropoda; class Insecta; order Lepidoptera; family Drepanidae; genus Polyploca; species Polyploca ridens. Next base: position 1,165,257 of record OX596260.1, read on the forward strand.
TCAATATGTTTATAAAGACAATATAAATAAGTAACTGAGATATAATGTAGTATGTAATTACATATATAGAGATGTGTGTCAAATGTGTCCTATAAACATAATTGATTTATTCATTTTGTTGAATTACTCATCCCTACATTGTAAGTACCGATACATTGAGTCACAAATGTACTCGATAAATTATCTGAGTACCACAATGTTTAGACGTAATTATTCTAGTAAAATTTATGAAGTTGATTTATAGATGAAATTTACCATATACCATTCAGGTACAGACTTGAAAGTTATGATAAAGTATGAAAATTATATTTACAGTTTATACTAAATAGAAAGTATTCTACAAATATGATAAGGGATTTTATCTGCAATTTATTATTGAATATCATTATCCAATTATAAGATAATTCAATAGGTTATCATCTGAAAGCAATTTCTCTTAGTATCCTTAACTGATAATATTCAAACTGGTTTTACTGATGATTCTCAACCTGTCAATAACCAGTTTTTTAATAGGATATCACTTCATGCACACATTTTTATGCTGTACAATATCATACTTATGAACATACCACAAAAACCTATGTAGTGATATTGAGAATAACACAAGTGTGGAATCGAAAAATAAAGATTTATTTTTAGCCTGTGAGAAATGTGTGTAAGTATCAATGAGAAACACTCACCTTATTGTGTGGTAGCACTATGAAGGCGCCTCCGCCGGCTGACTCGACGATTATGGCCAGGAACTTGGGGTTCACGGCACAAAACGTAGAGTCCCATGAACTTTTGGACACTCGAATATTATCATAACATTGCTCCCTTTTCAATGCCTGCCCGTAAACGTGGCGGAATTTTGAACTACGAACCACCCTAAACGACATCTGCAACGCGTTAAATACACCGTTAACAACAAAACAACACACAAATTATATTTATTCCAACTATCTCACATATAACATAACCTATACGCTTTTCGTCTGACCTATATTTTGACACTAGAATTAACAATAATAATAAACTCACGTTTAAATAAAAAGAAGATATAAATACAATTACACTAAGAAATGCAATGAAAACATTTGAATATAACACAATTAATTAAAAGAAAATAAAACTGAGAGCTACTAAGGATCGAAGGGAGGACGGTTTGGAAAACGAGCAAACTCCATATTTGGTAATGCCTGCAGTCACTACATTTACTTATTATAAACTCGTTGTAAAATGATGTAATAAATAGGAAAACTGTTTATTTGTGTAGTTTTGTAACTCTAGTTTGTATTAGTGTAATTTTACTGATTATTTTTAGCGTATAAATTCATAAATTCAAGTTTCCTTTTGTGAAACAGTTTCTTTAATTTGAACGCAACCTATACTTGTCAAACTTCTGTCAAATACATGTCAAAATTAACGCGTTCATAAATTATGGAAAAGTTGAATGATAAATATGATAGAATAAAATTTATCGTTCTATAAAATAATAAAATAAATTACTATCTTAATATAAGATAAATTTCTACTTACTTTTGGTACTTCTAGCCGAGATTCCGCCCGCTTAGTGCCAGGGGTTTGAGCATGATAGCTGTGACAACGTTCCCTCCCAACTCTTTTAGTTACCGGTGCTCGTTTTTTAGGAGTATTAAAACTATTATGTCTTTTGATTTCCTGCGTTTGTAAAGTAAATAGAAACTCAATAAACAATTTTTAACATGTTTAGCAACTTCCAACACGTGGTTTACTCGCGTACCCGAGGGATCTAATAGGTAAATAATGTTTTCCCGTACCTCACTCAAGTGTAAAAGAACAATCGGGTTTGCGTTTTTTAGTAACTAAAAAATTAGATATAAGATCCTTCGGGTACGTGAGTAACCCCATGGGTGGAAGGTAATTTGTTCTGTAATCTGACTGAGCTTTCACATTTCTAAAACTGTGATGAGATGAAATTTAATGTAATATTCACTTACCGCAGACTGGTCTACTTCCATTTTCAACATATTCGAATTTACAGTAATCTAAATTGTTTTTGGGAGACAAATTTAAATTAGCACTGCTATGATAACGCTTCCAAGACGTGAAATATGAGACTATAAAAGATGGAGGGTAGTTTTAAATATTCGTATAGTCTGGTGTATCCGACTCTAAGCTCGATGACACACGCACCGGTAACGGTGCATGGTTCGGCTCTGGACAATTGTCGGACGGAAAACGGAATGTATGGACACACGCGTGAATTCCGGCGCTCTGGGCGTTTTACACACGCCACACGCCAGGCAGTTCACTTGTAGTTGTAGTCATGAACCAGTTACTGAGAATCCCGGACGGAATTTTGATGCCATATGTCGTCCCGCATATACTTTCGGTGCTGGACGGAATGATGGCTGACAGCCGGCGCGGGCCATTCCGGTGGTGTCCTTTGGACCGGAATCGCTGTGAGTGTGGCAACGCGCATATAACTTCAAACGATTTGGCACCGTCCGAAATATTCCGGACGGAAATTCTAGTACTGTATCAACGTGCCTACTCTTACTCTACTACGAGGCGTTAATACAGAGAGCCAGCTAGTTGAAAAAACCAAGGTTTTCTTGGTTGAAATTAACAATACACAAGCTTTGTGTGTGAGTGATTTTTTGGGTAAAATTGTTTTCTTTGTTTATTTCTAACCTCTTGGTGACTCCAACCTGGAATAAAATTACTTGTATCCAAATTCTTGTACAAATGAACGAAAAAGAGATGGATCGATTGTGCGAACGATGATATGGGAAAGGAGTGATGTTGGTATGACGGATAGAAGAGCCTTCTACTTAATTGTAATATTTTCTATATACCTAAATGATACCCACCAAAAACATTTTCATGTAAAATGTTGCCAAGACATATGGCTCCCACTGTCAAAAAGTTATCGGATCTCATGTAGAGCCAAGCTTATAACTCTACATGCACTTACTCTACAAGCCCTAACTTCACAAACTCTACACACCGTAGTCAAAATATGTGGCTTGGCCGTTTCGCTAACGTTACATGGGAGTAAGGTGACAAATGTATTCACTGATCATAACTTTTTTGTTATTCAATAGTTCTTGTAGTAGTGAAACGGCGATGGCTGCCACACGCGTCATACTTGTAAACAGGTGCTGCTTGTGGGGGTTGGTCTGCTTAAGTTTGCCATTTATTTATTTACTTATTAAATATAGATTCAGTCTACTTTGTAGTTTTGCCGCCGCGCCGGGGCACGCAATTGTTGTCAGTGCGATTAGAATGTAAATATTATGTAATTAATCTAAGCTTGTTTTGAAAAGAGTAATTGCTGAGTTTATTTCCGGCTCTTCTCAGCAAATGCAACCTTCCGAACCGGTATTAGAGTCAGACTTTTCATATGTGCCTGCGAAGGTCTATTTGAATAAATGATTTTGAATTTTTTGAGCCAACTGGAAGAAGCAGCATAAATATTGTGCCAATCCTAAGTGATTGGGAACGTCAGAAAAATGTTCGTCTCGTATTGGAATCAGAATTCAAGATTCTGATTCCAATACGAGACGAACATTTTTACGTCAGTCCTGTTTTGTTTTGTTATAAAAGAATGATGTGATCGAAGATGCATAGGTATAGAATATAAGACATGTACATTATTGTTGTAGTTATAAATAAATAGATATCAAAATAGATTTTTTGCCGCACCTGTGAGAGACGCGATTGTTTTGTCGCGATATACAGGTCGTTGTTTTGGTCAGCGTCGAGCGACTCAGGGTCGATAATACAAATGATAATGGTGCTAAAAAAATATAAAAAAATACAATAAAATAAATAAAAATATAATAAAATAAATAAAATTTTTAAAATCATGTAATAAGCTAAAGTGTAGACATAATACTCAACGGGAGTACGAGGGAGTAAAGGGTGGGCCGATGGCGGCTTGCGCCTAGCTCTAGTCTGTGCACGTGCCGCGTAACCATACTTTGCGGTAATTTTATTTCAAATTGAATAAGGTATTTCTCAACATATTTACAGTATTTAATGGAATTAAGTCCATTTTTGGGGAATATATATTTTGTATTACCGCTCTTGGGTCGCTTCTCGCCGACCAAAACAACATCCTGTATAGTTAGATCGCGTGGCTACACTTCGCGTTTGCGATTCATAGCTGTTTGCAATAGTAAAGTTATGTAAATCGCACTCACTATCCTATTTAATAACCAATATAGAATATAATAGAATAAACTAACTTTTTATTTGACAGTAAAACAATCAACTATACTAATACATACTTAATTTAATTATATATAATTAATAATACTGCCAAAGAAGGGTAACCGCTCACAATCACAATATCGTTGTGGTATTAAGCCACAACACTGATTTTCAGCGGCAACCTTAGATGACGTTTGGAAGCCCCTGCCACAATATGGATGCTCTTAAAAAAATATAGCTTTCCGGTCCGATCCTATTTATTGTTGTGACGCCTTTATTTTATTTCTTAATGGCTCTTCGAAGTCTTATAACAATATATAGCTTTGATATTTGCCGGGATTCTCAGTAAATGATTCATGGCTACAACTATAAGTCGCGTTGTACGATCCCGAGCTCACAAGCGGTTAAGAGCCCCTCAGTCTGAGGAGAGACTGCATCCTTGTGTGTTTTACCGCTTGTACAACGGAGAGTGTTCTAAAGAATTGTTCGACTTGATGCCCACGGTTACTTTCCACCATCGCAACTCTCGCCATCGACGGGGAATCCAACCACACACATTGAAACCAGAATTGTTTCAAACTGTGCGGGCTAAAAGGAGTTTTCTTCCACGGACGCTTGGACTGTAGAATGAGCTCCCCGCCGTGGTTTTCCCAATAGAGTACAGCATGGGTTCTTCAAAGGGTGTGAAGCGGTTTCTACAGGGTCGGCAACGCGCGAGTGATACCCCTGGTGTTGCAAGCATCCATAGGCTACGGTAACGGCTTACCATCAGGCGGGCCGTATGCTTGTTTGCCACCTCAGTGATATAATTAATATATATATATATATATATATATAGCCTAAAGTATATTAATATAGACTCACGGTTAAAAAAATAACAATCGAGAATCAATGGGTTAATTCGTTTCTAAATTAGGTTCTATGTTTTATATTGTATGTACTTTTTGGCTTTCATTTCATTTTAATAAATCATTCATTCAAATCAAAAATTAAAATAAATAAGAATCAATATCTGAAGTCTACAAAATACAACTCGATCAAATCGGATACTACTACGTCAGGCAAGACTGGGCATGACCGTTACCGGATAGTATATGCCAGCCATAAGCTGTAGTATCTCTACTTAGTTTGTGGCTGTAGCAAGGGCTGTAGTGTAGAACACGTCAATTTTATCTGTGGAAAATTAAGTAAATAAAAAAAAAAAACAAGTAAAGTTGGTTTTGCTGTCACAGTGTCGAATCGAAAGCCGAAAATCTGAAAAAATATAAAATAATTGAAATAATTTTGCATTTATGATTATTTTGCGATCGATGATGTTTTAATTAATTTGATCAGTGGCATTTTAAAGTGATATTAGTTTTTTCGTGAAAATGGAACCCACCCTTTCAAAGGTAAAGTTTGTATTTTAGTATTTTCATCAATATATATTTTTATAATAATCAGTAACACTTTCGTGTTCATATTTTATTCCTTTCAATTTTTTTTATCGGGGGAATAATGTTTTTTTTCTTGACATCTGAAATCAGTAAAACGCACTGGGTTTTTTGTCAATTTCCAGAGTTATCCAGCTTTGTATGAGTGTTTCAAAGGACTTGGAAGGTAGCACCTAATTGGTGCACATAAAAACTTGATAGAGTTATCACAAGGCAGTTTCAGAAATAATTTTTATTTTCATAACCTAAACATGAACTAATAGTGATTCAGTGTCAATAAAAAAAGTGTTGGCAAAAAAAAAATATACACTTGCCTAGATTCTTGTTTTGATGACTTCTACAAATAAATAACTTGGTATTATAAGATTCCAATAAGAATATGCTTTAGACAAAATATATCCAATTTTAAGATGTATATACATATTATTTAAAAAAGAGCAAGCTTTATCTTGCAAATATCAAATTAAATTATAAACCTTTGTAACATTAACATTTATAATAATAGTAAACTGTTTGAAAAGTGGTTAAAGTATAATATTTTTTAATAGTTATGAAAGTTGGGCAACTGATGGTCAAGCAGTTAAATAAATTGACATGGTCTTCCTCCTTTTTGAATCATATGTAAATTTGAAATTCAAATAAAAAAAAAACTAAAATTGTTTATTCAATATAGGCCCTAATAAGACTGACGAATGTTACAATTGATAACCGGAACAAAGAGGTTCAGGCAAACTAATTGTTATATTTTTTAATGGTGGTAAATGATTAAACCTATTTACAGTAGTACCCAACTGATAAGGCGCGTAGTGAATCTTCGTTGGCATAGAAAAGAAAGTATGGCCCCGAAAATTAACAAAAGCGCTCTAACATGGCAGCAACTGCCGATCAATAGCAGTTTCCCTCGCTTTTAAATGATCATTGAGCCAATCAAGTTGATCATATACAAGATCGGTAAGCCATATCAGTTGGGGACTACTGTACCTAGATTGGGGACACATACAAACAAAAAATTATCTTCTGTCTTATGTCCTGTAATGTCATGTTACAATATTACAGAGTTATTTGCAAAAAAGATTGATTTTGACAACTTTAATAACCATAAAAAATTACTCATTATATTATTGTATGCATTCTACGTGCCAGTATAGCTAGATTGAATGATCTATTGAAGTTTATTATTAAAATTGTGGTTGTCATTCTCGTCTATCTAGAACAGACGTTCCAAATGTATTGGTTGCAACACAACCCACTGGTGGGTCATGAACAAATATTGGGTCCTAGTCCTTCATACATATAGTTATGCCTCTTTTTCCTTCATGAAAGCCAAGAGATGAGTCCTTAGATTGGAACTTTCTGTTAGGAGAGTCACGGTCCTAACTTTGGGAAACACTTATCTAGAGTATAGTCTACACTAATAATAAAGAGAGAAGATTTGTATTTTTGTATTTTTGTTTGTAATGAATAAACTCAACAACTACAGGCCCAATTTTAAAAATTCTTTCACCAGGTGAAAGCTAATTTATCACAGAGTAACATAGGCTATATATATAAATTTCACCCGGGCAACGCCGGACACAAACAGCTAGTAGAAGAAAAGGTCATTGCTATCAATGTTATCATTCAGCCATTAATCTGCCAGTGACTTCAAGATCTCAATTGTCAAGATTATTTTAATATTACACATTGTGTTGTTTATCTAATGCTTATCTAAGCTTCCACTTTAGAGTTTGAGTATTTAACAACTTAATAAAAAGAAGAGGTAAAAGAGGATTGTGTGCATGAATATGTCTGAATATCCAGTCTTGGTGTAACTAAGTATGTATTTAAAACAATAAATAGTATAATGTAGTATAATAGTACCCAACTAATAAGGCGTGTCGTGAATCACTCGCAAGTCACGCCCCTCCGTACGGCGCGCGTTAACATGGCGGCAGCTGCCGACCAATAGCGTTTCCCGCGCTTTGAAAATGTATCTTCTGCGCAGTTATGTCAGTTATTGGGTTTCCATAGTACAAGCTCAGCTTAGTTTGGGATTTGTGAGAGGGTGTGAAGAATGGTCCCAGGATATCTTCAGACTTTGTGTGCTTACCACCTTTGGCCACATCATCACCAACCATGGTGAGATTGTGAAATCTACTATATAAAAATAAGTCGGGTTTTCCTTCCTGACGCTATAACTCCAGAACGCACGAACCGATTTCCACGGTTTTGCATTCGTTGGAAAGGTCTCGGGCTCCGTGAGGTTTATAGCAAAGATAATTCGTAGGGTCGGGTAGGGTAGGGTAGGGTAGGGTTTGGAGCACCCTAGTGCTGGTCTCAGGACCATTGAGGCCATCCGTCCAGTGTTGGATGAGTGGCTGGAGCGGAGGCACGGCGCGTTGACCTTCCGGTTGACGCAGATCCTCTCGGGACACGGTTGTTTCGGGAGGTATCTGTGTCGGATTGCCGGGAGGGAGCCGACCGCCGAATGTCACCACTGTGACGGGTGCCTCGAGGAGGAGGCACAGCACACGCTGGAGGTGTGCCCAGCCTGGGCAAGCGAGCGCAGCGAGCTCTGCGCCGAAGTGGGGACAGATCTCTCGCTGCCGAGCGTGGTTCGCGCTGTGGTTTACAGCGGGAGATCGTGGGACGCACTCCACTCCTTTTGCGAGCGAGTTATGCTCGCAAAGGAGGCGGCGGAACGTGACAGGGAGGACACTACCACCCTGGCTATACGCCGCAGGAGAACCGGGCGTCGGAGGGCGGCTTTTTTAAGCCACCTTCCCCCCAACATGGGCCCAAGGGTGGCAGACTCGGGGGAGTCTGCCACCCATCAACATCGGGCTCGAGTAGTGGAGCGTGTGTTCCCGCACGCTACTCAGGAGGAGACGGCGGAGACAAGAGCTCCGGTCTCTGCCGTCGACGAAGAGGAGGCCTCCGATCAGGCCGTCGCTGCTGGATACGCGGACGAATGCTTCGGCGCCCCCGTATATCCAGCCGGCAGCGACAGGTAGGAACGCCGTGGGGTTTTAGTCAGTAGGAGTCTGACATAACCCGGCCGCTCCCCCCGGAGTGCCCGGGTATCCATGAGGATTTCCCCACGAAAAAAAAAAAAAAGGGTAGGGTAGGGTAGCGTTGGGTAGCACCACAGGGTAGGGTAGCACCACGCGAACGAAGTCGCGCCGGGCAGCTAGTCTATTATAAAAAGACTATTGAGCAGTGTACACTACCGGTATGAAATTATGTACTCAAAATTGAGTCAATGCATTATTGAATAAGTTTGTTTATGCCATTAGTGTCTTTTATGTTTATGGTAAATACCACCATGTAGGTTATTATATTGAGTTCAAGGTTGTCTGTTAATTATTTTTTTAAGTAATTGCCATTCAAAACTTAATGATGGTTTGCATACATGAGTAAGTTTATGTGTTGAACAATGACATTGGGATTTACAATGTAATAGGGATGTGGCCTTGGTATTATAAATCTATTTAGTCCGTCAGTCCGTACATATTTTTAGCTTTATCAATTCAAAGATAAAGCGCGTCAAAGTTCGTGACGTCATTTATTTGTGAAAAGTGTACCATGGCGTGACGTCACACGGAACTTCAACACTACAAAATATCAAATCAAATATTTTTTAATAATGTTAATGAAATAGATTTTTTCAGGCCAATAGACTATTACAAGGCGCACCAAGTTGTCGGGCACGCTTGTACCGATAGTCTAGCAACTCATCTGTGTGTTATGCTTTCTTATCAAATACCTATTTGTTACAACAAAACATTGATATACAATTTAAATAATCTACATGAGCAAATAATAATGAACTATTATCGAAAATAACTGCTATGTTATGTAACATACTTTAATCTAAGGTAATTTAACACATTTGTGGATTTCTATTTGGGAACTTTAGAAATTCATTGAAGTTGTTTGATCCAGTGATCTTTGGTAATAGAAAAAATCGTAATTAATCCATAACACATTGGTTGATTTATAGTTAGGCACCGTTTGGTTGGCAACCACTCTTATCTTAATTGCTATCCTATCCTATCCTAAAAATATTATAATAGCGAAAATGTTAATGACCACTCAGCTCCGTAACTGGCGAACGGATTTAGACACTTTGGACATAGATCATACCTTTTTTTTTAGCGTGGGAAATGCTCATAGGATACCCGAACCCCGTAGGGAGCGGCCTGGTTATGCCGGACTTACCGGCTAAAACCACGGTGGTCGCCACCTGCGCAACAGAAAACGAGGCGTTGAGATAGCCCGTTCCGGGGAAGTGTGATACCTCCCCCTAGCACCCTCGCAATGCTATCGCACGATGAGTTGTGAACACAACGACCCATCGTCCTCCTCGGGGCTGCTTTTGGGCGTTCAGGGCCCTGATTGCCCAGGACCCCGAAGGTCCCCATTTAGTCGCCTATTACGACAGGCAGGGGAACACCGTAGCGGTGATTCTAAGCCCGATCTACAGGCATGTGGGCCGCCAAGAGGCACTTTCACTCGGCAGCGTCGTCTCCGTATAGATCATACCCTGGAATAACATGATCCTTGTAAAATACAAAATGTCTCAGAATCGTGGAGAAAACCGCGTACCGCGCTTACATCTGGTACTAATGTTGAATAATCGACAAGTCTTAAAACATACAAGCTATTCGATACCATCTTTAACTTCAGTGAGTCATATTTTAAACACAGGTGTATCTGCTACGCGTCACTATGATGTAATGAAGCAATTTGTTTCTATAAATTGCTATGAAATCAGTCTTTGTAGGTTACACGCGTTAGTTAAATTTTAAATGGTCGGGTAGAATGGTAACTTTATTCGTTTGGATAATTAATAAGGTTATGGTCTCAGTGGTTGAAAGCTGCGACAAATGTCCGAATTTTCGAAACCTAAAATTTTTGGTAACCATAGCACGGTGGAAGGGTCCTCTGTAGTGCCCGCCTGTTTCACCCTCAAGTTAAAAATCGGTTGCTAAGCAACTACTAAAGGTAGGCCAACGAGACGAGATAAAAAATGCAAACAAACTTTCAATTTTTATTTAAAGAAATTATGCTGACAGCCTTGGAACTGGAATTACTATTTAATTTGAGTAGGATTTCTATACACTAATCACGAAAGAGCAATCGGAAGTGAATAATCGGAAGAGTTACATAACACGCCGCCCGGTTCTTGCCTGAGGTCATCTTCACGCCTCAAGGCTTCACAACATATTAAGAATCTGTGTTGTATTAGGCCCTCAACCTTGTAGGGGAGAAAGTTCCACCACCACCTATTTATGGAAGAAAAAATAATTTATTCTGATTAACCAAAAGTAAATTCAATAAAAAAACAGGTTCTCAAACTTTTTTGGCGACGGATCCCTTTTAAAATGCGAAATATTTGTTGGAGCCATAAAATAATCATAGAATAGTTTAGGTGTAGGTATTGTTTATGAAAGTACGATATCCAAAAGGTTTATTCATTAATCAATGCAATTATTCGACTGTCGTAATCGAATTAACTACATATTTCGAATTATTTATTACAAGCTTTTATTTAACTTGCAATGTATGTATGTATGTTTGTTCGGGTGGAATCTAGCAAGTCGAATTTCACCCACTTCCAGTGGTCGGATTGACTTGATATTTGGTATACATAAGTGTATTGGATGACAATGCAAGTACAAAAAGTACAGTCTCTCAAAAAAAGCTTGTAATTCAAAATGACATTTTTAACAAAGAACTTATTTAATTGAATTTAATTTCTGAACTTGTCTTCCTGAAGAATGTATTTTGGTCAGTAATATCGCGGAGCTCCCACAGGCTTTGCGGAGCACACTTTGAGTACTGCTGATTTAAGGAACTGTTATGCACCCTTTCAGATGTCTACCTATTTTTTTTATCAGTGAGACGCCGACAGCCCCAAACGTTGTATGAACTGGAATTAGCCCCCTTTTCACATTTATGGTTTTTCACCTGCAGGCCACTGGTCAGTGGGACTATCGTGTAAGTCAATGGTAGTGAACTTCATTACAATTATACCTACAGCATTAAGACCTCGACTGGGTCACCAGATGACTCAGTGGATGGCTTTCTTGACTCGACTGATATTCCTGATCAAATTGAAAAAACAAGCGTTACTCATGACCTTTTGAACCGGCATTTACCTGGAAATCACAGTGTCTAATTGTTGTCCCCAGCCGCGGCACTACCGCGTGGTTATGTGTGTACTGGTGCTCAGCAACGCAGCCGCCTTGCTCGCCGCCACCAACTTGGTTGTGGTTCTCAACCCCGAGGACAGGTAATATAACATTTCATATGCACCATAACATTGACGAGTATCAATACGAGTAGCTTAATTTATGTTGTTAATGGGAACCGATTTTGACGGAAGTTTCAGAGGCACTAGGATTTTTCAATGTTTCAGATTGTCTGAATCTTACATCGGTTCGGTTCTAACAACGGTTAAATGTACCTACGTTAAACGTTGTTCAGTCCATGCTTTGTGGTATTTTAAAGGCGTTTTTGTTGATTAATTTCATTACATGGAGACATCAACAGAATTGTGTTTCAGTGCATATCGCGGTTACGAAATGCAACTGTAAATGATTCACGTATTATGTATATAGCTTGTTGTTGCAATAACGTTTGTGGGTGACGCAGTCACTTCATTACCAATTATTTATATGACCATGCTTTAGTTACATACGGTAACCATGTTATCACACGTTCGGGGTGGGTACCAAAACGAAAAGAGTACCGAGCGATGTGTTAAAAAATAAATTGTACAACAGCTAGCTTGTAAAAATATTCCGAGCTGAATTATTTTAATGAGCATAGGGGAAGTGTCTCCACCTTAGAGCAAACCGCAGCCAATTTGTTTACCGAATTAAATGTATAAAAAATGTTAAAAATAATTAGTACTAGTCAAAGTCAAAGCCATTTATTCAATTTAGGCTCAGGGCCCTCCTGGGCCCTTAGGAATTTCAACATTTCTGAAGCTGTACCAACGTAGTGGTAATCAACAAAGAAAACCACATTAGCAGCTACACAGTATCTACATTGGTCATACATAGTCCAAAGTTGAATCGGGACAGGGGAGCTCGGGGAGTTTATTGACTCCAAATATCACGAACCCTTTGAATTTGACATTTAAAGGGTAAGACAGCTATACGATCAACACAAAGCGCATTTAAGTTAGCACTATTCTTTATTTGGTGGTATAAGCATCGAAGTGCTCGTGGTATAGCTTGATTAACCGTTCTTAATCGATCTGCACAGCTAAGCAATTACCGATGAGGATGGTATCCGGTTGGGTGAACGCCTAGTATTATTTCAACTCGAGCGTCTTCCGTGCTTCGGAAGGTACGTAGGTCCCGGCTATCACTTAATTGTGATTGTCGTTAAGCTAGTTGGAGGCTTCCTCGGCGGCTTCAAAACTGCAGCAGTAGGTGACCACTAGCCTACCTCCACCAATCCACAGTGGGCATGCGTGGTGGAGTGTCTGCCTTGCCGTGCCTTTCACCCTCTGCAAGTTACCGCCAAAAAGTCTCGGTCTGTGTGAGCGGACCTAACGTTGCCAGAACTCATTGGAGAGAGAGGAGTCTGTAACGCGTGACTGTTGACCCGGGTGTTGCAAGCTTATCCCTTGTGATGCAACACCCGCGGCAACACATGCGTCCATATGGCAACAAGCTTACCACCAGGACCTTGTGAATAATTGCAGGATTTCAATAAAACGCGGCAGCGCGATCACGGCGCTGGGGTTCGTGTACTTCATGACGCTGTTCGAGCTGCTGAACGTGGTGGCGCTGTTCACCGCCGCCGGCGCCCAGTTCCGACACAAGTACCGGCTCAGCTGCGGGGATGTGCTCGATATTACTAACAAGTATGTGGGTTTGTTCACAGGTTGCCTTTTATAGATTTAAAGCGCTCATTGGCCCTGATTCTGTTGTTCACAACTAAACTAATTTTAATCTCACTATGTCTCTTTCTAACAAAGGACATAAGGATATAAGAAATTTAGTCCTGTCAAATTAGTCCGATGCTTGTTTTCAATATAAATTTAGTCGCCATCTATCGTGGTTACGCCTAAATACACGCAAAATAAGACGGCAAAGATTAATTTTACAACTTAAAATATGTTCTATCCTTTTTCAATAATGTTCGTAAGAAAGAGATGAGATGTGACTAAAATTACTTTAGTGCGATTTACAACAGAATCGGCACCATTGTGTAGCATGATGAGACGTTCTTAATCGATTAAGTTAACCTCGAGCCGTCGTGGTCGAATCGAGAGTTTCCGTGCTTCGGAAGGCTGTTGGTCCCGGTTATCACATAGTTGTGACAGTCGTTAAGCTAGTTAGAGGCCTCCTAGGTGGTTTGAAAACTCCAACAGAAGGTTGACCCCAATCACGCGTGGTGGAGCCATAACTGCCCATTAGATTTCACTCTAATATGTGAAAGGAGGCCTATGCTCAGCAGTGGGACACCATAGGCTGATGATGATGTTGATGGAAGGATGGAATTTCCAATGTTAAAGGGGTGTCCATAAATTATGTGGCGTGATTTTGACGATTTTTCGACGTCTCCGCTATGTGAGATTGGGTGAGATTAGGCTCGATCCCCTCCCCCCTAAACGCCTTACGTAATTTATGAACGCCCCCTAAATGAAACATTTATATCTTAGTTTCTAGCCGAAGGCCCCAGTTTCATTTTTTATCGACCGCACTTAAGTGCAGCTGCCGGAATTATATAACAAATAAACTAGGTATTAATGCTCGCATTGATACGATGAATGTGTCAGGATTTTTGACATTCTTCATAATTCAACCTCTAAAAGGATGAAAAAGGGTGTAAATTTAATCGGATGGGCTGCAATCTAGATTATTAATATGCTAACGCCCCAGAAATCAAACTCATCCAATACATATTCTACAATACTTAATAATCCCTTATCCAAATTGCAGGGTAGTATCAGCAGTGCAAGCCGCGTTCTGCTGCATCACCGGCGCGATAGTGTGCCTGTGGTCGTGCACCAGAGACTTCATGCTCTCCTCGCACTACATGTCCGAGGCGTACGCGTGGTTCGGCGCCGCTTACTTCTTCTATGACATCTGGTCTATGTACATGGTGAGTGGTTACTTATACACTTGTGTCTATAATGTGGTGTGAGTTGACATCGTTCTGCTGCATCACCGGCGCGATCACGGAATAGATAAATAAGGTTGGAAAGGCCCTCGCTCCAATTTTGTACTAGGACCAGTGTCGCCGCTTGACTCCCACTATTTTAATTTCTACACATACGCAATCATATTTTTACAAATATTTCGCACACAACCAAATCACGCACACATAAATCTCAGGGCAGATATTCGTTCGCCCACTAGCACTAAGCTACCGTGGGCATAGACACTCACACACGCAAAAATGCATACACCTGTCCAAAATGTTGCCAACTTACAGTAGGGATGGGTAGTGTATAATCGTTAATAAATCGGTTCGATTATCAATTATTATTCTCATAGAACTTGGAATCGATAGTTGCATGGTTATGCTGTACGGATTACACAAAACAAACATATCTTTTTCTATTGAATTAATTATATTATTATTCAGCATAATGATTTTTTGGACCGGCAATAATCAATTTGTGACAATTAAAAACTAATAAAATTATTAGGGTATGTAGTGGTTTTTTTACGGATAACTTCGTGATAGATAATATAATATATTATATTATAGTGCGCAAATAACGAAAATTTTTACAACAAATTATATAGTTAACTAAATCTTAACTTCTAATGTTCGATTTATTTTATTTCTAAACTGATTATTGATAGTCTGGTTGTTCGTTGTGCGTGGCACTTCACTAAGTGGGTGGGACCCGTCAATGAAGAACGACATTATCGCTAGTAAGTAATTACCGAAAAAATACGATACTTCATAGGCGTGAGCTGTTAAAATTATGAAGCTAAATTTGACAGATTTGATTTGCTTGATAAAGTCGATATTTTTATCGATAAATTATCTGATGAACGCGTGGGGAAAAATGTAACATGAAATTAATGTTAAGAAATTATTTTATTTTATTTTTTTACTATAAACTAGCTAAAAGCGCAGCTTTGTAAGGGCTCGTAAGATTTTTGTAACTAAGTTTAAAATTTTAATTTCAAAAGCCCAAATATGGTTAGGATAAGGATACGTCATTCCACTATGGAGTTTCAGCGCTTACCCACACTCCAACTCCATCATCAGACCCTGAATACAATATATGGCCAAACATCATCTCACGACAATTCCAACAACCCCAAACATGGCTAGGATACGTTGCTGCGCTATGGAGTTCCATTACCTACCCTCCTACTCTATCATCAGAGCCCGAAAACCATATATGGTCAAAGCTGTTCTCAGGACAATTCCAACAACCCCAAACACGGCTAGGATAAGTTGCTCTGTTATACAGTTTAAATACCTACCATTCTACTCCATCATCAGACCAGGGATACCACATGTGGTCAAAGTTCATCTCACGACAATTCCAACAACCCCATCCAGCGCATGCCCTCCTACTTCATCATCACACCCCGGAAAACCATATATGGTTATTGAGCTATTATCACTATAGCTCAATGTATATGGTAAGTCTTATCATCTAGACAAACATTTTAATTACCTATGCTAAATTTCAAATATAGATTTGATCCTATACACCTTTCAATTCTTGATTGTGCATCATCTGTAGAGGTGTGATCGTTTTTTCGTAAAGTGTACCACAAGGTGTAGAACTGAATCGGATAGTAGATCTGACCAGGTCGTCGGTCCACCTGGTGGGAGGTCGTCCCGCTCGGCACTTTCCAGTACGTGGTCGCCACTCGAGAACCTTTCTTCCACATCGGTTATCGGCTCTTCCAGTTACCTCTACCCATCGAAATAATAAAACTAAAGAAATGTAACTCGAGCTCAAAAATCATTCTACGCAAACTGAACCGCGGTGGGCGTTGCCAAAAAATAAACCATATTCGACTTTTATCCCGTTTTGACGTCGGATGTCAAAGTCAAAAAAGGTTATAATAATATTGTTTTAAGAGCTTGTGGTTCGCCCTCTGATCTGACCTTAACGCGACCCATCACTCTATAATTCGTATGTAAAAACCATAAACTGATTAAAATACTTCTTAATTTTACATCCATACAATTATAACACATAAAGAAATATTTTAATCCAAAAAGCACATCACAAACTTTTAAATGAATATAATAGAGTGGTATAGTTAAATTACAACTAATTAATACAACTTATATGCATAGTGCAAATATACGATACTTTATCCTCTTACAATCAAAGCATAACATCGTCCACGCATTTCGCACTGCAGCAGGCGTACGAACCAATTAGCATTATCTGTCTCGCCGAGAACCAATCATCGCGCTTGCCGGAATACAACGCGTTAGGCAAGCGCAGCTAATTGGCTTATTTGCATGTGTGTTCTTTCGTTCGAATACTAGAGATATTTTGTCAATGTAGTGAAGTGTGGAGCCGAATTTCGCGTTGATTTTGTTCACAATTACGCTTCCTTAGTTTTATTATTTCGATGCCTCTACCTGTCACGCCAATCCATTGTTCCCTGGCGTTAGGTTCTTAAGGAAACCAACTATTTATAATTTATTGCATTAGTCAAATTACATTTTACTTAGATTATAATACTAAATACATCATAGTAAATACTCGTAGATGAGGAGGGGTCTTATATGTCCATTTATATCATTCGGTCACATTCATTCAATGATTAATATAATATCTAATTTCAAAATCCGTCTAACTAAAAATGTACTATCGTTAATTAAATATAAAATAATTCGAAAATTATCTTTGTCAAACGTAATTATATTATAGTCTAGAACTCTATCGATAAGTTTATTTAACCAAACCACATGGTCACGTCACTATCGATAAACATGCTGCGCCTTACATCACTGCCAATAAGGGCAAATGACGAAGTCTAGAAGACGCAATGTATGCAGTACATTGAAAGCGGACTTGGTCATTGCGCTGATTGAGCGAGTACACATCGGTCAATGTATGTTTTTCATAACTTGTTGCAATAATTTTGTTAATGTTTGGTATTTCATAGTGATCAATATGTTTTTATGTTTTTTACAAATAATATTGTAATTAAATGTTATTTTCGACTTACCGATGGAAAGATATACCTCCTCGCTCTATACTAGAAGGTCTGTCTTTTCGTCTTACACGTTATAATAGCACAACACGGCATTATAACCAGAGCTCTGTTCTCTAACGTAATCCGACGCGCACTGACCGCGCTGAATGAGTGAATCGGTCGAGTTATGATTATCGAATCATAACTGTGGCGCGCTTGCCCCGCCCACATTACCATTCTAACCTTATTTATCTATTCCGTGGGCGCGATAGTGTGCCTGTGGTCGTGCACCAGAGACTTCATGCTCTCCTCGCACTACATGTCCGAGGCGTACGCGTGGTTCGGCGCCGCTTACTTCTTCTATGACATCTGGTCTATGTACATGGTGAGTGGTTACTTATACACTTGTGTCTATAATGTGGTGTGAGTTGACATCGTTCTGCTGCATCACCGGCGCGATAGTGTGCCTGTGGTCGTGCACCAGAGACTTCATGCTCTCCTCGCACTACATGTCCGAGGCGTACGCGTGGTTCGGCGCCGCTTACTTCTTCTATGACA
This sequence comes from Polyploca ridens, assembly GCA_951394255.1. Lineage (NCBI taxonomy): Eukaryota > Metazoa > Arthropoda > Insecta > Lepidoptera > Drepanidae > Polyploca > Polyploca ridens. The sequence goes on from OX596260.1 coordinate 1,183,567, forward strand.
TCTGGTCTATGTACATGGTGAGTGGTTACTTATACACTTGTGTCTATAATGTGGTGTGAGTTGACATCGTTCTGCTGCATCACCGGCGCGATAGTGTGCCTGTGGTCGTGCACCAGAGACTTCATGTTCTCCTCGCACTACATGTCCGAGGCGTACGCGTGGTTCGGCGCCGCTTACTTCTTCTATGACATCTGGTCTATGTACATGGTGAGTGGTTACTTATACACTTGTGTCTATAATGTGGTGTGAGTTGACATCGTTCTGCTGCATCACCGGCGCGATAGTGTGCCTGTGGTCGTGCACCAGAGACTTCATGCTCTCCTCGCACTACATGTCCGAGGCGTACGCGTGGTTCGGCGCCGCTTACTTCTTCTATGACATCTGGTCTATGTACATGGTGAGTGGTTACTTATACACTTGTGTCTATAATGTGGTGTGAGTTGACATCGTTCTGCTGCATCACCGGCGCGATAGTGTGCCTGTGGTCGTGCACCAGAGACTTCATGCTCTCCTCGCACTACATGTCCGAGGCGTACGCGTGGTTCGGCGCCGCTTACTTCTTCTATGACATCTGGTCTATGTATATGGTGAGTGGTTACTTATACACTTGTGTCTATAATGTGGTGTGAGTTGACATCGTTCTATAACGTGGTAAGCTTAATGTGGTGGTACTTGTGGGCCCCAATTCTCGCGCCTTCGACATCAATGTCGCAGTAATTAGATCATTAACAGGTGCAGCTTGTGGGGGCTGGTCTGCTTAAGTTTGATATTTATTTATTTATTAAATATCGAGTCAGTTTGTAGTTTTGCCGCCGCGCCGAGGCACGCAATTGTTGTCAGTGCGATTAGAATGTAAATATTATGTAATTAATCTAAGCTTGTTTTGAAAAGAGTAATTGCTGAGTTCATTGCCGGCTCTTCTCAGCAAATGCAACCTTCCGAACCGGTATTAGAGTCAGACTATTCATAAGTGCCTGCGAAGGTCTTTTTGAATTTCAGCAGAATTCTGTCAAAATGTTATGAGGTAAGGGTAAGCGGTTACCGTAGTTTAAAGAAGCATGCTCCTGGAGTATCACTCACGCCCTGTAAAAATCTTCACACCCAAAAGCGGTGAAAGTTTGCTATTTAACAAACAAGCTGTATCTCGATTTCTTCTAATCTGTGTTGTCACCCAGGTTCACGTCCAAATGAACTCAAACGTGGACTACGTAAAGAATAAAATCCAACGGCGAGTGTCGAAGAATGGTGAGGCGGCTCTATCGGGCGGGGACGGCGTGGTCTCCAAGAAGGTGTGCAGCACGTCCTTCCTGGCGTACTGCTGCAACGAGCCCGTCATACTGTTCCATCATCTCTTCATTGGGGGATTTGGATTCCTTGTCATTGTGGTGAGTTACCTTGTATCCTACTGTAGTTCATTGAGCCAACAATATGCTATTGTCATGAATTTTTTTAATTTGTCCGTAGTTACATTATCAAAAAATATTAGACACGTATTTTTTCCTCTGTAAATCAAACAAAAAATGACGCAGATATGGTGTGTTGAAGACTGCTCACGATTTTGCCCTACCCTATGGCTTCTCGCATCTGGTTCCTTCTTCCACGAAAATCCCAGATATTGAGAGCCATACTAGCTCCTTATTGGAGCTTCTGCTGACTATGCGACCGGAGCTATTCAGTACCGTTGGATGCGCCACTCGGCTCATAGGACCATTGTCTCGTCCGGATGCAGGGTCCTTGTGCGCAGCCCGATTCGCTCCGGTCACCCGGGTGTCGTCGCGTGTGGCACTATAAGTCAACATACCTGTACAGTTTCCGTCGCTGAGGCGATACTGGCGGGAATGGAATGTTATATGCCAACCCGCTAGTGGCTGCAGAAGTGAAGAAACGACGGTGGTTTAATCGGCCCTGCAAAGAAGCTAGACGAAATAAGCAGGCTTTGTATGAGGCTTGGACCACGGCCCGTACTAATGAGAACCCAGGAGGATGTAACTTCTCTGATGCGATACGCAAATTTAACGCTGCCTCGAGGTTCAGTAAGCGAATGATTGCCAGGGCTTTGTTCGTTTTCGTCGTCAGAATTGGTGAGAGGCTGACTAGCGTCTGGGATTTGCGCTTTTTGCTGAAGAGAAGTTTTGCCAGTAGTCCTTGCCACCACATCGTAAGCTGGACGGACACTTGTTCCATAGTGCTAAGGAGAAAGCTGATCGTTTGGGCTCTCTTTTTGCCTCGAACTCGACTTTGGATGATGATGGTGCCTCACCGCTTACCATCCCGCGGTTGACATCTCCATGCCGGAGATAAGCATTACCCAACGGGTGGTCCGGCGAGAATGGTTTCGAACTGTGCGGTTTCAAGAGATTCCTTCCGCGGAACGGCAGATTGTGGAATGAGCTCCCTGCCGTTGTTTTCCCAGTGGAGTACAGCATGGGGTTCTTCAAAAAGGATGTGAAGAGATTTCTACAGGATCGGCAATGCGCGAGTGATACTCCTAGTGTTACAAGGGCCCACAGGCTACGGTAACCGCTTACCATCAGGCGGGCCGTATGCTTGTTTGCTACCTTAGTAGTAAAAAAAATGAAAATAATACGTGACCAATTTTTTTTGATAATCTAACCGACGGATAAATTAGAATAAGATTTTATTACCTAGAAAACATCCCTACTGTTTAATGACACGCTGTTTCTTTTTGTAGTATCTCCGCGGGGACCTGGGCGACTGCACGTTCGGGTTCGTGTACCTGATGGAGCTCTCGACGCCCTTCGTGTCGGCGCGAGGCATCCTCTCGCGCCTGAAGCTGAAGGGCTCCCGGGCCTACCTCGTCAACGGAGTGCTCATGCTGCTCACCTTCTTCCTGTGCCGCGTGCTCAGCCTGCCCTATGTGTGTCTCATCTACAGCCGCATTGTGGGCCTCACTTATATAGAGGTATGTTCATCCTCTCGCGCCTGAAGCTGAAGGGCTCCCGGGCCTACCTCGTCAACGGAGTGCTCATGCTGCTCACCTTCTTCCTGTGCCGCGTGCTCAGCCTGCCCTATGTGTGTCTCATCTACAGCCGCATTGTGGGCCTCACTTATATAGAGGTATGTTCATCCTCTCGCGCCTGAAGCTGAAGGGCTCCCGGGCCTACCTCGTCAACGGAGTGCTCATGCTGCTCACCTTCTTCCTGTGCCGCGTGCTCAGCCTGCCCTATGTGTGTCTCATCTACAGCCGCATTGTGGGCCTCACTTATATAGAGGTATGTTCATCCTCTCGCGCCTGAAGCTGAAGGGCTCCCGGGCCTACCTCGTCAACGGAGTGCTCATGCTGCTCACCTTCTTCCTGTGCCGCGTGCTCAGCCTGCCCTATGTGTGTCTCATCTACAGCCGCATTGTGGGCCTCACTTATATAGAGGTATGTTCATCCTCTCGCGCCTGAAGCTGAAGGGCTCCCGGGCCTACCTCGTCAACGGAGTGCTCATGCTGCTCACCTTCTTCCTGTGCCGCGTGCTCAGCCTGCCCTATGTGTGTCTCATCTACAGCCGCATTGTGGGCCTCACTTATATAGAGGTATGTTCATCCTCTCGCGCCTGAAGCTGAAGGGCTCCCGGGCCTACCTCGTCAACGGAGTGCTCATGCTGCTCACCTTCTTCCTGTGCCGCGTGCTCAGCCTGCCCTATGTGTGTCTCATCTACAGCCGCATTGTGGGCCTCACTTATATAGAGGTATGTTCATCCTCTCGCGCCTGAAGCTGAAGGGCTCCCGGGCCTACCTCGTCAACGGAGTGCTCATGCTGCTCACCTTCTTCCTGTGCCGCGTGCTCAGCCTGCCCTATGTGTGTCTCATCTACAGCCGCATTGTGGGCCTCACTTATATAGAGGTATGTTCATCCTCTCGCGCCTGAAGCTGAAGGGCTCCCGGGCCTACCTCGTCAACGGAGTGCTCATGCTGCTCACCTTCTTCCTGTGCCGCGTGCTCAGCCTGCCCTATGTGTGTCTCATCTACAGCCGCATTGTGGGCCTCACTTATATAGAGGTATGTTCATCCTCTCGCGCCTGAAGCTGAAGGGCTCCCGGGCCTACCTCGTCAACGGAGTGCTCATGCTGCTCACCTTCTTCCTGTGCCGCGTGCTCAGCCTGCCCTATGTGTGTCTCATCTACAGCCGCATTGTGGGCCTCACTTATATAGAGGTATGTTCATCCTCTCGCGCCTGAAGCTGAAGGGCTCCCGGGCCTACCTCGTCAACGGAGTGCTCATGCTGCTCACCTTCTTCCTGTGCCGCGTGCTCAGCCTGCCCTATGTGTGTCTCATCTACAGCCGCATTGTGGGCCTCACTTATATAGAGGTATGTTCATCCTCTCGCGCCTGAAGCTGAAGGGCTCCCGGGCCTACCTCGTCAACGGAGTGCTCATGCTGCTCACCTTCTTCCTGTGCCGCGTGCTCAGCCTGCCCTATGTGTGTCTCATCTACAGCCGCATTGTGGGCCTCACTTATATAGAGGTATGTTCATCCTCTCGCGCCTGAAGCTGAAGGGCTCCCGGGCCTACCTCGTCAACGGAGTGCTCATGCTGCTCACCTTCTTCCTGTGCCGCGTGCTCAGCCTGCCCTATGTGTGTCTCATCTACAGCCGCATTGTGGGCCTCACTTATATAGAGGTATGTTCATCCTCTCGCGCCTGAAGCTGAAGGGCTCCCGGGCCTACCTCGTCAACGGAGTGCTCATGCTGCTCACCTTCTTCCTGTGCCGCGTGCTCAGCCTGCCCTATGTGTGTCTCATCTACAGCCGCATTGTGGGCCTCACTTATATAGAGGTATGTTCATCCTCTCGCGCCTGAAGCTGAAGGGCTCCCGGGCCTACCTCGTCAACGGAGTGCTCATGCTGCTCACCTTCTTCCTGTGCCGCGTGCTCAGCCTGCCCTATGTGTGTCTCATCTACAGCCGCATTGTGGGCCTCACTTATATAGAGGTATGTTCATCCTCTCGCGCCTGAAGCTGAAGGGCTCCCGGGCCTACCTCGTCAACGGAGTGCTCATGCTGCTCACCTTCTTCCTGTGCCGCGTGCTCAGCCTGCCCTATGTGTGTCTCATCTACAGCCGCATTGTGGGCCTCACTTATATAGAGGTATGTTCATCCTCTCGCGCCTGAAGCTGAAGGGCTCCCGGGCCTACCTCGTCAACGGAGTGCTCATGCTGCTCACCTTCTTCCTGTGCCGCGTGCTCAGCCTGCCCTATGTGTGTCTCATCTACAGCCGCATTGTGGGCCTCACTTATATAGAGGTATGTTCATCCTCTCGCGCCTGAAGCTGAAGGGCTCCCGGGCCTACCTCACCTTTAACATGCTTTTTTAATAACCCCTAATAGTTATACCTATATTCTCAAAACATTTTCCAACAGGCAATTAAATCCCTGCCGACCGGGTGCAAGATATCAATCTGCATACTCCTGGTGCCGCAGCTGTACTGGTTCTACCTGATGTCGGCGGGTGCTCTAAAGATGTTTCTGTCGTCGAGCAAGCCGGGCCGCTCGTCGACGTCCACCTCGCTCGGCTCGGGCTCCGGATCCGGCTCCGGCGAGGGGGAGGGGGAGCGGGAGGGGGAGGGCGAGCCGGCCCTGCCAGGGGTCATCGACAAGAGGAGTTGATGCCGCCGCAGATACAAGCGGAACAGGATTCTACCAAAGTCTTAGGCGAGTTTTGTTGAGGTACGTAGATTTTTATATCTTGATTGTACAGTCGAGGACATAAATATGTATACACTGTGAAATTCAATAGCTATTTTCGAATAGATTCAATGTTGAATTATTGTACAAAATCATAATAATGTTAAAAGATGAATCTACATAATATTTCATAGTTTCAATTAATAGTTTAAGAGAAAATCGTTGTTGAAATTCACTAAGTGTATACATATTTATGTCCTCGGCTGTACCTATATAATAACGTAAACGGTGTGACTAATGAATTGGGTAAGGTTATCGTGAATATAATTGGTTATGTAAATGATATATCTAATGTTCTGGGCAATTAACCTTTGCAGATTTTTCTAAGGCTTTCGACCTAGTTAACCACAATTTACTCACATGTAAACTTAAGCTTAATGGGATTTAACGGAAATCTCAGATGGTTTGAATCATACCTTCGTAATCGATCGCAGTTAGTAATGCAACGGCGATTTAATAAGTCTATAGTCTGTGGTGATGCGTCAGGAGTTCTACAGGGTTCTCATTTGAGGCCCCTTCTATTCTTGATATTAGTAAACGATATATTACCGGAACACCAGTAGATGCTTGGATTCTGCAATATTAGTGTGGTAGCCAGCCAGGTGGGTACTGCAAGTACCACCGTGCACATTTTTTCCTTGTTACGTGTTAAGACTGATTACTGTTCCAATGATATGTATCGCCGGTTTATTTACATTAATAATTAACAAAAAATAATCTAAAAATCTTATAAATAAAGAAGTTATTTAATCGCTCGATGGCAATTATCACGTACGCGATAGGCTCAAGAAATGATAGCGCTGTGACGTCACATGTATCTATAATATTATCATGTAATTTATTTGTTTATTTATAATCGATGTTTGACAAAAAATATGCTTTGTCATTTATATAATAATAATAATAATAATAATAAAGCCCATTTATTTCCAATCTAATTATTACATGCATCAAAAATGTTTAAATAAAATAAAAAATAAAATACATCTCATCTTAAAAATAGCACTAATTGTATTATTTATTTCTTTAATCTGTTTGGACAAATTTCATTTTAATCGCTATCTTTATGTACTGTCTTCTTTATCATTGATCGGAACCCCTTCACGGGTATAGGCCTCCTCCAGCTTGTTCCAAATCTCTCTGTTTCTTGCCTTTGTTGTCCATTCTTTTCCTGCTACGGCTGTTATGTCTTCTATCCACTTTTTTCTAGGGCGCCCTCTTCTTCTTTTTCCGGTCGGTCCTTCCCATACATTCTGTCGGTCGGTCCTTCCCATACAGTCATTTATATACATCGAGGAAATATCCCTATAGAGTAGTAATACTGAACAATATAATTCCACAACTAGTCAGTGATTTGTCACTGAATTTGAACAGTAAGGACCACTCGCTGCGTCGTGTGTTTTTGACTTGGCCAATCAGAGTGCATGCGTCCTTGTCTTAACCAATCAACGCGCATTTTCGGCGGTGGGAAATTGGCGGAATTTATTTTAACCATAATGAACGTCATTGCGCTTCTATAGGTTAATTGTTCCATGTTTATATATTAAAGGTGTAATTTTATAAACAAACTGTTAGCACATAATACTTATGATGAGATAGATGACGGTCCGTCTGATGCAGAATTCTGTCATAACAAGAACTGAATTTTATTTTATTTACAAGCTTTTATTTAGTTTCACCTGTCCGTTGTCTGTAATTGAATCTTGCAAGTAAAATATTTGACCCACTTCCCTGTGTCCGATTGAGTTGATATTTAGCACACACGTTTGGTTCTCGTGACAATGCACGATTACCTAAATGCCGCCATGTTTAATCCAATATGGCGGCCGCTTCAAAATGGCGATTTATAATTTCCACATCATATGGGTATCAAATGAAAGGGCTTGATGAGCGAAACACAAAAAGTAAAGTGACGTCATTCTAAATCCAATATGGCGGGCGACACAAGATGGCGATTTATCATTTCCACAGTAACCCCTATGATATGCGTATCAAATGAAAAGGCTTTATGAGTGAAACACAATAAGTAAAGTTACGTCAGTCTAAATCAAATATAGCGGAGATCGCCAAATGGCGATTTATCACTATCATTTTATTAGATATATGTTTAATATGGTAGGTAATTAGTATTAGATAGAACCATAGAGAGATTATTATAGAGTGATAGCGATCATAGCAGGGCCTAAAAATAAACGAAAATCGAGTAAATTCTAGTCCATCCATATTCAGGGCCGGCTTTACCTATAGCGCAGGGTGTGCGGCGCAGGGCCTCAGGGGCGCTGAGCTTTTTATTCTTGTAAGTCCTTCCTTTCTAAGAAATACTTTTTACTTGTCTACCCCGGGGATCCATTGCCATCATAATTGTTTATGGAAGGTATATAAGGTTGTTAGGTTGTTGTATTGTTGCCAACTGAACAATTGTAACGGCAGCTAAGATTGCTAAAATGTAGCTAAAGTTGGCAACGTCATTATGATCGTGTTTTTTACTTTTTATTATTTTTTATTGTACTGTGTAATTTTCTTTGCATGTTTAAATTTTTTTCTAATGTTTTTTATGCGTCGAATGGCGTGCAGAAATAAAATATTTTTCATTTTAATTCCTTTTCATTTCATTTATAATTTATAACTGCACCATCTGCAACCGAATTTCCGATCACTGATGAAAATATAACAGGTATTCCATTTTGGTCACGCGCCCACTAGGCGGCGCCAGGGTACTGATTGCGCACGGGCGCTGCATGGGCTAGAGCCGGCCCTGTCCATATTATGTACGCTAGTTTTTTTTTTTATATCTTGTATTTGTACACAGGTAAAACATCTGTAGCCCAAATACATCCACAGTGGGACGTAAGTGCCTCCTAACGCGGGAATAACCAGGTGATGTTATGAGTTAATCTATTAGATTTTGCGTTATAGAAAAATAAACTTTAATAATTAACTGTTAAAGTTTTAATTGACTTCCAAAGTAATGCATTTTTTCTTTATACTTAGATGATTTTTATAAAGTTTGCGCTAGAAAAATACCATATATTTTTAATATATTTTTTGGTCTGCTATTTTTAAATGGAAGTTAGTTATTTCTTTAATTCCATATTTGTCTAATATTATGGGTAGTTCCATAACAATAATGATTATATTGTTAACAAATAGTTATTTGAAATGTCTAATTAATTTAACTTTTATTACGTTACCATTAACATTTAATATTGAATGAACATACAATCCGTGTCATATTTATAATCCAATTGAGTGTAATCATGTTAAAAAAGCTTAAATGTTAAATTACAAAAATGTAAGCAAAATGTTTTCATGTTTACGAAACTGCAGTGAAGCCTGCAGGCTGAGATAATATTGGCGATATTTTACAAAAATATCGTTTATTAAAACTATAATTATAATTAAAGTTTTGAATGGTGCTTGTGTCAGCGCAACATAAACTTATGACTTTAGATATATTGTTATTAAAATGTGCTAATACGGGTTGGTGGAGAAATATACAGAAAAGTGTTAAAAAAATAGGGAATATGCAAACGTAGTTGTTTTAATTACAGCCATTTGCACAAAACTCAAAACTAGCATGAATATTAAAATAAAAACCGTTCGAGTCGGACTCGCACAAGAAGGTTATAGCGGCAATAAATAAAAATTCTGTGAAAATTTCAACTCTACGGTTCTTGAGATACAGCCGACTGACAGACGGACGGACGGACGGACAGCGGAGGCTTAGTAATAGGGTCCCGCCTTTGATTACGGAACCCAAAAACTTAATTGAAACAGACAAAAAAATATATTTTTTATGGAGCGATCAACTCGTGACGTCAGGATACATGCCGCTTGTATGCGGTAAGCTCGACTGTTTCAATGTATAGAATGACGTCACACCATGTATAATCGCAGTACATTAATTATTTTCTAAGAAATAAAGACTAACTTTTTGTGCAAAATATAACTTATAAAAAATGCATATTCCCTATTGCTTGTCCGTGACATTCGAGTTTGGTAACAAAATAGTAACCAACAGGTTTTGCGTGACATAATGTAGTAGCAGCTTTATGTTACGGTATATTATATTTTCATATTCATTTATTTGCCAATGTGATGTATAGAATACAGAATTTCCTAAGCGGGAAAGTCAAGTATAGCAGAGCAACTATATTTACATAATTTACGCGACTGCGCTAAAAACAAAAGAGTATAATATTTTCTGGTTATACAACTGGTGATAAACGTATTCTCTCTGCGGCCGCACTGTCATGCATTTGCTTGTCGAACGTGGATAAACGGCTAAAAGAAGTCTTAAGGTTACCACTCAGTATATCAGCACGGCTACGCTTCGGCATTTACCTTGCCATGAAAGTGAGGCCTTTAAATCGTATGTGTTAAAGTAAGTTTTACAATGACTAGATAAAATAGTTGACGTCTCGTGGCGCACGCGCTTGACGCTACAAGCCACTAGTCCTGCTGACCACACGCTTCCAGCAAGCGGTATCTTGCCAAAGCCGCGCTACCAATTTGACCGACGCCGCGCGAGGTTGGATTGATTTAAGGCGGTGCCGCCGGGCCTTTGATGCGGTGGAGCGGTGCTGATATAGTGAGTGATGACCTTTAAGGGTACTGGTCTGTGTTTTTACAACTTTTCGTTACGGCAGTCGTGTTTATATAATTTACAAAAGCAGCTTCCTATACGCATTACTAAGGTTTTAGTCATTTTGAAGTAACTTAGATAATAGTGTATTTATTATATTTAATTGTTAAGATGGATCGTGGGGTTGGGTTAGTGGTCGTTGGGTGGCGTTAACTATAAGATGGGTTGCGAAGGGTATGATAGATATGTTTTTAGGAAATTTAAAATGCTTCCGCCATTTTTAAGGGTGCATTTGAATGGTAGTTAATGTGACTTATAGTTAAACTAACAGTTTGGTAGCATTAACCAAAACTATTATGTCGTTATGTTTTGCGGGGTTTATAATATATTTCAAGTATTTTATTATCATGTTGCTGGTAAGGTAATCTCAACGTATACAAATCTATATATGGATGTACGGTTTCAACACTGTACATTTTTCTGTGTACGCAGCAACCTACTTTTGTCGCCCGCTAATAATAGCATAAATACACGGATTCTAAGCATTTTACTTTATATCAACAACATCAAGAGGAACGAATCACCAAACTTTTACTGTGAATATAATCAATATACCTTTGATACTTCGCAAGTGGTTTCTCTACGCACTCCAACATCAACTACAATACAAATGTACGGGCTAACTACTACTAGGCCCGTACAATGGATCTCGCCATGATTCTTTAAGGTCGATTAAAAAAAGTCAATCAAAGTTATATTTTAAGTTGACATAAAAAAAAAACTTATGTAAAAAAGAATGTTAGTTTAACTATTAGTCACATTAACTAGCTTAAAGGAATCCAGTGATGTTATATTTCGAGATCTTCCGGCTTTTAGTACAAAAATAACAAAACAACGTTTTGGTTGATAAATTAATGTTGGATCTGATGTTATTATTACTTGTTGATTTTCTATTTTTCGATTGTTATTTATCACATTCTCACTTCTGCATTTAAGTATTCTTTGCATTTCTAATTCCAATAATTCCGATTAAAGTTTTTTAGAAGCATAGATATAAAGCTCAAAATAGATAACACACATTAGGGCCGATTTTTCAATGGCTGGATATCTCTGATCTATTCTGTGATAAATCTACAAAATCTGTTCCAAACACTTTTTTTACACTATCAAAAAATAACGTATTTTTTGCTTTATATAAATCAATAAAAATTTACAAAGTGAAAGCGCGTCTAAGTTTGGGAGTGGTTCATGACGTCACTTGTTTGTGAAAGTGTACCATGACGTAACGTCATGAGGAACTTCAACACGTCTTCGTTATATTTTGATTGAAAATAGACAAAATTCGTGACAAATATTTTATGATAATGTAGAAGACGGTCATTTTTTTTTTTTCATTTTCAATTTCATTAAGATTGAGTAACGCAACAGCCCCGCAGGAGACGCGCATATTATTTTCTGGCTTTTGAAAAATCGGTTCTATGTTTTTTCAAGGTGCATTATAAATTGGATACAATGTTAAGGCCCGCGCTCATTAACAGGACCGACTCTGGCACGCCAAAGAACTTTTATTATAAATCTTATTTTAATACACGTAAGTATCGTATTTTGTTGATATCGTCACAAGGAGACTCATACTTCCATACATACCGCTTATGCTTATGTAAGCTTAAGACATGTCAGAGCTGGCCGGGAGCCAGCCGAAATGCTGAAAAACATATTTATACTCTTTAAAAGTCTATACATTTTGACAGAAGGCCGTTTTATGTATCGGCAAGTGTCTAATTGGACATAGATGTCGAATACGCGAGAATTGGGCCTCTGCGGTCGCGGGGTACAAAAAAGACGTGCACTGTATTCCGTGATGTCGTCGTCATTCCAATTAAAACTTTGGCGTGTGTCCTGTCATCCTGTTGTTGAGCGCCGACCTTTAGAATCTCACAGAAGATATAAATTTAATGTTATCTGTACTTTTTATTATTGGATTTAAGTTGTCAGAGGCTTGCTGTTTATTTTTATATGTTGCTTACATTTTCTACTTCAATTCTACTGGGTGTAACGAAAAGGGTATTAAATCCGAAAGGGTGCAGACTATATCAGGTACCGACTCTATAAAAAGTTTCAACTCAAAATAAATTACTCAAAAATTCATACCAAAGTTTTAGCATCCAAGTTTATTGAATTAAAATCATAACCAACATGTGACCGCAAAATTTTCTCTTTTGCGATCTGTACGCCTAGTACCATAAAAGTGGATTACTGTAATGAATATACACTTTCCGTCACTCCCAGTATATTATATTAATTCTATTTTATTTTTATGAAATGAGTAAAGTTAATCTTCCGATTTGCCAAATTTTACTTTACATATTTTACTAACTGAAGCCAAATTGTTATAACTCTGCAGTAGAAGTTCTACCATCCTTGTCTTTTTGTCGTAGAATGCCAAAGAAAAATAAACCTTACTGGTATAGGATAAAGTTCGTTTGTAACATCATACAATTGACCATTGATAGATAATTTAATAGATAAACCTTATTGTAAAGTAAAATTGTTTATATTCCTTTGGCATTCTTATACGTCAAACAGTATAATGAGCAAGGAATAAATAGACAATTCCCAAAATGCAGAGCTTTCCTGACATATTCCGTTAATATTTAGATATTTTTATATACAGTCCTTATCTACATTTAATAAAATAAATGAGCTTATAGTTTAATCGAAATGAATAACGAATTAATTCCACGTAGTTTATTAGAAAGAGCACAATATTCAATAACAAAATAAATATAATGAGTGATATATTCTGCCGTTTGTAATTTTGTTCCTAACATTTACGGCCTCAAATAACTGATAATGGTCTAATTTAAAGTAAACTTTAAACGAAAAATGCTTGTAACTTTTCATAGATGTACACGTATGTATAGATATATTTTTCTTTATATATTTTCATTGAATGTTATTAATTAATTTAACTGTTACTTCGAATGTATAATATTGTGGCAGCAATGTAAAACGATTTGGTGATTTATTGTACAATGTGTACGCAACTAGTGTTACCAGTGTTGAAATGTAATTATTGTGTAGTTAATTTATATTTTGACCGTTAGCTAGGCACATGGCACTCATATTTAAAAAGAAAACCTAATGAAATTATATAATTTCATACCACACAACTGCCAGAGATTAGATTTGCAAACTTATAAAGGCATATTTATTTATTGCATAGATTTGGTATCTATAAACTATAATTAAATTGGCCGTGGAAAAGAGAAAGAGCATAGTATACGCTTATGTTAGAGAGAGATAGTTGTGCGATACCATTCACGTATACGCTATGACTCTGTATGGACCTTGCGTCAATCAAAATCTCGTTTATTTTTTACATAAAAGTATATCAGTTTTTAACGAGTTTATTAGACGTGATTATTAAGTTTGCACAATGATGCATTCTGATTTCGGTCTCGCTTTGGTTACTCCATGGACGATCTATAGTGCAGTATATAATAAATCTATGGTTCATAGTCTAAAGATTTTTATTTAAATTCGCTTTCACATAATCTTATAAATATCAACTCTAACACTAGTTTGGAGGGTTGGTTTTGCTATGACGTAAGTCCAGTGCCTAGCCCAAGGTCTGCAGTCAATGATATATGAAACAAATAGATGTGATAAATGATAGTGATCCGTGATCCGACTTGCAGTCGTGTCTCCCAAGACTGCATACATTGTTGCACTGAGTGTTTTATAAATGTATAGAATATTATTGTTGTTTTATTTATCGGTCGTGTCAACCCGTCCTGCACTCGTATAGTTCTGTTTTTAAACAGTTGGCTGTTGATCCACCTGATAAGTGGAGGCCCAGGGGCGTAGCTACCGCCGTATCAAAGAGACGGGGCCCCCGCGCTACAGGGGCCCCGAACGTGTGTAAGTAAAAATTCGTAAAAATCATTACCCTGCATTTGGGCTTCAGAGCAGTAAAGTAGAAGGGCTCCCAGACAGAAAAATTATACAGGGCCCGTCTAAGACAAGCTACGCCATTGAAGGGCCGTCTTTTATTTATTGGAGACCCTGGGCACTTTCAAATCAAATCATTTATTTGCAAAAACACATATTTTTTTTTTTTTTTTATACGACTAAGTCGGTAAACAAGCTTACGGCCCGCCTGATGGTAAGCGGTTACCGTAGCCATATGGACGCTTGCAACACACGAAGCATCGCTCACGCCGTCACGCGTTACCGACCTTTCCCCCATCCCCTGTGAGCTCTGGCGATCTTACTCACGCGCAGGAACACAACTTTACACAACATAAAGTTATTTGGCTGCGGTATTCTGTAAGGTGGAGGTACTTCCTAGTCGAGCTGCTCTTTGAGCGAATAAACGCTATGCTCTACCTCTCTTAAATGGTGGTTCTATGGTGTTACAGGGTCTTCAATTAAGAGTGTAGTCCTTGAAAACTGCCAAAACGACTGTTACGGTTTGTAAGAAAAATCTTCGATATCGTACGTTTAAAAACATTTAAAAAGCATTTTACAATCTTAAAAGGTATACCTACAATGTTATCACGTTATATTTGTGAAATAATCCTTCATTTCCAACAAAAAAACTCGATAAAATCTCTCAAAACCACAAAATATACCTTTGCTGTTTGCAACATTTATAGTATTTCGAATGAATTGACTAAAATCTTAGTGGTTAAATAAAAACACAAAAGGGTTGAACCCCAACGCTACCTTTTCAGTTTTTTACAATATCAATCCATAAAATATTAAAATATTCTTTGTTTTTGCATGAAAACCGTGCGCCATTTTCCATAGTAATTACTATGGAGCGGTTGTCATATTTTGAATTTGTATAAATTCGAATGCGCGCATAAAAATCATCCAGTGTCCTCCTCGAGTCCAAAGTGAGAGCACGTCGCTTTGATGCTCGCTGAAGGTCGCCACCGTCTTGTGTCATTGACATAAAGGTAGGTCGTGACTGCTGAGGTAAAATAAAGAAAGAAAATACATTTATTGATTTATCAAGGTACGAGATTTTATTTAATTTAGGTATTTGTACTAACTTATTCAATGTTTTTACATTTCTTATTAATTATTATTATTAAAGCCCGACCGGAAATATATGATGATACATAATAAAATTCTAAAAGGTATTTGATAGAACTCGGGATCACAAAACATGAATCTTCTCAAAATTTTGAAAACGTGTCCGCCATGTTGAACTTTTTAGACACTGCACCGATTGCTTTCAAAATCGATATTTGAGAGACCTTGGGGTCACAAAACAAGAATATTTTCTCAGAAGTTTGAAAAAGTGTCCGCCATGTTGAACTTTTTAGATACTGGTCCGATTGCTCTCAAAATCGATATTTGAGAAACCTTGGTGTCACAAAACAAGAATCTCTTCTCAAAATTTTGAAAAAGTGTCCGCCATTTTCAACTTTTTAGATACTGGTCCGACTGCTCTCAAAATCGATATTTGAGAGACCTTGGGGTCACAAAACAAGAATCTTTTCTCAGAATTTTGAAAAAGTGTCCGCCATGTTGAACTTTTTAGATACTGGTCCGATTGCTCCCAAAATCGATATTTGAGAGTCATCGGGGTCACAAAACAAGAATCTATTCTCAAAATTTTGATAAAGTGTCCGCCATTTTGAACTTTTTAGATACTGGTTCGATTGCTCTCAAAATCGATATTTGAGAGTCCTCGAGGTCAAAAAACAAGAATCTATTCTCAAAATTTTGATAAAGAGTCCGCCATTTTGAACTTTTTAGATACTGGTTCGATTGCTCTCAAAATCGATATTTGAGAGTCCTCGGGGTCACAAAATGGCGGACACTTGCAAAATTTTGAGAATAGATTCTTGTTTTGTGACCCCGAGGACTCTCAAATATCGATTTTGAGAGCAATCGAACCAGTATCTAAAAAGTTCAAAATGGCGGACACTTTTTCAAAATTTTGAGAATAGATTCTTGTTTTGTGACCCCGAGATCTCTCAAATATCGATTTTAAAAGCAATCGGACCAGTATCTAAAAAGTTCAACATGGCGGACACTTTTTCAAAATTCTGAGAAAAGATTCTTGTTTTGTGACCCCGAGGACTCTCAAATATCGATTTTGAGAGCAATCGGACCAGTATCTAAAAAGTTCAACATGGCGGACACTTTTTCAAAATTCTGAGAAAAGATTCTTGTTTTGTGACCCCGAGGACTCTCAAATATCGATTTTGAGAGCAATCGGACCAGTATCTTAAAAGTTCAACATAGCGGACACTATCAAAATTTTGAGAATAGATTCTTGTTTTGTGACCCCGAGGACTCTCAAATATCGATTTTGAGAGCAATCGAACCAGTATCTAAAAAGTTCAAAATGGAGGACACTTTATCAAAATTTTGAGAATAGATTCTTGTTTTGTGACCCCGGTGACTCTCAAATATCGATTTTGAGAGCAATCGGACCAGTATCTAGGACCAGTAATTTTGACTAACGAACATTAATTCATTTATACATATACATATATAGTTATGTAATAAATCTAAAATGTAAAAAATAGTAATTGCTGAGTTTATTACCGGCATTTCTCAGTAAATGCAACTTTCCAAACCGGTATTGATGATTTTGATTTGATTTACTACCATGACTTTTTATTTCAATAGAAAAAACCAAAAAGTAAAAGACACGTAAAAAATATATGGAATAGTCTATTTACAAGCTTTCATTTGATACCCATATTGTTATAATAACGAAACTTTTATTTTTAATACCCCCCCCCCCCCCCTATTTTTTTATTCTTAGGCGCCATATAAAAATAATATACCCTATGACACTCCCCCAGTCAAGACGAATCTAACGACACCTCATATGCTTAAATCCATGAAGCCGTTTAGGCTGCAGAGCGGCACAAAGAAATAGACATACATACATACATACATACACTCGAAAAACATAACCCTCCTTCCGGGTCAGTCGGGTAATTAGGTACCAAAAATAGTATTCGCCATACTGTGCTCGTGCGGCGGGCGGGGCGGCGCGCGTGCAATGTCACCACACAGCATAGTACCTAGTTAACTACATTGTACGCGCGTGAAGCCGAGGCAGGTCGCTAGTAAGTTATAAGAATAATCTGTGGCAAAAATTTCAACCTTACGATCTAGCTGTGTGTGGATCAGTCATTACGCCATTTTCTCTTTGTATATACCTATATGGATTTAAGTAAGTAAAGGTAAAGTAGTTGTTAAGATTGATATAAAAATAACACAGTTAATCAATATTCTCAATAAAGAAAAATATCAAGAATGATCCGGTACTGCTTACCTAATTAGCACGAATCACGCGAACACTGTGGCTCCAACCTTTTCTATTGCCAATATTGCCATCTCTTTTACCACGGCTACTCGCAAACTGCGGGGCGGCGAGTGAATAGCTAATACATTGCGCTGTTTCTATAACATGCTTACTAATCTTACAGGCGCGAACTCGCACTGTATAAATAATTATTCCATTGCGCCGTAAATCATAGTTGTCTGTCTCAAAGCAATGTGTAATATAACTGTGAGACGCATCTGTGTAGGCAGAATGTGTCGATGTGTGAGCTCTATGAGAAATTACCACGCTCGAGGACTAGGCTCTTAAAAACATTAGAGCTAACCAATAGGGCTACTTTCCTGAAAAAAACTAATTAGTCCGTCATTTACATTATCAAAAAATATTCGACACGTATTTTTTCTTTTGTCAATTAAACAAAAAAATACGAAGATATCGTTTGTTGAAGTTGCGCGTGACGTCACGGTGTAGTACGCTTTTTAGGAACAAGTGACGTCACGAGCCCCCACTCCCGAACTTAGTCGCGCTTTATCTTCGTCAATTGTTACAGATTTGGTAAAGCAAAAAATACGTGTCCAATATTTTTTGATAATCTAACTGACGGACTAATTAGAGTTATTATATTTTTACCCAGGCAACATCCCTATTAGTGCATAGTTATGTGCATCGCACGTTACCTAATTGTTCCGATAGCAGTATGACTATGGTATGTTGACACAACATTATTATCAAATAGAGTAGGTATGATTAATGAGTTAAATATGTATAATGCACGTGTATTTGGATAATATCATGAGGTAATTTTGATTTTATATAGATATCCAATTATCGACAACTTTTGATCTAGGTATTTGTCAGGTGTTTGATATTGCTGTTTTGATCAACAATCGAAAGACAGACCCAAAATAGCTTTCTCAGATTGGATAGGGTTGTTTCACATCGTCTAGGTAGCTACAATATGTGCCTCTAAAGATGAGAATTGACACAACACGTGGTTTGACTTACGCAGTAGACGATTTATAGGTGAGAGTACAGTATTACCCAACTGATAAGGCGCGTCGTGAATCTTCGCTCGCACAGAAAAGAAAGTATGGCCCCGAAGATTAACGAAAGAATACTTAAAACTTACAATCAACCGACAGACACTACTATAAGGTTCGTAATACACTGCAGCTGTTAGTTCCGTCTCACTCGCGTGAGGCCCCTCCGCACGGCGCGCGCTAACATGGCGGCAGCTGCCGACCAATAGCATTTCCCGCGCATTGAAAATGTATCTTCTGCGCAGGTACATCGGTAAGCCATATTAGTTGGGTAATACTGTACCTATGCATTTATATTATTATTCATATTTTATAAATGACATATGAATGTCCTACGATAACCTAGGACCTATAGGTTCTTTCAGAACACACTGATAATAAACTATAGTGAAAGAAATGAAATACATAACAAGCTTTTATTTAGTTTCACCTGTCCGGTGTCTGTAATCGAATCTTGCAAGTTAAATTTGACCCACTTCCCAGCGTCCGATTGAGCTGAAATTTGGTATAAATTAGTAAATTGTATGACAATGCATTTATAGATAACAAAAAGTGTTGTTACCATAAAAAGCTTGTATTAAAATGGATTTTTTTAATAAAAACTTGTTTTCTGTTTCTTTGAAAATTGTTTACCTTTTTGGACATTACTAAAGAAACAGTATCTGTCTTATTACATGATATGGTTTAACCCAAGTTTAGTTAAACCCGGGATTTAAGATAGTCTCGGCTCTTTTTGTTATGACGTTAGAAAGTGACGGATATATTTAAAACCTGGGTTTTACTAGTCTTGGTTTAAACCATCTCACGTTATTAATTACATGAGATGGCTTAGGCCAAGGAGGCGTGTTTCCTAATTTTCAGCACTTCTTTTCCGCATGTACCTATATCAGACCTTCTGAGTATTGCAAAACGATTGACATCGCCAAGACAATCCACGATAAGTTAATCGCTCATATTACACCAATCAGAGTGATTAGCAAGATTTAAAGTTGTGTTGCTACAGCTATTTAAGCGGCAAACCTCAGTTATGTGAAAGATGCTTGCGCTGGCTGGTTGGATTCTGTGCGCTTTGGGTTTTGAACAGGTAAGAGTATCACCAACCCTTATTTATGGTACACTAAACTTGCTAGCTTATGTGAGAATTAAAGCACTGTTAAACCTGGCGTCCACCATGAAACCACTATTTTCTCTAATTTCATCTCAAATTAATAAAGTTATTTGTGAACAGGTGATGCTTGTGGGGGCTGGTCTGCTTAAATTTGCTATTTACTTATTAAACATCGATTCAGACTTTAGTTTTTCCGCGGGGCATTGTTGTCAGTGCGATTAGTTTTTTTAATACCACGTACCTAGGTGGTAAACAAGCATACGGCCCGCCTGATGGTAAGTGGTTACCGTAGCCTATGGACGCTCGCAACACCAGTGGTATCACACGTCGTTGCCAAAAGAATGTAAATATTATCTATGTAATAAATCTAAGCTTGTTTTAAAAAGAGTAACTGAGTTTATTGCCGGCTCTTCTCAGCAAATGCAACCTTCCGAACCGGTATTAGAGTATTAGAGTCAGACTTTTCATAAGTGCCTGCGAAGGTCTATTTGAATAATTTAATTAAAAATTGCAGTTTTTAAGTAGGTACTTATTTAAATATAGGTAGGTCGGTTATTGGAGTCTAGTGCTCCATTTTTTTTTTTTTTTATATTTAATATTCTTTCGCTTAACCGCAATCCCGCCTGATGGTAAGCGAAGATGTAGTCTAGGGTGGACCGCGCGTACCCATAAGATGCCTGTTCACTCTGGCCTTGAAGAGACCCATGTAAATACAGAGGAAAATATTGTGTTATGTCTTTGCAGGTCCAGGCATATCTTAATGAGGACCTGGCTGAATATGGGAGTAACATAGGTAAGATATATTTTTTATAATAAAGGTATAATTCGATATCTGTGGGTATAATAATGAAACTCTAACACGACTTAGAAACTAGCTGTCCCCCGCGGTTTCACCCGCGTTCCCGGGATAAAAAGTAGCCTATGTCCTTCTCCATACCATATGCTATCTGCATGCCAAATTTCATGATGATCCGTTGAGTAGTTGAGGCGTGAAGGCGTAACAAACAAAAAAACTCACTTTCGCATTTATAATGTTAGTTAGGATACATAGAAACTGGCAGTTAAAGAGTTAGACAAAAACCCCAAGTGCGACTGACTCGCAAACCAAGGGTTCCGTACAATAATAATAAAACTAACTCAACTTTGGTATGAATTAAAAAGTAGGCGTATCAAAAAAAAACGCCAGCAGCAAACCGTTTCTTGTAGGTACCTATGCCCCCTTTAATTATTAATTTTATTCCATTTTTAGTATTTGTTATTGGTGCCGATTCTGTTGTAAATCGCACTTAACTAATTTTAGTCACATCTCATCTCTTTCTTACGAACATTATTGAAAAAGGATAGAACATATTTTTTGTTGTAATCTTTGCCGTCTTATTTTGCGTGTATTTAGGCGTAACCGCGATAGATGGCGACTAAGTTTATATTGAAAACAAGCATTGAACTAATTTGACAGGACTAAATTTCTTACATGCTTTTCTTATGTTCTTTGTTAGAAAGAGACACAGTGAGATTAAAATTAGTTTAGTTGTGAACAACAGAATCAGGGCCAATATAGCGGCAATAGAAATACACATTCTGTGAAAATTTCATCCGTCTTCCTATTAGGGTTCGTAAGATACAGCCCTCTGACAGACAGACTGACGGAAGTAGTATATTATACCTATAGTACGTAATATACCTATATAATAGCCTAGCTGTCCTCCGCGGTTTCACCCGCGTTCCCGGGATAATCCTATATCCTTCTCCATACCATAGGCTATCTGCATGCCAAATTTCATAATGATTGGTTCAGTAGTTAAGGCGTGAAAGCGTAACAAACATACAAACAAACAGAGTTACTTTGTCATATAGTATAGTATAGTATATTTATAATATTATACTATATAGTATAGTATAGTATGGATTAGTTTTCTTGTGTCAACAAAACAAGCTACAAATATGGCGTGCAAATTGCCTAAACAGAATACTCAGCCCTATATTTTGTCCCCAGGAGAAATACCAGAAGCGTACATAGTATCAGGGTGGGTGGCATACCCGGGGCAGCACCCGCAGCAGGCGTCGCTGCGGATGGTGGGCGCGCGGGGGCAGGTCAGCGGCTGCGGGGCCACCGTCGTGCACAAGCACTGGGTGCTCACTGCCGCGCACTGTACTGCTGGGTGGGTGCCAATGTTATAACCATCTATTTATGTATTTGTGAAAGTCAAGTCTGTGATGTTACCACCCCGTTTGAACATCAGTCAAAGCATTGGGATCCTTGGTGTCAACATTTCTGGTGACGTTTTGTTCCGAAGTCATTTATAAGACAAGGTAAAGCTGGCATCTAAAAAGCTCGGAGTGCTCAACAGAGCGAGGCAGTACATCACATCGGGGCAAAGGCTGCAACTTTATAAGTCGCAGGTCCGGCCTCATATGTAGCGGCCAGCTTGGACCTTGAGACTCGGTTCAGAGACGTGCCATCAGAATTGTTGACGATCCCGAGCTCACAAGTGGTTTAGAGCCCCTCAGTCTGAGGAGAGACTTTGCCTCCTTATGTGTGTTCTACAGCTTGTACAACGGAGAGTGCTCTAAGGAATTGTTCGACTTGATGCCCACAGCTACTTTCCACCATCGCAACTCTCGCCATGGAAGGAGAGTCCATCCACACACATTGAAACCAGAATTGTTTCGAACTGTGCGGGCTAAAAGAAGTTTTCTTCCGCGAACGCTGACTGTGGAATGAGCTCCCCGCCGTGGTTTTCCCAATACGGTTTCTTCAGGGTCGGTAACGCGCGAGTGATACCACTGGTGTTGCAAACGTCCATAGGCTACGGTAACTGCTTACCATCAGGCGGGCCGTATGCTTGTTTGCCACCTTAGTGGTATAAAAAACAAGTAAATTTTATGCCGGGAAAACAATAGTTAGGGTACGCGGGGAAAACTTATAAAAAATAATAATTTGTGATAAACGAACAGATTGTGCAATTTAGGCGATTGCTAGAAACTTTCGGCTTCGGTCTAAACTTCGGACCACTTTGGCTGAAGCCGAAGCTTCGGTCGGACACAAAATTATTTCGGTAACTTATCATCTACAATACTAATAATATAGTTCATTTCGATTTCGATTTTTTAAACAATTAGGTAATAATTTTATTGATGTTGTAACATTTCAGACAAGTGACAGTGGTAGTCCGTGCCGGCCTCACTAACCTGACTACTCCGCTCTACATGCTGGAGACCACCGAGTGGTACCACCACCACACGTACAACGTGGAAACACCCTTTGTCATACAACCCAATGACATTTCCATTGTTAAACTGCAAACACCACTTGTTTTCAATCGTAAGTATTTACTAATTTTCCTTTTATATAATATCTGTAACCCGACTGTAATGAATTGACGTTAGTAAACGCTTACTAATGCGTTTGCGTTAAGAGTGCGTATAAAGCAAAATAACAATCTTAGAATTGAAATTTACCCAAGTGAATAGTATTTAAATGAAAAAATATTTTTATATGGGTATGTTCATTATATACGCGAGGGTTCTGTCTGAGCAAAAACATAATGGAATGAAATTTCCTCGATAGAAAAAAATCACAAAGCTACCTCTAATAATAATGAATTTTCGGTTTTATTCGTTCATGGCGATTTTTTTAAATATTCTATACTTTACGAGTTATTTAGATAAAAAGCGCTTGGTTCATTTTTGTTCCGCGAAACACGCTATCTCCATCTCATCTCCACGCGAAGATTAGACATAAGTTTGTTTCATCTGACATTGCCGTATTTTTCTGGCTTGACACTTCTCTATAGGAATAGGGATGTTGCCTGGGTAAAAATATAATAATTCTAATTAGTCCGTCAGTTAGATTATCAAAAAATATTGGACACGTATTTTTTGCTTTACCAAATCATTAACAATTGACGAAGATAAAGCGCGACTAAGTTCGGGAGTAGGGGCTCGTGACGTCACTTGTTCCTAAAAAGTGTACTACACCGTGACGTCACGCGGAACTTCAACAAACGATATCTTCGTATTTATTTGTCTAATTGACAAAAGAAAAAATACGTGTCTAATATTTTTTGATAATGTAAATGACGGACTAATTAGTTTTTTTCAGGAAAGTAGCCTATTGGTACAGCGCCTCTAGCGGAATACTCGTTGTACTAATTTCTCACATACAAAATAGTTAACGCAAACGCATTAGTAAGCGTTTATTAAGGTCGATTCTTTACACTCGGGGTACTGGGACCTCTTTGAAGCGAAGCGTTTTAACGTAAATTCGGGATTGGGATCTAAATCACAAATAATTTAACCAACACGACGATACAACGCCAATTTGTGGATTCAATTGGATTGTTTCTGTCGGGTGTATCACGAGTAATCGCGAGAATTCATTCGTATTCTTTTTTTTTTTATATACGACTAAGTCGGTAAACGAGCTTACGGCCCACCTTATAGTAAGCGGTAACCGTAGCCATATGGACGCTTGCAACACACGAAGCATCGCTCACGCGTTACCGACCTTTCCCCCATCCCCTGTGAGCTCTGGCGACCTCACTCACGCGCAGGAACACAACATAAAGTTATTTGTCTGCGGTATTCTGTAAGGTGGAGGTACTTCCCCAGTCGAGCTGCTCTTTGAGCGAATAACCGCTATGCTCTACCTCTCTTAAATTATCCTGATAATTAATCTTAGATTATCCTGGTAAAGTTACACCAACTAATTTGATGTAGTCTCATATGACTTGCGGCTTATTTGATATTTCTAGGCTTGGTGCAGCCAATTCGTCTGCAATCATCAGCCGATGCGTACAAGGACTACACTGGGAAAATCCTGTATACCAGTGGTTTTGGGAGAATTTGGTCTGGTGGTAAGTGTCAACTTAGTTAAGTCAAAGTCAAAGCCAAAGCCATTTATTCAATTTAGGCCCCAGTAGGGCACTTATGAAGGTCAAAGCTACTTAAGTTACCACCAGTTCGTAAGTCGGCCTTCAACTGAGAAGAACAGGCAAGAAATTGATTAGATACTATTCCTAACATAAGTTTGTTGTCTGTTAATATTATTAACCTACCATCGGACAAATAAATTCAAATGCAATTTATGATCTTGAAATGAAAGGATATTAATTATTTGGTCTTTTAGAAAATGCCTATTTTACGTTGATGATGATGAGGCCGCACACAAAAGCCAAGAAGGAACTGGCTCTTTAGTGCCGCTGTCGGAATACACCGATAGGTGCTTGGTGACCCAACTAGAGGGTGGTAGCAGGCCAGGTGGGTACTACATAGTAACCATCAGTGCTATGGTTTCCTCACGATGTTTCCTTCACCGAAAACTCAAGCTCATTGTAGGATTCGAACACGGGATCTTCGTCTCGGCATTCGAAGTCACTATCACTGAGCTCTCATCGCTTGACAGTTTCCTTCTAGGCTTCTGTATCGTCTATCCCCCTGGTACTGGCGAGGCAGGGGTGGCTGCCACACGCCTCATACTTGTGGACAAGTGCTGCTTGTGGGGGTTGGTCTGCTTAAGTTTGCTATTTATTTATTAAATGTATTAAGATTGAGCCTACCTTATAGTGTGCCGCGCCGGGCCACGCAATGTTGTCAGTGCGATTAGAATGTAGGTAAATGTTATGTTATTAAAGCTTGTTTTAAAAAGAGTAATTGCTGAGTTTATTGCCGGTTCTTCTCAGCAAATGCAAACTTCCGAACGGTATTAGAGTATTAGAATCAGACTTTTCATAAGTGCCTGTGAAGGTCTATTTGAATAAATCATTTTGAATTTTAAACTGGTAATGTGTAGAGGCAATGACAGTCAGTTACCATCAGTACCTTTACCATGAGTTTTCTACACTAACGTAATCTACAGTCGTTAGCGACTACGGTGAAACATTTTGTATGAAATGCTTCCAAATGTATCCACTAGAGGCGGTGCTCGTTATACAAAATATTCACCGTAGTCGCTAGCGTGTGTAGATTACAGTATTACCCAACTGATATGGAGCGTCGTGAATCTTCGCTCGCACAGAAAAGAAAGCATGGCCCCGAAGATTAACAAAAGAATGCATAAAACTTACAATCAACCTTAGATCACTAATATAAGGTTCATAATACAATGCAGCTGTTAGTTCCGTCTCACTCGCAAGTCACGCCCCTCCGCGCGGCGCGCGCTAACATGGCGGCAGCTGCCGACCAATAGCGTTTCCCGCGCTTTGAAAATGTATCTTCTGCGCAGGTACATCGGTAAGCCATATTAGTTGGGTACTACTGTACGTTAGTGTAGCAAACTCATGGTAGAGGTAGAGGAGCGCGTTGTAAGTGGGGGTTCCGCAGGGCCCACGTCGGAGGTGCTGCTGTGGGTGTACCTGGTGGGCGTGGGCAACGCGGCGTGCGCGCTCACGTTCGGCGACGTCGTCTCCGACGTGACGCTCTGCGCACGCTTCTACAATGTCACCTCGCAGTCTACATGCCAGGTATGTATACTGCCCCAACCCCAGGCCCTACTTCCGAGGGAATTAAGCACGTCAAATTCAAAAAACCGTTCTATTGAACCGGTTTAAAATCGAATTTGATTCCACCACTGGTATTCATAGTATCTAGTAGTAGTAGTAATTGAGCCAATGTGCGTTGTCTACTAAATTCATAGTGGTTTTCGTCAATTTTTACACCACTGATCAAAACTTGGGTTGGGCCCCAGATGGCCGTGTGTGAACAATGACAGTGGTGCTGATTCTGTTGTTTACAATTAAACTAAAAGACTCACTATATCTCTTTCTAACAAAGAACATAGGAAAAGGATGTAAGAAATTTTTTCCTGTCAAAATAATCAAATATTCAACATAAATTTAGTGAAGCATACTTCGATCTCACCAAAAACATTTTTATGTAAAATGTTGTCAAGACATATGGCTCGCATTGTTAAAAAGTTATCAGATCTCATGTAGAGCCAAGCTTATAACTCTACAAGCCCTAACTTCACAAACTCTACACCTTAGTCAAAATATGTGGCTTGGCCGTTTCGCTACCGTCACATGGGAGTAAGGTGAAAAATTTATTCACTGTTCATTACTTTTTTGTTATTCAATAGTTCTTGTAGTAGTGAAACGGCCAAGCCACATATTTTGACTACGGTGTGTAGAGTTTGTGAAGTTAGGGCTTGTAGAGTAAGGGCATGTAGAGTTATAAGCTTGGCTCTACATGAGATCTGATAACTTTTTGACAGTGCGAGCCATATGTCTTGGCAAAATTTTACATAAAAATGTTTTTGGTGAGATTTCACTTCTTTTTGTAAGTTGCTTATGATTTTTTTTTGTTTGAAATTACCAAGTTTTATAATTTTTTTGTTGTTTGTGTACTAATACAAGCTTACATACCAAATTTCAGCTTTCTAGAACTTCAGGAAGTACTCTATGAGTTTTGATGATCATCAGTGAGTCAGTGACGAAATCGGGGTTTTTTAGATATCAATAAAATCTAAAGTATAAGAGCTATGTTATTGAAACTTAATATGTTTAATAAGCTCACTATTGACATCATATCCTGAGAATTTTGTTTATCTGGTATAATCCAAATCTAAGTTATGAGGGTTCAAAAAAACGACGAAGCGTTTCGAGAAAAGGTAGGTAGATTGGACCCCAGATGGCCGTGATTGAAGAATGACAGTGGTGCTGATTCTGTTGTTTACAATTAAACTAGTAGAGTGATGTAAGAAGTTTTGTCCTGTGAAATTAGTCCAATAATTGTTTTCAATATAAATTTAGTCGCCATCTATCGCGGTTACGTCTAAATACCCGCATATGAAGACGGCGAAAAATCTAATTTGACAGCTTTAAATATGTTCTATTCTTTTTCAATAATGTTTGTAAGAAAGAGATGTGATGTGACTAAAATTAGTTTAGTGCGATTTACTATTATACTAGTACTTACTAGTATTGTATAATAATGATGTAGTAAATGTATCAGGGTGACAATGGTGGTCCGCTAGTGATGGTGGGTGGCGACGGAGTGCCGGAGCTGGTGGGAGTCGCCAACTTCGTGGCCGGTGGGATCGATGGCTGCCATTCCGGACATCCCGCTGGTATGTATTTATTTAGTATGAATAAATTATTTACAGCTTGAAGAGAAAATAATTAAATTTTCAGTACCTCTACCATGAGTTTTCTACACTAACGTAATCTACAGTCGCTAGCGACTACGGTGAAACATTTTGTATGAAATGCTTCTAAATGTATCGACTAGAGGCGGTGCTCGTTATACAAAATATTCACCGTAGTCGCTAGCGTGTGTAGATTACTTACGTTTGTATAGAAAACTCATGGTAGAAGTACTGAATCCTGAAGAAACGTATGGTACAGTATTACCCATCTTATATGGCGCGTCGTGAATCTTCGTTCGCACAGAAAAGAAAGTATGGCCCTGAAGATTGACGAAAGAATGCTTAAAACTTACAATCAACCTTAGATCACTATAAGGTTCATAATACACTGCAGCTGTTAGTTCCGTCTCACTCGCAAGTCACGCACCTCCGCACGGCGCGCGCTAACATGGCCGCAGCTGCAGACCAATAGCGTTTCCCGTGCTTTAAAAATGTATCTTCTGCGCAGGTACATCGGTAAGCCATATTAGTTGGGTACTACTGTATGACGCTTATAGCTTTATTGCGGTCTTAGAAATCTTATTTTTGATTTATCATTATCAGATTATCAACACATACTTAATAAACTTTGCAAGTTTTTTTTACCAAAATAATTAAAATCGTACCTACTACCAGAATTTAACAAAAATATATTCATTTCCCATACATTCAAAGTAAAAGCATCCTGTATAACAAAATTATTCGAATTTCGGGTGGTGACTGCACACCCATATAACCCGCACGCTGTTCATACTTTTATTTTAGACTTACATCTGCAGGTTTCGTACGCATCGGACCATTTCACGACTGGCTAAGAAACGTCACAGGCGTAGACTTCGAAAATATGGATGAAGACACATCGAGTGAGGAATCCGATGAAACAAGTGAGGAAGATGATGATGAGGAAAACGAATTGGACCCCGAAGTAACAGATCTCATTAACAAATTAAAAGTACAAGTCAAAGTTAAAGTCAAAGTCAAAAAGTATGTTCATCAAGTGAATTATGATAAAGTAATAAAATTGTGAATTATATTTAGTAATTTTATTTTATGTTTCAAATTGGAAGAAACTTAGTCACCCTGAAATACTGTTTTACAAAAAACTTAAACCGACTTCAAAGTACACTAAGAAGTAATAAAATCCTGATCTGATGACAATGGGACCAAACGGGAAGTGTACCCTTTCAAATAAAAAAAGAATTTTCCAAATCGGTTAATAAATGACGGAGTAATGAGGCAACAAACATAAAAAAAAATACAATCGAATTGAGAACCTCCTCCTTTTTTTGAAGTCGGTTATCAAGTAAAATAAGGTCTAATTTTGCAGACGAGACAACGAAATTATACTCGGCTAGTAGTATAGTATATTTTCCTATTCGCAATCTGTAGCATCTAATGCTCGTTATATTTTATAGATCACATGATAGCAAAATAAATCCGTTAATGATTTACCTAGTATTATCAAGATTTAATGTAGACGTAGGTTTACCAACTAATAAATAATAGAGCAATCGGGTGTTTGAATTTTGTACGTAAATTTCACACGTCATTTAAATGACTCCCAATATTAGCAGCTATTGTTTTGAAATGATAAAATCAAAATCAAAAAGTCATTTACTCAGTTTAGTTGTACATACAGTTGAATTTACCACCGGTTCGGAATACACTTAAGATTTTACACTACCCCAGCTCAAATCCAAGTTTTGCCCCCGCTTCACGGCCCGGCCGTGCAGCCCCCGCATCGCGCAGTCGCAACTATCTCACTCGCACGAGTTCATCACGCGGCAGGGTCACGACGACTCACGAGTCGACCGTACGATAGGGTAAATACACCGTTATTTGACATCTTGTAACTAGGTATGGAAATAAATCAAAAATCAAAATCAAAAAGTATTTATTCAATTTAGGCCCTAATGAGGCACTTATGAACGTAAACTTACTCTACACCGGTTCCAAATACAACTTGAACTGAGAAAGACTCCGGCAAGAAACTCGGCAAGCTTTTTATTTTAAATGTGTACTTAGAAGTATTATAATTTACAAACGATATATAATTATATAACAATAGCCTGCGAAGCGAACAATTCATTCTAATGCATTCTCGTCATCTACAAATTCAGAAACTTTATAGTACCCTTTCTTGCATAACTTATGGTTTACTATCTTTTTAAATGTATGTATAGGTAGTTTTTGGTTATTTTATGAGTACTATATTATAGAAACGTATACATTGCTCCTTGAAAGAGTTTAAGACTTTGCTGAGCCGAGTTAAAGGTACAGCAAGTTTGTTCTTATTTCCATTTTTCAAAATTAATAAAATTAAATGACTGTTGAAAAGTACTAAAGCGCCATATGATAGGGTATATTTACAGTTATTGTATATCTAGTAGGTATGTAAATAAAATTTAAATTTAATTTCAATTCTAATACAATTAATATTGTAGACAAGTACCAAAGCATATTATTTTTTTACCTAAAGAAGACATTATTTTTAATCGACTTCAATAAAAGGACATTATCTATTCGACACGCATGTACGTAATATTATTACATAATGACAATATATTAATCGTAATATATTAGTACGCAATATATTCACATAATTCTGCAATATATTTGTGTTATAGGAGCGTTTACTCCAGATACCATCGGCGATCACGTCAATGCAAGCAATGCCGTTTTTGTTTGTGTTCCGTTGGTTTTTGCATTCTGTAACAAAATAGACTTTACTTCAATTGTGTTCATACTACTAAAATAATATGTGACCGTGGCCAATTACTGGGACAACCACTCTAATATTAGGGGTTAAAGTAAGAAATTGCCGATTTGTACTGAAAAATTGAAATTAGTTTTTTTAAATTTTACTTATTTATTTAATCAAAATAATTACCATTATTATTACACATTGCTGCCATCTAATACGAAGGTCATTATGCCTTTGCTATAGAACTCTGGTGATCTAGATTCGACAAACTGTGTGAAAGCATTTTATACTGCCTACTGAGAAGAAAACTTTTTATCACGTAGAAAATTGTCCAAATCACGAAAAGAATGGTAGTCCGTTGGAGGAAGGTCTGGCGAATACGGAGGGTAACAAATGGTTTCTAATGGCAGTGCCTGTAGAGTTAAAACGGTTTCTTGTGCTGTATGAGGTCTCGCGTTATCATGAAGCAATAATGGTGAAGATCGATTCATGAGTCGGGGCTTTTTCACTGCTAGTTTTGCTATCATTGTTCGGAGTTCGGCACTGTAGACATCTGCCGTTATTGCTTGACCTGATCGGAGAAAGCTATAGTGAATAACACCATACTGAGACCACCAGACAGTTACCATTACCTTTTTATTGGTAAGCTTTGCTCTAGGGCACTGTTGCGGCGTTTGACCAGGGGTCATCCATTGCATTTTTCGCTTACGGTTATCGTAAAGAATCCACTTTTCATCACATGTCTCCAATATTCTTTCATTTCTGTATCGATTCAACAAGGCAACACAATTTTCAACACGCGTTTCTTTGTACAGATCAGCCAAATCATGAGGCACCCATTTTTCATATTTTTTATGTTATTGATTTGACGCAAATGAGTCAATATTGTTGGTAAGGTACCAAGGTATCGTTAAACCATGCCGCTAATTCCTAGGTAGTTTGGCTCGGATCGGCTTCCACCATCTCTTTAAATTCATTGTTCCTGTGTGGGCGGTCTTCCACGTGGTTCGTTCTCCAAATCAAAGTTTCCATCACGAAAGCGTTTAAACCAAAATCGCACGGTGAGTTCATTAGCAGTCCCCTCTCCAAACGCAACATTGATATTGCGAGCTGTTTCTGCCGCGTTAGTTCCGCGTCGGAACTCGTATTCAAAAATCACTCGAATTTTCGAAGTATCAGAAAGTCGGTAATCGAATGTTGCACATTTAAAAAAAAAACTTTCTTGTCTAAGCTGAATAAAAAAAACAATTAAAAGTAGATAATCGAATGTTGCACATTTTTTAAAAGAAGAACTTCATAGGTACCATGTGAAAGTTTCACTCAAAAATCTCAAATCATGAAGGTTCTATGTCAATTCGAAGTACCTATTACAATTAAACGGCAAATTCATACTTTAATCCCTATTATTTAGAGATCGGTAGGTAGGTATATATGTACCTTACCATCAGGCGGGCCGTATGCTTGTTTGCCACCTTAGTGGTATAAAAAAAAAAAAAAAAAAAAACCTATAAAACAGAGAAGCGGATTACCAGATAAACTCACAATTCTACGGTTTGTAAAGTCGTCAAATCAGGTTCGTTTGCATGTTTGGAACTACTGGCATTCATGTGTTCCGTTGGTATCTGCAATCTGTAACAAAATAAGCTTTACCTTTCTTCATTCATACTACTAAAATGATACCGTGGCCAATTACTTAGACGAATACCCTAATATTCGAACCTAATATATAGAATAACCAATAAGATATTTATTGTAGTAATTCAATTTACTACATAATATATACTTACCTAGTAGGTGGGTGTACCTACCTAATAACCCGTGCAAACTTTATTTACTCTGTTATAAGGTAGGTGCAATTATGATTAGGTACGTACGTTGGTATTTGCATTATGTAACAAAAAAGGCTTTACTTTTCTTTTTCTCATACTAATAAAATAGTATGTGACCGTGTATGTGACCGTGGCCAATTACTTGGATGACTACCCTAATATTTACCAATGAAATGTTTATTGTAGAAATTCAATTTACTACATAGTATAAACCTACCTAGTAGGTAGGAACCTACATGTGCATGCTTTGCTTACGTTGTTGTGAAAACATTTTAGTATCTTACCTTCTTAGCTAGGTGGTTGATATAAACGGGCACGGGTCCACGTCCGGTAGGTATATTTTCATCAAACTATAAATTTCCAGTATAAGCTGATCTCGCATTGTATATGATTTCCGTACAATAGGAGGTCAGAGGAGCTTATGATGGAAATTACTCCTTTTCTTACCCATTACAATAATCAGACTCATAATTTATTGGTAGATACAAACTAAAATGCCTTCCTAGGTAAAACACATTTTATGATTCCTTTTAGGTAGGTAGGTACTTACTTCAATATTTCCGTCTTTTTTTCTTGTTCCGATCATTTCCCATTTTAAACAAAATACACTTCACTTATAATTTATTAGTTACGTATCTAAGTGGGTCGTGAGAGCAAGAGACGCGGGTTCCCCGTTCGAGCGCCGGAGCGCGACTGAATCTCTGCGGCGGCGCTTCGTGCCACTCGCAATATTTGGGAATTTAATTTCTAACAATTTAAAAAAAAACATTATTTTAATTTCAAATCATATAGTACACGTATTGTACTAACTACAGTTTATACAAAAAGTTTCATTAGTATAGGTAAAGTATTAATTGACTAATGCGGTTTTTTTGGAAAATTCAGAGGGAAGTTTGTGATTTTTTTCTATCGAGAAAATGTTTAGGAATCGTGTTTTCACATCATATAGGACTCAGTATATATCCTCAACTTGACTATATATTTTTTTCAAAATTATTGATTCAATACTTTCATTGATATGCAGGACCAAACGTGAGAGGTGGAGCAGTTTTGAGGTAGGGTAAGGCCTTAAACTGAGAAAACTCCGGCAAGACAATCAGCAAGGCTTTTTTTTTTTAGTTGTGGAAGCAGGGCCGTCTTTAACCTATTGGAGGCCCTGAGCATATAATGAGGCCCCTTATGATTCCGTCAATAGGTATGATTCCTAGGTAAAAAAAAAAAAATTGGTTCGTCAGTTAGATTATCAAAAAATATTGGAAACTGCCGAGACGTATAAATCTTGTGTAGTTAAATTGCGCTACTAACGTTTTTCGGAGTGAAATGCTTCCAAAAGTGTCCACTAGAGGCGGTGCTCGTCATACAAAATATTCATCGTAGTCGCTAGCGTGTGTAGATTACGTTATTAGTGTAGAAAACTCATGGTAGAAGTACTGAAGCTACCACACCGGTTGGGATATCAGCCTGAAACCTGAATTCAATTATTTTTTGTAATTACATGCTAATTACCAGGTGGATCGTCCCCCCTACATACGCTAATGCTAATGAAGGTCAAAGCTACTGAAGTTACTACCAGTTCGAAAGTCGGCATTCAACAAAAGCATACTATCGCGTTTGAGTTAACTATAAATTAGTATGGGAGAAATTAGTACCATGAGTATTCCGCTAGAGGCGTTGTGCCAATTCCTATAGAGAAGTATCGTAAACGCAAACGCGTTAGTAAGCGTTTACTAACGTCAATTCTTTACACTCGGGGTACCTACTGAGAAGAATCCGGCAAGAATGTGAGTAAGGTAACATTTTTTTTAAATATTTTTGGACAATCTGACTAAGGAACACCAAAAACAAAAGACGGAAAATTTTACAATCTAAACGCGACAAAATATTTAGTTTTCATTATCATCATAATATTATGACGAAGGCAGTTAGTCAGTTTGATTTGCAAAACGTGTCCGATAACAATAAATAGATATACCTACACATAGATTAGCTACTGAATAAGCTGACGTTGATTATAAAAAACAAGCAAGTGCGAGTCTGGCTCGCGCTCCAAGGGTTCCTTCTGTAGACATATATTTCCTTGGTTTTACTACAAACTGTTAATTAAAGAATTAGAAATAATCACTATTAAGTAATTATATTATTACCTATGATAATAAGTGAAGTGTGTTCCTACCCTGGGCTGTGTTCAGTAACTACACACCGTGTTACCGGTGCGATATTCCAACGTCGTCCGACGATCGCACCACATACTACCTATATACATTTTTTAATTAGAGGTGCATTTTTTTTAATAATAATTTCCTTAATGTGGGTCAAGCCGGCGCCCTTGCCCTATCTATTCTCCATTATTGACTTTTTTTTTACAAAAACACTCAAACATACTTTCGACAACCCTACTTTAGATTATATAAATTAAGATCTAAGATAACGATAATTAAGTTTGGTAACCAGTGTTTTTGTGTAAAATTAAATCAAATCTAATTACTTACCACTGTGATATTGAATTGCGGTGATATCATTTAAGAAGGTACACTACCTATCAACAGTTTGTACTAATCTACATTATGGATTATCAAGAAATAGGAGGAAATGAGATTATGTAGAGTTATATGGGCTAGCGTTTAGAGCAGTGATTCCCAAAGTGGTCCAGGTGGACCCTCAGGGCACCACGGGAGACTCAACGGGGGTCTACGTTAGATAGATCTAATCTTCGAATGTTTGGAATATGGTAGAAATGTAGCAGTAGGGCAGCCACCGAAACCAGATAATTTTCAAAGTGGTCTACGAGAGAAAAAGTTTAGGAATCTCTGATTTAGAGGAACGGCAGAAACCATACAGACAATCCGAGTTTTAATGGAATAATGCCGATCAATATAAGGAAAACCTTTACATGGTTGTCGACCTGGAGAAGGCATTCGATAGGGACCCGATGGCAGGCTCTGCGCGCTCAAAATATACCTGAACAATACACCACCCTCGTTCAAGATACCTACCTAGACGTTAAGACCCAGATTAAAAGCCCGGCAGGTATTAGCGACCCGTTCCGAAATATATAAAAAATTTAACCTTGCTGAGTTTCTTGCCTGTTCTTCTCAGTTGAAGGCCGACTTACGAACTGGTAGTAACTTCAGTAGCTTTGACCTTCATAAGTGCCTTACTAGGGCCTAAATTTAATAAATGGCTTTGACTTTGACTTGACTTTGACTTCGAAATAGGAGTGGGCGTCCACCAAGGATCCGCACTTAGTCCCTTGATCTTCAATCTTACCATGGATTACGTTGCCATAAGCTTACAATGCAAAATACCATTATACGTGGATGACATCATCCTCATCGCGAAGAGTGCAATGGATCTGCAGGAGACGTTCAGCAAATGGGTGAATAAGCTCGAACTGCACGCCTACGGGTCAGCCGCTCATAAACGGAGTAAGTATATATGAAATGTTACTTCGGAGGTGAGGCAGAGACATGATGCAACATTAACATTGATAATATTACATTACCCAAGGACCTTGGCTCTGTTCTAAGACCGAAGCCCGCGTCGGCGCAGATATTAGCCATAGTAGTTAACACCGCTTGGCTGAAATGGCGATCCCTGACTGGAGTAATCTGTGACACTCGAATGCCAGTACGAACCAAGGGCAAAATCTACAAGACGGCTGTACGACTTGCAATGCAGATTAATTTAATAACGTGTGATTCTATTGTTTAAAAAAAACAACAATAATGAGGGAAAACCTGAAATACCACCGCAGGGTGATCCAATAATGCTTCATAAATCATATCCATTATCAGCTGTCTCATTATCTGAGTAATTACATTGATTTCTCGTTAATTCCCCCTAATACTATTGCCCTTTTTAATCCTTTATAATATATTTAGCAGCACTGGACTTAAGTTCAGTGATAATAAACATGTCACTGAACACGGGTTTAATTTTATTCACCTTGGTGTTGGTGCAGGTAAGAAAAATAAAGAAGAGGAAATCTCATTGAGTTTTTTGAGAGGTTCATGGTAGTCGGTGACGGTGGATTTAGATTGTTTTTACGATTATAACGAATAAATTAGGTCCCTAGAATAATATTGTAGCTTTTAACCAGTGTCGTAACTTGCCCCAGAGGGGCCCTGTATCAACATTTGTTGAGGGCCCTTCTATCTGACTGTAGCGAAGCCCAAATAGAGGGAAAAGATTTTTAAGAATGTTTGCTTACACACGTTCGGGGCGTCAGGGCCCCTGTAGCCCGGGGCCCCGTATCTTTGATACGTTGATTTCAACGGGCGTAGGTACGGCGGTAGAGCAGCTACGCCCCTGCTTTTTACTGTTTATTTCTACATCCAACTGCGTACTTAATCACTATGTTTTTTATCTCTAATCGATTTACACAAATATTGATGTATCGGGTCTACAGATGTAAAAATCCCGGAATTATACGTATAAAACCAAATGACCTTCGAATCATTCTTGAATTATTCTGAATTATACTCTCCTACAAAAATAAACATACTTTATTTTACACTTTGTGAAAACACAATTTGAAGTTTGATTTAATATTCAAATCAATATAAAGTAGCTAAATTACTATTAAAACTAATAAAAGTATGTAAACTGATAACCACCACCTACTGTTTTGTTTCGCTTACTCCTATTACAAACCTTTTGAGGTGTTTTCGTAAGTAAAGCAGTACAAAAATAAATAATTCAATTAAATTTGCTATCATTTAGTCATTGGCAGACTTGAAAAGTAGGTGGATATAAAACAGATTTTTTCTTAAATATTAAATTCTTAATAATATTTAACTGTATAGTGAAATTATCCGTTTTAAAAAATCTGTCTAGAGAATTTCGATTTTAATTGTGACTTTCTGACTGCTAACAGTAGGCAACACTTTGGTGAACCGTCGCATACGTACACAAACAAAACTCATACACTCACGCGGCGCGAGAGTGTGCATTTGGCATTTTTCGGAATGATTCGGCGCCCAGCGGAATGATACCATATTTTACGAAATAAAACGATGTGAATTATACCATTTAAAACATTGAAAACAAAAAAGTGATTATCAACACAGTTTTAATAATAAAGTGCTTATTTACAGGTAGCATAGGCAGGTTACTTAACTAAAATTCACGGAAACCTTCAAATCACATGATACCTACCATACTTGAAGGTAAAAACTCTATAATTGCCCTTTAAATGCCTCAAAAAATAAAAGAAAATAGTTTTTATTATAAAAATCTCAGTTTTTAACTCTAAAGGAATTAAACGGCATTTTATGGAATAATACGGAATCATTCCATATTTGGAGAATAATTCCAATCGGAATGATTCGAATTATTCCGGGCTCACATCTATAATCGGGTCTATTAATTATATTAGTATTATTTACAGGTACTGGCTGGAAATGTTGAGGTAGATTTCATAGAAAATGTGATCAGTAAAGGTAAGACGCAATTGAAAACTATTCTATAAAATAGTTCCTTATGATTTTGGCCCTAAGCAAAACAATGTTTCAAAATCTCCGTGTCACATTCTCGAAAACTAAGAAACGTAGAAACTTTAAATCTTGATCATACGCTCATACCTATATAGGTATCACTCGCAAAGAAATGAATAAAAAATTATATTAATCTTAATATGTCAATTCTCTCTAAATGCGAATGTTTGGATGGATGGATGTTTGTTGCTCAATCACGGTTCAACCACTGAAAGGATTTGAAGGCACGCTGATTAAATATGTTCTGGGTTAACACAAAGGGGTCTTTTTATCCCGGGAAAGCAATATACCTCGGGTACGCGAGTGAAACCGTGGGGCGCAACTCGTGATTAGGGTCAGATTGGTAGGTACCATTTAAAAATACCAAGTATGTGTAGACACACGAGATCTCCGCATCGTCTCCGGTTGGGAAGCGACCCCTGGGCAGCACCCGTACCAGACCAGCCTGCGGATGGTGGGGCCCAGCGGCGACGTGTCCTCCTGCGGCGGGTCCATCATCTCGCGCAGCTGGATGATGACTGCTGCTCATTGCACCGCTGGGTAAGGTCAAGGACAAGGTGCCATACAAGATAATGGTTCCATGCAAGGTTTATGCAGCTTTATTTCGAGTCCTCTTCCTGATCAGAAATTATTTTTAAGCCTAAAGCATAGACTTGCTAAATAATCTGGACGAAGCATCGCCTATCTGAAGTGAAGCCCTAGTGTCACTTGTGTCTGATACATACGTAGGAAGTATTGTGCTTCGCTTTCGTACATAATTGGACAGTTTTACAAAAAACTTAAACCAACTTCAAAGTACACTAAAAAGTAATCAAATCCTGATCTGATGACAATGGGACCAAATGGGAAGTGTACCCTTTCAAATAAAAAAAGATTTTCCCAAACCGGTTAATAAATGACGGAGTTATGAGGCAACAAACATAAAAAAAAATACAACCGAATTCCTTTTTTTTGAAGTAGGTTAAAAAGGCGACGCTCCGTACAGATTTTTTTGTACATCAATGCCCTCCATCCAGGGCCTTTACCGGGTATCTTTTATGAATTTCATCCAATCAGGACCCACTACAGGTCTTCGTCGTACCGCGTCATCGGATGAAATCACGTTACGAGTAGGTATCACCGAATATACGCGATAGCCTGGCAGCTGATGTATTCATTATTTTTCAGACGCATAACGCTCGTTATTCGAGCGGGCGTCACGAACCTCACCCAGACGGAGTACCTGGGGGAGACCACCGAGTGGTACAACTACCCCACCTACAACGACATGTTCCCCAACGTTGTGCAACCCGATGACATCTCTATCGCTAAGCTGAGACAACCTGTTGTTTATACTGGTAAGTATTTAAAAATAAAATGTTACCGTCAGACCCCTCTTTTTCACTGGGTGGGCACTCTGGGCAATTGCCCAGGGTCCCGCGATCGATGGGGCCCCCTAGTTACTGCCAGATCACCAGGTGATGCTAAAAGAGCAAAACGGAACTCTAATAGTTAAAGTCAAAAGCTTTATTTTAATTCTAACGGGAACTTTTTATAACTTATTTAATAATTTACTAATATTAGGTCATTTTATACATACCTATCCATTTTCAAACCATATTATTAAACCCTTAATGAACTCTCCCTTTTTCCACAGCTCGTTTACAAGCCGTCCGTGTGCAGCTGAGAGCTGATGCCTTCAGGAACTACGACAACGAGGCTGTGATAGCCAGCGGTTTCGGAAGGACATGGACTAATGGTATGTAGGTAGAGGCACCAATAAATGAACGTTTAAGCGTTTTTCCCATCTTTAAATAGCTATAACTCGGTCATTTCATGACATAGGCGCTTGTTGTTTTTTTCAATAATACCTTAAATCCTTATTAATTGAAGGGTAAAAGTAATTATATCCTAAATCTTCATATATTTTTTTAAAAATTGTAAATGTAAGAAAATTTAGGTTTTACCCCTATAGTTGAACACTGAGCCCTAATTATGAACGTTTTGTACCCAAAAGTTGAACTAACATTTGAATAGGAGTAGGTTCCATAGTAGTTCGTTCATTTAATGGATTAATGAACCATAAAATGAACGAATAATATTCTAAGTGAATATTATTCGTTCAGCTTGAGGCTAATATACCCAAAGGTTGAACGAATAAAATGTGAACCGTTCAAATTTCAACCACCGATCTTAATGGTGATTCTATAGGAAAGTTAGATTTAAAATAATCAAAAACTCTAAAATAATTTGTTCAACTTTTGGTAACTAAGTTCATAAATTTAATAAAATTCATTTGAGTATTTTTGTTTTAGTGTTTAATCGTTAACTTATAGGTTTTAATGGGTATAAAAATTAGAACTTTTTCCATTAGTTGAACGCTGTTCATCTATTGGGTCAAGTGAACAAAATTTAATCCATTACTTGAACAGTAAATTTCTCTAAAAAACGGTAAATAATGTAATAATATATATTAAGTTATTGAAAGCAGAATATATCAAGATTGTATTCCAACCAAAACTGCTCTAATATGACATTAATTATTTCTATACGCGGACAATGCTCTTAAATTTGGAGGGACTTACCGTTATAAGGTTTCCATATAAAACCAATTTTTGGCGGGTAACGTAACACATAAAAATTCACCGCAAGCGCGTCTGGGCTGTCATTGTCAATGTTGTTAAGGAATATGGAAGAAAAAATATTGCCTTATGGGGAAAAAAATATTGCAAACATGTAAATTTAGGGATTATATTATATTTTTTTAATTTTCGGTCGATCGTTCATCTATTGGGGGTCGGTCATCTTTTGGTGCCACTACCCTACCTACTTATTTTTGAAAAAATACGTGTGCCTGCTTATGTGCGTGCTCTTATGCGCATGCTTTTACTTGTGAGTGTGCGTGTTCTAATCTCAACCGTAACTTCCAGGTGTAACCCCCGAAGTGCTAAACTGGGTGTACCTCCGCGCCACATCCAACGACGCTTGCGGCAGGGTCTTCGGAACTGCTCTCATTACGAATAACGCCATCTGCGCTGGCTTCTACAACGTCACTTCACAGTCCACTTGCCAGGTATGGATGGACCACAAACGAATAAGACTACATACCTAACTAGTATAGTATAGTACCACCCACTTGTCTGTGAATTGCAAGGTGGCGTTTGGTGGTCACTGAAAGTGATAACAAGCAGTGTGACAGTCGGAATGTATTCATCGCCTGTGGTACCTTTTTTTGCCACTTAACAGAAAAGTTGGTCGTACTCAGGGCCGTCATAAGGCATTCTGGGGCCTTTAGGCCTTAGTTTAGAATATTGAAGCAAATTTTTACTATTTACCTAGAATAGAATTATCAATTCGACACGTATTTGTGTAATATTATTGGAACTGCAATATATTCACATATGATAATCTATTAGTGCTTCCAAACGAATAAACAAAATTTCGTAGGTGTATGTATGTATGAAGCTTTGTATGGATGTTTGTCCACGAATATCTCCGAAGCTATTAATCGGATTGTGAGCATTCTTTTGGCTTACATTTACTTCAACTTAGGGAACAGTGCAAGTTTCATCGAAATCGGTTCAGTAGTTTTCAAGATAATGGACTAATGCCCAATAAACAAAATCGAATCGTTTTGCTTACCAATGGTAGGTTTTTTTATTGCCAAACTGGGCATATAGATCATTTCGTAAGCTAACTTTACCTGTGATAGTTACTTCCATATGGGAGGGTCTGCTATGCAAAGCTTTGAGGTCTTTGCTTCATTATAAGTAAAGATATAAGAGTCTTAATATTAATAAATCTTAACCGATACCGGTCCGTAAATTATTGAAACCGGGCCTAATACGTGTGACTAATCTAACACTGATTTGATGTCAGCGAAATATTTTCAATGGAATAGGTACGTCGTACTCTTTAGCTGACTTCAAATCAGTGTCAGATTAGTTATTTCATTCATAGTTTTTAATGTCGTTTTTTTTAAAATTAAATAGGTACTTATTTATAGTAAGTAGGTTGTTAAAAGCCAGTAGCAGTCCTGCCACTTCATGCATTGTTAATTTTATCAGGGTGACAGCGGTGGTCCCTTGGTTCACGTAGGCTTTGACGGAGTGCCGACCCTCATCGGTGTGACTTCCTTCGTGGCTGGTGGAAACTTCGGCTGCCATTCTGGACTACCTGCTGGTAAGACCTTAGAAATTTATCAGGTGTCCATTTTCACAAACCAATAGCGATGTGGCCTGGGTAAGAAAGCCAAAGTCAAAGCCATTTATTGAATTTAGCCTTGCGGCGGCGTCGTGTGACGGGTCGCTCACTTCCCTCCAATATGGCGAGGAGGGCGATGGCTGCCACACGCGTCATACTTGTGAACAGAGGGCCTACTACGAAAAGCGAAACACGATATTCCGATCATCGTTTTTAATCAGTTAGCCAATAGAGTAGCACAAAATTTACGTCTCGTCAGTTTTGCTGCAATAGGGATGTTGCCTGGGTAAAAATATAATAATTCTAATTAGTCCGTCAGTTAGATTATCAAAAAATATTGGATACGTATTTTTTGCTTTACCAAATAATTAACAATTGACGAAGATAAAGCGCGACTAAGTTCGGGAGTGGGGGCTCGTGACGTCACTTGTTCCTAAAAAGTGTACTACACCGTGACGTCACGCGGAACTTCAACATACGAT
This sequence comes from Polyploca ridens, assembly GCA_951394255.1. Lineage (NCBI taxonomy): Eukaryota > Metazoa > Arthropoda > Insecta > Lepidoptera > Drepanidae > Polyploca > Polyploca ridens. The sequence continues at coordinate 1,226,127 of OX596260.1, forward strand.
ATCTTCGTATTTTTTTGTTTAATTGACAAAAGAAAAAATACGTGTCTAATATTTTTTGATAATGTAAATGACGGACTAATTAGTTTTTTTCAGGAAAGTAGCCTATTCTATTGGTTAATATTTGATAACGATAATTTTTCGTAGTAGGCCCTCAGGTGCTGCTTGTGGGGGCCGGTCTGCTTAAGTTTGCCATTTATTTATTAACTTATTACCTACTTAAATATAGATTCAGTCTACTTTGAAGTTTTGCCGCCACGCCGGGGCACGCAATTGTTGTCAGTGCGATTAGAAATAATATTTACATTATATAATGAATCTAAGCTTGTTTTGAAAAGAGTAATTGCCGGCTCTTCTCAGCAAATGCAACCTTCCGAACCGGTATTAGAGTCAGACTTTTCAAAAGTGTCTGCGAAGGTCTATTTGAATAAATGATTTTCAATTTGAATGTCAGCTTTTTAAGTCAATTTGATTTTTTTGAAGGAGTTTCCTAAGTTTGGCGTTGGTTAGTTAATAGGATTACGGTCTTTCACAGGAAGGTTCGATCAATATTTTCAGGCATAACTTAGTGAATGTCCCGATATATTTTGATTTGGCCAATATTAACAGGTGTCTGAGATGCATTATCTTGGCGGCCACACAAACAAAAACACATCCCTAATAGTCTAGCTAGTGAAAAGTTGAACAAGCGGTGGTTTTATGCAACCAAAGAAATGAATCCCAATAATTTTGTTTGAATCACCGATCAACTTGAGCAAAATCCTTTCACAGGTTTCATTCGTCCTGGACCCTTCCAAAACTGGTTGACTCAAATAACAGGCCTCGACTTCGAGAACCTGGAAGAGGAAGATGAGCCTACGGAACCACCGACAACTGTACCTCCTACTACCCAACCACCGACTACCCAACCGCCGACTACCCAACCGCCGACTACCCAACCGCCAACTGAACCACCAACTACCCAACCACCAACTACTCAACCACCAACTACTCAACCACCAACTGAACCACCAACAACACAACCGCCAACTACCCAACCGCCAACTACCCAACCACCAACAACTGAACCCGATACTGAAGAGGTTACCGAAGCTCCTGACACGGAAGAAGACTCCGACTCCGAGAGTGATGAAGATAGTTCTGAAGATAAAGAAATAGCTGATCTTCTGAAGCGATTGGAAGTGAAAGTTAAAGTCAAAGTCCAAATGAACAAATTCATTAAAAAGAAGAAAGTCCACCACATAAAGGAGATCAGGGGCTAAAATTAGTACCTAATTAGAAAATAAAAGTAGTTACTATACGAATGTTTTTTATTTTATTCATCGAAATAACAGAATATAATATATCGATGGTTTTATTAATCAAATATGTGCAACTTTGTCGTGGCATGGGTAGGTAGGTATGTACCTACATTCGAAGGTTAGTTAGGTAAGTCTTTGTAGATTGTAGCCTATTCAAAATTCCTCGTACTTCTTACCGTACGGTCCTAGTGGTCTTAGTCTTATCTTACCCAACCGAACGGTCTTCGCCGCATTGACTTATTTATAACTTTTTTGTTGTTGTTGCAATCGCAACACTATGGCTACATTCCGGATTGAATAATATCGCTCACAGTGCTCACAGCAATAATTTGCGTACCGAGTTGGCTACATTCCGAATAGATGCTGTAATCGATGACGGTTATTTATTGTGTTTTCGGCCATTTTCGGCAAAAATCTAATAAGATTCTTGGTTGCTAGATAATTTTTATGATTGTATGAGAGTAAATAATTAAAAACGTGGATATTCCTTTTTGCGAGTCAAATTATAAAAGATATAAGAAGTCCTAGCGCATTTTTAGTTCAGATTTTAATTAAATTCTGAAATGTTCTGTTTAGAATACTGTGAGCGCGTTCCGAATTGTTGACAGTTCTCAGCTGTCATTAACGTGATATCTATCTCGGTACGCAAATTATTGCTGTGAGCACTGTGAGAAGACTGTGAGCGATATTATTCAATTCGGAATGTAGCCTTAAGTAGTAGTAGTAGTAGTTTATTCATCCATAAAAGGATAGGCAAGGGTTATTTTCAACCATACAGCCATTTCATACGTGTAATTTTATATAATATCATTTTCATTTTAGTACAATGGTGGTAATTGTACTAAAGCTTTTCACGGACTCTTTGAGACAACTTGAAAAGACACGATACACATAATTCATTTCATTTCATTTCACTGGTGCACATGAATGATCTTTATTGAATAAAATACCACCGATAATATGCAATAAAACCCAAAATACACGAATTTATGAAATTTAAAATGAAAACACAACGTCACTCTGCAAGTTCCCGCCAAAAAGCCCTGTAGCCTTAAGGTTGATCCTGTCATGTCACTTTTGACATAACTTACAATTTACGTCATTCTCACATTGGGTACATTCCGAAATGGATAATATCGATCACAGCGATCACAGCAATAATTTGCGTACCGAATTAGATATTACGCTTATGACAGCTGATAACTATCAACAATTCGGAACGCCCGTTATCGCGCTCACAGTATTCAAAACAGAACATTTGTGAATTTAATTAAAATCTGAATTATCAATGCACTAGAACTCCTTATATCTTTTATAAGTTGACTCGTAAAAAAGAATATCTGCTTTTTTTATTATTTTTCTCTCATAAAATCATAAAAAGTATCTTTGCCAAATAGAAAACCAAGAATCTTATTAGATTTTTGCCGTCACTTTTGACAGCGCTCACGGTGATATCAGTTTAGGGCATGGTCGGTGTGAGCGCAAGATGGCGCATGTCATGACGTCATCTATGACGTTTCACGGGCCATCGTGAGGGCGCTCACGGTAATATGGAACGGGTTTAAGCACGCTAAAATCGATTACAGCGATTATAGCATCAATTCGGAATGCAGCCATTATTTCAATTTATTTCCCAAGTTAAAGTCGTAGACTCGGAAATTATTAAATTTTTCGCTTAATTCGATGTAAATCGTCCACTTTTGAAATGAAATGGAGGGAACAAACGAGAAAGGTAAGTTATGTATCCCTATTATTATGCTAAATAGTCACAAACAAAGTTAATTTAGTCATGTTTTGGGTGTTCTTGTCATTGAGTATTTTTGTGTGGGCGAAGCTGTTTCTCGTCTGAATTATCTTTTGTTTGCCTGAGGCTCGCCTAGTCCGAGAACAGATCTAAGTTCAAGCTAAGCTATACTTCTATAATTCAATGTATAGAGACTGTTCAATAAACTTTTAAATGTATTGAATGTGAGGCAGAATTTATTGTTATTCTTGTGGAATGTTTACCTTCCGCATTTTAAGAGTATAATACGTACATAAAAGATTACTGCATGCTTTTTAATCACAATGCTGAGTTCTCTGAGAGCACCAATATCTGTAGTTAACCTATCTAATCTGTAACTTACCAAGAAAAAGTTCTGATTATCTGTGACTGGTAAATAGGTATACCAATAAAAACAAAGTTATGCTCTGTTAATAAGTTTATCCCATTTTTTTATTAATTAAACCAGGCAAGAATGAGTATTTATATTACTTACAAAAAGTTTTCTTTTGTTAAGCAAACAGGAATTTTATATTTATTATACATAAAAGAGGTATAATATCCTGGGATATTGGTTTGCAGTTCAAGATTTCATTTTATCAAGACATGCGTCTGACACCAATACATGAGTATTGTTTACTGCCTCAATGCATAGTAAAACAGCCTTGTTGCAGAACTTACCCATACATTTGCACAACTAGGTTTGTGAAGCAACATGTTACAAATAATAGGTAAATATCTAATAGGTATATAGGTAATTATTGACCTTTCATACTGGAAACTAGAAACTGCAGTCAAAGAGTTGCGTAGGGATGGGTTGTTGGAGTATATTTGGAAATAAGAAAATTTAAAAATTAACACCTTATAAATAAACCCCTGATGAGAGCTTGCTTGACGATTTGTCCGCGTAATGGCAAAATTTTGGGCCGGCATCATGTTGTCAATTCAAAAAAACCTTATTAGTCCTCAAACCATAATGCCCTTAACCCATTGGTTCGCGCGAGGGACGCACATCCTATTATAACAATTGGTATCATTGTTATTTTCTTAACTCCGAGCCAAAGTATTAAGGTGTCACTCTAAGAGTAGTCTACACTAATAATAAAGAGAGAAGATTTGGATTTTCGTATTTTTGTTTGTAATGAATAAACTCAACAACTACTGACCCAATTAAAAAAATTCTTTCACCAGGTGAAAGCTAATTTATCACAGAGTAACATAGGCTATATATATAAATTTCACCCGGGCAACGCCGGACCTGAACAGTTAGTTTTAAAATAATATCAGAATTTATCTTATGAAATACTTACTAGCTTTCACCCGCGGTTTCACCTGCATTCCTGGAATAAAAAGTAGCCTATGTCCTTCTCCATACATTAGGCTATCTGCATGCCAAATTTCATTGTGATTGGTTGAGTAGTTAAGGTGTGAAAGCGTAACAAACAAATAAACACACATTCGCTGTTATAATGTTAGTAAGGATATCTTTTTCATGTTGTACATGTGCAATTTGCTTCCATATAATATGTCATACTTCTTTTAATTCATTAAAACTTATTATTAAACTTGGTTCATTCAAAAATTATCTTTATTATTCTAAAGATAAAGTTGTAAATGCCTTTTGTTAATATTACAGAATCCCTCAAATGTGCCGGGTGCTTGAATGACATTGGCAATGATGATTATGTGTCTGCACTTAGCCAGGACTGGCATAAAGACTGTTTTCGGTAAGTACGGATATTTATTACTTGGTACATGCAGTACTATGCTTTACTATAGGCTCAGAGTATATAAATACTACATACAACTATAGGTAAATAAATTTTACATGGTGTTTTTTCTTTAATACTACTAAGTCTTTAAACAAGCGTGAGTGTTGTTGGTAAGCGGTTACCACAGCCATATAGATGCTTGCAACACACGAAGCATCGCTGGCGCGTTACCTACCTTTTCCCCTCCCCTATGAGCTCTGGCGACCTTACTCACGCACAGGAACACAACATAAAGTTATTTGTCTGCGGTATTCTGTAAGGTGGAGGCACTTCCCCAGTCGAGCTGCTCTTTGAGCGAATAAACGCTATGTTCTACCTCTCTTGAAAATGTAGGTAAATAAACCTCATCTTGCGCTAAATAATAATATACTAGTTAGGAGTTGTGGAATGCCAACAAAAGTGAAGAATACATAAAATCAAATTACGCACATAGCCAGGAGTGGTACAATAAATTATTAAATGAATATCATTTATCAAAAAAATTGCAGACCATTAATATGTATAAATAGCTTGTTTACAAACATCAAGGCACATTCAATATTATATTACTTGTATACCTAAATAATATGATAAACAAATCATTTACATTCATTCAGCCACTTAAAATAACTAAACTTTTCACACTTGTGTGAATGAGTCATCTGAGACAAACAACAAGTAGTGTAAATATTTGTTTCTTTGGTTCGTAAATATAGAGGCAATAATTAAGATTTTAATCAATTGTAATTTAACTCGAATAGCAGTTCCTGGAATACTATATTTTTTATATGGTGTTATGGAATGCGCCTCTGAGCTGTCTGATAAAGTCGAAGCCACTATATGGGCAACAGCAGGGCTATTTTAAAACGTCGGAATCGATATCGGAAACGGATTCAAAAAATTCCGAGGCGAATTTCAACAATTGCTATTTTAATTTTTTTAAATTTATGTCGAGTGTGGTAATCGAACCCACGACCAACTGCGCCAACTGGCCCGTCACATTTTGATTTGATATTGTTGCAATATCTAATATTTTAAGAATTAAAAAAAAAGCCCATGCTCTACCTAGCATGGGCTTTTTTTGTTTGTTTAAACGGGCAAATCTCTGGAACTACCAGTCGGATTCGAAAAATTCTTGCACTAATATCAAAATCATTTATTTCAAGTAGACTTTCGCGGGTACTTATGAATAGTTTACGGGTTCGGAAGGTTGCATTTGTCGAAAAGCAAAACAAGCTTAGATTCATTACATAGGTAATATTTAAATTCTCACAATTACGTGCCCCGTCGCAGCGGCAAAACTACAAGATACTGTCTAGCAAACTTAAGCAGACCAGCCCCCACAAGCAGCACCTGTTCACAAGTATGACGCACGTGGGAGCCATCGCCCTCGCCAAATTGGAGGGAAGAGGACGACTCGTCACACGTCGCCTGTAAATAGGAAGCTAGCTACATTATCCACGAGTGTAATAGGCTACTATAATACTCGGGGATAATGTGAAATCTTGGGGGACAGCCACAGATTACAGAATAAGGCAGATGGTGCGCTCGGAACACGGGAGTGAGGCCAAAAAAGCAAATACAAATTGAAAAACACAAACATGGCTTTCGCTTTTCAATTTGTATTTGCTTTGTTTAAAAAAACTTTACTTTTTTTTTAATAAGCTTTGTTTAATTAATGTAGCTAGCTTCCTATTTACAGGCGTCGTGTGACGGGTCATCCCCTTCCAGCGTTGCCAGATTTTTATTCGGGCAAAGCGGGATTTTGTAACCTCTTGAGTAAAAAAGCGAGATTCGATCGCTGAAAGCGGGACATAATAAAAAAACCGGTCAAGTGCGAGTCGGACCCGCGCACCCAGGGTTCCGTAGAAACTTGTAGGTATGTAAATAGTTCATTCATCACGGGAATCGACTCTCGAAGATTTGTCCCTTGATTTTTCGATTATGTTGTAATATAATGGCAAAAAAAAAACGTTTTTGCGTTGTAACTAGGTACTTACTTAAACCCTTTTTGGATTTCTTCTTTTACTTGTGCTATATGAATATATATAAGATTACTTGTGCTTGTTGCCAAATCTGATTCTAGGTCAACAGGAAGTACCCTATAGGTACAGATTCCCTTACGAGCGTGAAAATATGCGGCATATACGGACGTATCTTTTGATTGCGTTGACTTAGAAGTTTAGTTTTTGTATGTCACAGTGACATTTAACACTACTGTGTTTAAGACGCGTCACGAAAAAGCTGGTGCTATTTCTGTGCAGTGGTGTCTTTATAATTTCCCACTTCTACGTCCAACGATGATTTCACCTCGAAAAGCGGGACTGACCCTGTCCCGCGCGGGACATTTAATTTTGGGCTAAAAATCGGGACGTCTGGCAACGCTGTCCCCTTCCCTCCAATTTAGCGAGGAGGGCGATGGCTGCCACACGCGTCATACTTGTGAACAGTAGGGCGATTACCTAACTTAATTTCAATGAAATTCAGATTGAAATAACCTCTGAATCGGTAGAAATATTACAAAATCGGAAAAGGTTCCATTTCTAATGAACCACTGTATGTATTTGCAGTTATCAGAACGTAAAAAAGTTATCAGAAAACCGCTATATTGAACCGATTTCAATTCGAAAATGATTGAAATTTAGTTACGTAATCGCCCCATGCTATGTCATTTTAATTGCCCAATAATTTGTATTGAAATAATGGTGCCGATTCTGTTCTAAATCGCACTAAACTAATTTTAATCACATCTCATCTCTTTCTTACGAACATTATTGAAAAAGGATAGAACATATTTTAAGTTGTCAAATTAATCTTTGCCGTCTTATTTTGCGTGTATTTAGGCGTAACCGCGATAGATGGCGACTAAATTTATATTGAAAACAAGCATTGGACTAATTTGACAGGACTAAATTTCTTACATCCTTTTCTTATGTTCTTTGTTAGAAAGAGACATAGTGACATTAAAATTAGTTTAGTTGTGAACAACAGAATCAGGGCCAATATTTTGATAATTTAGCAACTCTAAACTAATCTTAACATGATTTTGTAGTTCCACACGCGTTCCCTTTATTGTTTGAAAGTGAATTGAATAAAGTGTTACATGGATTGATTGAGGAACAAATATCTAAGGATACATATTGTTTCTGATTATAGCACAAAGTCATCACAATTTTTCGAAATCGCAGGCTTGTGTAAAATGCCGGTCGTTAACCTACTTCTTCTTAAAGGGCTTGATATTATTGGTTCGGGCGTGTATTATTTGAACAGTTGCCAAGTAACTACGGGGCGGAACATAAAACGTCTAGACCACATGACCTTATGGTTCAATCACACGGGGTCAAAGTACTCTACAAAAGAAAACTAGTCCGTATTTTCTAAATTGCATTATTGTAGTTTGGTTTTTGTTACTCAATTATGGTTTGGTATGTATTGTACCTTAACAAAATAACTTTATATAGGTCATGTGGTCCCTCATTTGGTTTGTAGAGAACAGGAAAATACGTGCTACCATTCTGAGCTAATTAAACTGGAAAACAAATAATAACTTTATTTTACCTCGAAGGGATAAAATACCGTGCGGTCGAGAGAATGCGTTTCTTCCTCACTACACCATCTCTATTTTCATAGGGCCAGCTCACACCGAGAAGCGACGTGACGCGGCGCGCACTTTTTAAGATAGCGATATAGAACTTTATTTAGTAAACTAAAAGGTACAAGGAGTGGAACTCTTTTCCGGGGTCTGTGTTTCCCGACACCTATAACCTAGATGTATTCAAGGCCAGAGTGAATAGGCTTTTTCTGGGTAAGCGTGCTACATGCTCGGCCTCGTCATAACTCCTCATGGGGTCAGGCGAAGGTCCAACGCAAGCCCATTAAACATAAAAAAAACACATTTAAGAGAGAGAATTCGAATACGCGTCGGTGTCGCGAGTCGCTTGTCACGAATGACAGTTCGGGACAAACGTGTGGAAAGGAGAAAAAACTCCTCATGTATTGATAGACGCACAATAAATATTTGTATGTTCTAATAAAAGTTGTTATGAAGGTGCTCAGTGTGCGATGCGGCGCTATCGTCGTGGTACTTCGAGAAGGCGGGCCTGCTGTTCTGCGAGAACGACTACTGGGCGAGATACGGCGAGAGTTGCCAGCAATGTGCACAGGTAAATAATATATGGCTCTCTGGCATAACCACTATCACAAGCTATACTCAGGTGTGTCACCTGCGTTTCCCTCATATATGCCCCCCCCTCCACTTAGGGGTTATATTATGAAAATCCCTTCCTAAATGGATGCCTACGTTATATGAAGGTGAGCAAACCGCAAGTTTCTGCATGCAGTTGAAACAATTGATAGATAGATAGATAGATAACGCTTTATTGTTACACCACATGAAAAAAATAAAAATACAAGAACTTAAAAAAGAAAGTGTTACAATTGAGTTTGAGGACTAACATATATGACATAAGGTTTATTTTCAATTAACACAGACTATGTTAATTGAAAATAAACCTTCCATTACTGGAACTCGAATCAAGTTTTGATTCTCCAATTGTTTCGTTATCAGGTGATAACAGGTCCGGTGATGTCGGCGGGCGAGCACCGGTTCCACCCGGAGTGCTTCGCGTGCGTCGCGTGCACCGCGCACATCGAGGACGGGGAGCCCTACGCGCTGCTAGAGAGATCCACACTCTACTGGTCAGTATATCAGGTGATGACAGGTCCGGTGATGTCGGCGGGCGAGCACCGGTTCCACCCGGAGTGCTTCGCGTGCGTCGCGTGCACCGCGCACATCGAGGACGGGGAGCCCTACGCGCTGCTAGAGAGATCCACACTCTACTGGTCAGTATATCAGGTGATGACAGGTCCGGTGATGTCGGCGGGCTCAAGTTCACTCTACTGGTCAGTAGAACTTACATTAGTATTGGTACACCATGGGGATTATGCGGCCGAAGTAAGTAGATATACGAAATGTAGAAGGAACTAGCTCTAAAGACTTAGTACCGGGGTAACCAGCAGAGCTACTGCGTAAGCAAATGGGAATGAAGTTCATTGAAATTTCTTACGCGGTAACCTCACAGCAAAGTCAAAACGATTTATTCAAGTTAGGCCCTAGAAGGGCACTTATGAAGGTCAAATTTACTGAAGTTACCATTGTTTCGGAACTCGGCCTTCAACCGTGAAGAAGTATAGATTGTATTGGTAGTCAAATAAGCTTGAGCTTTCGTTGAAGTAAAACATCGTGAGGAACCCATAGCATGGTCCAAAGTGAAGAGTCTGGGTTGCAACTACCCTCAAGTTGAAAACCTATCGCCAAACCTTCAGTATACTCTCTAGATCGCAGCTGCACTTGAGACCTAGTTCTCGTCTTGCGTCTACCACCTTAGACCATGATCACAGAATTAATAAAATACTAAGGCTAATGAGTGATGTCCCTCCCAGTGGTACATGCTACGGGTCATCAGGGCGGCGGCTAGTGTCTCGAGCTCATGCCATTCGCGTGGTGGAGGTGCCGCCCGCCGCGCTCCGGCTCGCCGCGCAAGACACCGGCCTCACCCTCACTGAGTGAGTACACCAATTTATACTTTATTACCTCTCATATAAGGTCTTAATTTGATCCACTAATCTGGGAATTTGTCTGTACATATTTGATGTTCTAAATAACCTGTACTTCATTCCATCATTGTCAAAATTAATAATTTAATAACTAACTCCCATGTCATTAACAAAAACATGTCGTAAAAAACAGAGGAGAAGCAAAAGCGACTCTAAAGTGGGAGTGTTAGGGTGTAAATTAACTTATTAACTGGTGTTAGTTCGCGATGTTCCGGCAAGCTGTCATGGCTGGCGCGGGCGATGCTGCGGGCCGCCCTCGCCGCCTGCATACACCTCACCTGCCATAGGTACACAACACTACACTGCGCACTCTTCTACACTTCACTACACAACACTGAACAAAACTACACTTCACTATAATACACTGCACTAGACTGTACTACACTACACTGTACTATATTCTACACTACCTGCACATCACTGCACTAGACTACACTACTCTTCACTACAATACACTGCACTAGACTACACTACCCTTCACTACAATACACTGCACTACATTATACTAGAATTATCAGTACTACAGTGTACTATACTACACTGTATTGCACTAGACTGCACTACCACTAAACTGCTCTATACTAAGAGTAGTAGTACAGAGTAGTGTAGAGACACCACACTGTACTAGACTATTCTACACTTCACTATAATAAACTACGCTACAATACACTAGACTACACTGCGATACATTATACTAGACTTCACAGTACAACACTACACTACATTGCACTAGACTGGACTACACAACACTGCTCTATACAACACTACACTATACTGGATTACACTACACTGCTCTATACAACACTACACTATATTACAATACACTGCACTACACTATACTACACTACACTACACTGCACTAGACTATACTACACCGCACCGCACATAACATTATAGGCACAGCTATGCAAGGAGGACGTATTTGATAACTTTTCAAAATCGTATGTTGAATTCGTCATGCTGAAAAACTATCGACTAAAATCATCTATACAGCAGTTAAAACTTACAACAAATTACTGATTAAAATATATTTTTTATGGAACAGTGGATAATATGCCTTATATCAACTACAGTATTACCCAACTGATATGGCGCGTCGTGAATCTTCGTTCGCACAGAATAGAAAGTATGGCCCCGAAGATTAACGAAAGAATGCTTAAAACTTACAATCAACCTTAGATCACTACTATAAGGTTCATAATACACTGCAGCTGTAAGTTCCGTCTCACTCGCGCGTGAGGCCCCTCCGCACGGCGCGCGCTAACATGGCGGCAGCTGCCGACCAATAGCGTTTCCCGCGCTTTGAAAATGTATCTTCTGCGCAGGTACATCGGTAAGCCATATTAGTTGGGTACTACTGTACCTATAATCCACTTTGACTCTGTTTCAAATGACGTCGACAGACGAGCTCCGAAATGGAGCGTAAGTCTTTGGCATAAAGTTGAGAAATCCACAGTCATTCAAATTAATTCTTTTTTTTCCGCGATATTTATATTAAAGGTTTTACGCATGACGAAACCAACTTATGTTCTCAGGAACCCGGATAGTTAAACTACAGATGCAAAAAGGGATATTTGTGTGCGAGTAAGCGAGATGTGCTGCTTTTTATCTTGCTTACTCGCACATAGCCGTCCCTTTCGCCATTTTTAATTTTACTATCATAGATTCTGGGTTGAGTTTACCTCTCTGTAGAGACGTGTTATTTTATTCAGACCTGTAGTTAGATTTGCTTGCTTCATTCATTCAAGATAGTATGACTGACGCTTGCTTGTTTTGCAGATTGAATTTTATGGTATTTTGTGTATGTCTTTATAATAATTGTATGGCCCGTTATCTATTATTTCAAGCAAAAAAATACTATAAGAAAATGTTCTATGTTTTTCATCAATAAATTCATTTTTATGGACATACCTACCTACTACTTTCTTATGTATAGTGTATCCTATAATTTCTATGAATGCCTTTCTAAACGCTAGAAACCAATTTATTGAACGTGACATTTGAAACGTATCCTTATAGTAATGAATATACCATCTATTTTAGATCAGCCATCTCATAATAACCGAAACATATGACTAGTAAATATATCGAGTCATGTAACAGTTTACCAATAATTTAGTTTTATAACACTTTATTTTTAATATCAGTTTTTCCTATTGGTAGAGTAAAAAAATGCAGTATTTTTGCAATCATGACAGACTCCGATAACTATAACAATATACAATATACATTCTATTTCACCTCTGTGCGCTACGGATACATACTATTCGAAGTACTAAGATGAGATGTTACAGTCAGCAAACGTCACTCAGCGCGGACTTTCCTTAAGGAAAGATCATCTCGAGCAATATTACTCATTTCCGCCCAGCGTTTTCATGCATTTACAATATTACGGCCTTCTCGGCCCGTCAGCTAACAAATCGTTTCGCCGCTTCGATACAACGTGAAGAACAAATAAACGAACTCTCTTTCGAATTAATAATATTAATAAGGATATCCTTTTTGGTATAAATGACAGAGATATGACAAATGAGAAGACATACTAATACTATGACGCATCCTAATCACTGTTCAGAAATCTTTCTACCATCGCATCGATGTGACATACCCTCAGGTCACCGCGATCATCCACCTAAGGATTCAGTCGGGCATTTCTACGTTGGACTTTGGGATGAGCTCTCCTCAGCGCTTTTCTACATTCTTCAAAAAGGGAATATAAGAGCTCTTCATTTTCGACTCAGGAACACACGGCTATCCCCCTGATATTGGGAATGTCCGTGCAGCGGTGACTACTTCTTGACGTCTGCTTTAAAAACTTTTAAACATTTAATAAAACCACAGGAACTGTGGAGTATATGACTTGAAAAGAATACATGAGTTCGGCGCCAGCTACTCTCTTTGCATACCTGAGGGTATGGGTAGGGTAGGGTCATACAAGTCCGCGGTTCACAAACACGCATTGGTCTGCATTACTTGCTTGCGAAAAATACAACTCAGGCAATCAAATTCATACGTTAGCTAACTAAGGTACGGGCCCGAAATTGAACGACTGGGTCACTTCAAACTTTAGACGGGTGGGGTGAGGTCCCCCTAACTGGGTATTTCCATCTTCATTGGGGTCAAAACAAATTACACCGATTATGTGTAAAATAGGTACGGTGCGGTCACGTACGCCACTTTACACAAGGAATATCCTTCATAACTAAACTGCAGTAAATATTTGCTATAGATGTTAGTGTGAGCGAGATAGATATAAGCTCTACATTCAAGAGAATAGAGAGGTATGTTCAAATGCATTTATTCTACATCGCATAGTGACTGCGATGATACGTCATGATTTTGATGTCACTTGAGCTACGTCACGGATACCTAATTATGTCATGCAATAAGGTAGTGTCCATAGACTATGTTATAATAATGAATCCTGAATGCGCCAGGATCAGTTTTGTTCTTGGAATACTTTTGTGAAATGCTTGTAATGTAAGAGGCATAAAATGAATGCACTCTAATTCATAAAAACCTACTTATTATAAATGCGTAGTTCGTTACTAAATTTGGATGAAACTAAAACACTTTTAATACCGGGGAAGCATTAAATCCCTCTGAAATGCGGTTACGTTCGGTGTATGTTAACACTGATATTATTAAGGCGAATAGACACAAAGCGCACGTAAAATTACTGACTTACGTTTATCGACTTTGCAAGTTCATTGCATATTTTTTTCATTGTTAGGAAACCTGCACGCCCAAAATGTTGAATTCAAAGGTAAACTGTGGACTCAATTGAATGTACCTTCCTCGTAGTTAAGGAAGAGAGTCATGTATCCATCGCTTAGTATTTGGATGATACCTCGTTCGAACCATTGTCCTGCGCTTATCGCTATTGCATGACAAAGTGTCGTGACCGCCTAACTTGCCACAAAAAATTATACTAATATATTAGTTTTATTATACTAAATATATAATTCTGTGATTTAGAATAGGTTTTATTTATTGCAAAATGTTTTGTGAAGTGTATTATTATAAAAGAAGTGAATTTCCAAAGTGATTATCTTTACATGTAGTGTCGGTGTTTTATAAATAAAAACGGTGTCCAAGAAGGAAGAAAATCCAAAATATTCATAGTACAATGGCAGTTCGTTTTGATAGCATAAATGTTACGTAAGTATTATTTTATGTGTGCAGGACACTGCAGGATGATTTGCAAATGAACAGCATCCTTTGCAACGCCTCTTTACCAAGTTTTTTTTAAATTTACCCTCCCCACTCTTCAGTTTCATCCCTGTGGTAAAGGAGCGCATACTTTACAAACAGATTAGATAGAAAAATATTGATTTTTATATTATTTGGAAGACCTGTAGGTCTTATTATTATCGAAAAAAAATTACAGTCAGAGAGAAAACGGCGATTTAAAAAAAAAATATTATTAGCTTAATCGATCCTATTTCCTATAAAGATTAAAGGGCTCTATAGAACCAAGTTAGTATATTTTAAAATATTTTGTATAAATCTGTAAATATAAACTACGCAAGTAAGGGGTAGTCTTCTAAAACCATATTCGCGTAGTTTCAACCCTTAAGTTAGCTTGCCTTTACTGACCCATCTCAAATTTCCACCCTGAATATAGATAGGTACATGATTGGCAGGACAAGGCGTCACAACCAGCCAGCAGTACGTGACACTGACCACTTTCTGTAGCGTGACTGTTTGCATTTTTATGGAAATGACATAAGCTAAGGATAAATCTCGTGACTGCTGCAAACAAATGCCACACAAAATACCGAATTCTGCTTGCAAAGAATTGGCTCTTGTCTACACCTACAGGACAGACACCTGTCTGCGTCACACGTGGCTGTATCATATAATATTGTTTGCGACCCACGGTATATACATACTTTTTCATACCTAAAATCTGTGCCTGTTTTTCAGTACACCTTCAGCTTGTATATCCTTTATGTATTGTAGCAATGTATGCATGAGTGTATTCTGTATGTGTATTTTGAAATGGAAACATTTTATTGTATTTTTTTTGCACTGGTAACATTTCCTACTTAGCGTTAGAGTAACTTGTCTTTTTTTTGATTTTTTGCTTTGTATATTAATTGTTAAGTAGATAGCACAGAATTGTACCCTCTTTGTCTATCATAAGGACTTGACGTTTAAGAATGCTAAAGAAATATGAACTTTATTGCTATAGGTACTATAATGTTTATCTGTTAAATCAAAAGTTAATTTGTATGATGATCTTTATGCTATAGCAATAAGGTTTATGTTTCTTTGTTCGGAGTCTTATAACGGACAAAGTAAAGCTTGATTAGATAAATTGAATTTTATCAATTTCTTCTCGTGTAACTTTAGAATTAATGGTAATTTAATTTGACAATTAAAATCGTAATTCAGATTCTAAAATCACGATCGACATAATTCCACACCAAACTAAATCATTTTATATCATCAGGATCGATTCTTCATGTGGTCTACTGACCCTGCACATCGGAGATCGGATCCTCGAGATTAACGGCACTCCCGTCAGGAACCGGCCAATTGACGAGATAGAGAGGGTGCTGGCCACCTCCGAAGCTGTCATACAGGTGAGCACTAGTATCCGACCGAATCTTCAGCATAGGCAACCTTCGGCCAAAGTGAATCAAAGTTTTGACCGAAAGGTTTCTAGCAAGCGCCGAAATTGAACGAACTGTTACGAAGAGATGTTATTATTTTTGACAAGTTGCTAGGTAGGATGGGCCAGTGGGCGCTGTTGGTTAAGATTCACCTTACGCGCCGCTGGTCGTGAGTTCGATTCCCACACAGGACATCCATTTGTGTGCATGAACATGTCTGTATGTCCTGAGTCTGGGTGTAATTATGTATATTAAGTATGTATTTACAAACAAAAAGTAGTATATGTATTAAATCAGTTATCTGGTTTCCATAGTACAAGCTCTGCTTAGTTTGGGATCAGATGACCGTGTGTGAGGAATGTTCCAGGATATTTATTTATTATTTATTAAATTTAATCATCTCGTTAAAAAATCATTCTTTTATTCACTTTTAGCGACCATAATCTCACAACAATCAGAACACAGCGGAAGGCCCTTGGATAGATTATCAACTTGAGGGTGGTAGCCAGCCAGGTGGGTACTAAATAGTACCCTTACCACCGTGCTCTTGTTTCCTCTCGATGTTTTCCTAGAACAAAACCACGACCTTATCCAATGCGTCCCATCACTTCCTGCTATCATCGGATAACTATGCGTTCTTGTAACTACATTATGATGTATATCACAGACCCGTACAATCTGTGTGCAATGACTAACGCGTGTGAAATTCCCCAACAGGTTGTTGTTTACATAAACCGCAGAGAGTTTGACACATCGTTTTTTTGTCCTACAAAAAGTGTATCTTTGGAAAAATTTTGAGCTTGTTTCAATATAATTAAATGTCTGCAAGCCCATTATCGCCGAAGCGGTAAGCTCACGGCTCAAGTCAGACCCCTTGGTATTGCGAATATCCATGCGACAGGAACGCCATCTGAACCACAGATATACATCTAAGTAGATGACGCGAGTGTATGTACTTTGCGTGTCAAAAACTGTGCAAAAATGGGGCACAATGTTCTTCTTTTGAAACTGTTTCGCGCGGACAGGAAACTCGCATAAGGCTGCATGTCCACCATAGATGTGTAGCGAGGGGTATGTTAAGGTGACAAATAGGATAGCTTCATTTTCACATTAAAAATCTAATGCCAGCCTAACTAAATCAATCTTGTGACATTATGGTTGGTACAAAAAAAGTTATACGCTTAGTTTTCATACGAATGGAGGGACTTGCATTATCTATTTAGATTTATGTCTGTGATCTGAACCTGGAACCGATATATACCAACATAAAACGTACATAGAACCGGTAAAGCCATATAAAAATGTATGCACTTCAAGGAAAAATTAAATATCAAAACATTTGTATTGTGATATAAATAATACTATAATACAAAATATGCATAATAATAAAGCCATTCCTTACAGCTAACCATAGAGCACAATCCAGAGACAAACAACAACACAAACAAACGGACAATATGTAATATTAGCGATGTTGATGATAAACCAAAGCACGATTCAAAATCGCCCGTCGAGAGGAAAATACAAGAGAAAAAACACATTCCATTAAAACATTCCGTAGAGACAGAGATAGATATAGAGAGTAGGAAAGAGAGGTTGTTTAAGAGGAAGGGAGAGGATGGAGGGAAGGTGCGGATGATGAAGAGGAGGCAGCCGTCGTCGCCGCTCTTGGGGGATAAGGAAAGGAGTAGCAGTATGTCTAAGTTATTGGATGTGTGAGTATACTAATTTTGCACAATATACGATACTTAGCCTTATTGGTTTTACTCTAAAAAGCAGTACTTGGAGAAACATTTTCGCGAGCGCTGTGTAATTAGTTAGTGATAGGTGAAAATTATGTATCTATGAAAGCTGACAATAACACTTTTTGTCTTTCTAAAATAATGATGTTTGTAAAGCAGATATGGTATTAATCTTTATAAAATACCTTATAAATTTCAAGTTATATTCAATATTCTATAGATTTAAGAGCTTGTTTTTCTCTTTTCAGTTAATTTATGTTTTACGCAATCGGGTTTTTTGTTTCTTTTAATAATTTATTCGCTTCTGTAAATGCCGGTTACCAAGAACTCAAAATGTTAGGGATCCTACGACAATATTCGCGTGGCTTCAACCCTTAATTTAAAATGTCCGCCGTGTAAGTGTTATTTGTGACATGTATAATGTTTATAACAGAGTGGAGGGCGAGGAGCCGAGCGGAGTACTCTGTGACTTGAGTAGAGCGAGGTCCTTCAGGGCGGACCCCGCGCCCGGACAGAAGGTCTTCCGCGCCTCTGATCTGCTACAGGTATATTACCTTACCATACATCTTACTGTATATTTTACCGTATCTCGCTCAAAGAGCACCTCCACGAGGGACTTCTACCTTACAGAGCCGCCAAATAATAGAGTTGTGTTCCTGCGCGTGAGTATGATAGTCAGAGCTCATCGGGGAGCGGGAAAGGTTGGTAACGCGTCAGTGATGCCTTATGTGTTGCAAGCTAACGGCTACGGTAACCGCTTACTAACAAGCAGGCCGTATGCTTCGACAAAATGGTTGCATAAAAAAAATAGTTTTGTAATGTGTGTTTCGAAAATGGTTTAACCGAATTGGATGGTTTAAGCTGTGAAAGAGTACCATCCATAAAAAAATATCTAAATGAAATACATACAAAAGGATCTGAAAATTAGGTAAATTGAATTCAGATGGGATTGAGCGAGAAAACTCAACCTTTTAAATAATATAATGATGTCAGGGCGAGCTCCTCGGTTCCGGGTTCTTCGGACAAGTATACAAGGTGACCCACCGGGACACCAACGAGGTGATGGTGCTCAAACAGCTGTACAGGGTGGACGAGGACGCGCAGAGGAATTTCCTTAAAGAGGTAACATTTTAGTAATCGTTTATTCGTTTATTCATTGAAAACAGTGAATAAAAAGCCCTTTGTAATGGTTTGGTGTCACCAACTCAATGCTATGCAACCTCTTTGCGAAAAAATACTCGACATAAAATCCTTGTGTAAATAACTCCTCGAGATTTGATTGGTCGACATTTTCAACAAGGAGTTTAGCATTAGAATAGAAACTGTTTTGTGTTCTTTACTGTCATTAGTAAATTGGCGCTAATTTGAATACTGTAAGTTGTACGAACAAAAAGTTTAGTGTTACTTAACAAATCGATTGAAAATGCATTCAAGTGATGAATATGTGTTACATAACACCTGAGTTTATGAAAGGGAGGGCGGCCGATATAGTAGAAAACTTGCTACCCAACAAATCACGGCTGGTTTACATCAAAGCCTACGATGAGTTTTGCAAATGGAAAAATGAAAATCAAGCTTCTGGCACATTTTCAAATGTTGTTTTCGCTTAAATATTTCTATTTCTCGTAGACATGGTATAAAGTATAGTATGCAACTCTGGAATAAAACGGGATTTATATCGAGGGCCACGGCCCTAACTCGCATGAATCACTCGCGTCGCTCAGGATTCTAACACTCTACGATCTCTTGCTCGTGATTCATCTATGGCTCTCGAGCTGCATAATATACTATTGTTGTGTTCAGGTGGCAGTGTTACGATCCCTGAGCCATCCGAACGTTCTCCGGTTTGTGGGAGTCTTATACAAAGACAAGCGGCTGCACCTCGTCACTGAGTATGTGGCGGGAGGCACCCTGCACCAACTTTTACAGGTATTACTTTAACACCTTACAAATGAATCTCGCACAGTTGTTTTTAAACTCCATTTCTTGTTTTAATAACCCCTTTTATGCAATTTTCTTTTAAGCGCTCGTGGTGTAGCATGATTGGCCGTTCTTAATCGATCGGCAAAGTTAAGCTACCACCGTCGTGGTCGTTACCTGGCTGGTGGTATTTCAATAGAGCGTTTCCGTGCTTCGGAAGGCACGTAAAGCCGTTGGTCCCGGTTATTATTGTGATAGTCGTTAAGCTTGTTGGATGCCTCCTAGGCGGCTTGAAAAATTCCAACAGTAGGTTGACTACTTATACCTATATTTTAATGAAGTCTACGAAAAGGAAACCACAGCAGATTCTTTTGAAACATTCTATAGTTTATTCTGTTTGTTCTATACATTATGCTTCCCAGTAATACGGATTAAATTTAAAAGTAAAAACACTAATCATCAATGGTTGACTAAAGGTCTAAAAAAATGTTGTAAGACAAAAAGGTATCTATACTTAAATTACCGTAATAGTAGGAATGATTTTGGGAAGAAGCATTACTATACAAAATATTCCAGAACATTAAGAAAATGTATAACATATTCGCAAATAAAAGTTAAATCTAAATATATAAGTAATGCTAAAAATAAATGTAAGGCTGTATGGAATGTAATTAAAGAATATACTAATGATGATAAACAGGATAAGTCAATAGGTAATATTAATATTAATGGTATAAATTTTGAAGATCCAGAAATCATTTCAAATCAATTTAATGAATATTTTATTAATTATGTAGAAGATAATTGTACTCCCTATTTAAATACAAATGATTACAATGTTGACTCATCAGAGCAAAGTATATTTCTATCCCCTATATCTGTTGCCGAGTTATCAAAAATTATAATGTCACTGAACAACACTAGTGCTGTTGGATATGATGAAATATGTACAAATATAATTAAGATGAGTGTGAACGTAATTGTTGGTCCTTTGACACATATAATAAATTTATCATTATCACAGGGTGTCTTTCCTAGCGATCTTAAAAAATCTGTGGTAAGACCATTACATAAAAAAGAGAAAAAATGTAACATGGATAATTATAGACCGGTCACATTAATTCCAATATTTTCAAAAATTTTTGAAAAAGTCATGTTCTCTAGAATCAGTAACTTTGTTGAATCATATAATATTTTAAAAGACGAACAAAATGGTTTTCGCAAGAATAAGAGCACATCCCTGGCAATATTTCAATTAATTAAAAATATAACAGATTGTTTAGATACTAAAATTCCTGTAACAGTATTATACAGGGTGTTGTTTTGGTCGGCGACAAGCGAGCCAGGAGCGGTAGTACAAAATATATATTCCCCAAAAATGGACTTAATTCCATTAAATACTGGAAATATGATGAGAAATACCTTATTCAATTTGAAATAAAATTACCGCAAAGTATGGTTACTAGACACGTGCACAGACTAGAGCTAGGCACAGCCGCCATCGCCCCACCCCTTAACTCCCTCGTACTCCCGTTGAGTATTATGTCTACACTCTAGCTTATTACATGATTTTCAAAATTTTAATTTTTTTATTTTTATTATTTAAAAAAAAATAAAGTATTTTTTTATATTTTTTTTTGCACCAGTATCATTTGTATTACCGACCCTGAGTCGCTTGTCGCTGACCAAAACAACGACCTGTATATGGACATGAGTAAGGCATTTGATTTTGTTTGTCATAAGCGGCTACTACACAAATTATATATGTATGGAATACGCGGACCAGCTTATGATTGGATTAAGTCTTATCTTAGTAGCAGGACACAGTGTGTTGAGATTAAAAAATACTGTAAAAGTAGTATAATACCATAGAAACATATAAATCTTCTTATAAGGTAAATAGATATGGATTGCCACAAGGAAGCGTATTGGGTCCATTATTATTCCTGTTATATATTAACGACTTACCAAATGTAATTAGTCATGATTGTATTTTATTTGCAGACGACACAACTGTTGTCATCAAAGGAATTGATATATTGACATATGAAAAAGAAATAAATAATACCCTTGACATAGTAATAAATTGGCTTATGATAAATAATTTAAAAGTTAATATTAAAAAGACTAAATTTATGCAATTTCGAACACTTCAAAGTAAATCTCATAATTTAGTTATATCGTACAATGGGGAGAAAATTGAAGAAGTTCTTTCAGCCAAATTTCTTGGTATTACTATAGATTGCTACTGTAATTGGAAGGAGCATATCGATAATATATCTTCACGCATAAATTCTTTTATATTTGCATTGAGGCGTATCAGCTTACTAGTTTCGAAACAAGCTGCAATTAGTGCATATTATGGCTATGTGTACTCTTTATTACGTTATGGCATTACAATATGGGGACGTTCATCAGCGATAGACAGAGTATTCATCATGCAAAAACGTTGCATTCGATCTATTTTTGGCTTAAAACAGAATGAATCATGTAGGACATTGTTCAGAGACTGTGAAATATTAACGGTACCCCAAGTATCTATATTTTTGATGTTTGCTTGTTTGTACATAAAAATAAAAATCTTTTCCAACAAAATGGACAGGCAATGCCATATAATACAAGACTACGAAATAAAAATAATCTGTATAGACCTTTTACCAAATTAACAGTAGTATCAAATAATAGCTTCATGATGGCAATAAAAATATTTAATAACCTACCAGACATATTTAAAGATTTACCACTTCATAAATTTAGAAAAATATTAGTTAACTGGCTAAATGACAAATGTTTTTATAGTATTCACGAGTATTTTAATTATAAGTAAGTGTTATTATATGGTGATGATAATGATATATATTAATGTTGACATTTAAATAATTTTTAATGTATAAAAATGCTTTTTTTTTAATGATTTTAATTGTTATTGGACATTTTATCAAATGTAATAGTTCGACATTTAGTAAATATTATGATTATCATGCTAGCTATACTATTTTTATTGTTAAACATATTTTCGTTGATTGTGATTAATTTTATGTAATAATTTGTGTTAATTTAATGTGTAAAATATTGTATGTGCTTGGAAGGGCAGAATTTGGAATGGTCCTAAAAAATTGTAACATCTTTTTGTAACCCAAATTTTTACAAATAAATACTTACTTACTTACTTACTAGCCTACCTCCACCGACCCGCAGTGAGCACGCGTGGTGGAGTATTGCCCATTCCCTTTCACCTTCATTTGTGAAAGGAGGCCTGTGTTCAGCAGTGGGACATTATAGGCTGATGATGATGATGATGATGCAAGTTTCATAAGCTATAATGAACGTTGTAGGACAGGAATACCCCTCTGAGTTGGTCCGCGCGGGTGCGTCTGGCGCGGGATGTGGCTGCGGGAGTTGGGTACCTGCACCGCATGAACGTGATACACAGGGACCTCAACTCGCACAACTGTCTCGTTAGAGAGGTACGTACCGCCTTGTGTATGTATCCACCACGGGAACACCTCCTGAGCTGGTCAGCAAGGGACGTGGGGTACCTGCACCGCATGAACGTGATACACAGGGACCTCAACTCGCACAACTGTCTCGTTAGAGAGGTACGTACCGCCTTGTGTATGTATCCACCACGGGAACACCTCCTGAGCTGGTCAGCAAGGGACGTGGGGTACCTGCACCGCATGAACGTGATACACAGGGACCTCAACTCGCACAACTGTCTCGTTAGAGAGGTACGTACCGCCTTGTGTATGTATCCACCACGGGAACACCTCCTGAGCTGGTCAGCAAGGGACGTGGGGTACCTGCACCGCATGAACGTGATACACAGGGACCTCAACTCGCACAACTGTCTCGTTAGAGAGGTACGTACCGCCTTGTGTATGTATCCACCACGGGAACACCTCCTGAGCTGGTCAGCAAGGGACGTGGGGTACCTGCACCGCATGAACGTGATACACAGGGACCTCAACTCGCACAACTGTCTCGTTAGAGAGGTACGTACCGCCTTGTGTATGTATCCACCACGGGAACACCTCCTGAGCTGGTCAGCAAGGGACGTGGGGTACCTGCACCGCATGAACGTGATACACAGGGACCTCAACTCGCACAACTGTCTCGTTAGAGAGGTACGTACCGCCTTGTGTATGTGTCCACCACGGGAACACCTCCTGAGCTGGTCAGCAAGGGACGTGGGGTACCTGCACCGCATGAACGTGATACACAGGGACCTCAACTCGCACAACTGTCTCGTTAGAGAGGTACGTACCGCCTTGTGTATGTATCCACCACGGGAACACCTCCTGAGCTGGTCAGCAAGGGACGTGGGGTACCTGCACCGCATGAACGTGATACACAGGGACCTCAACTCGCACAACTGTCTCGTTAGAGAGGTACGTACCGCCTTGTGTATGTGTCCACCACGGGAACACCTCCTGAGCTGGTCAGCAAGGGACGTGGGGTACCTGCACCGCATGAACGTGATACACAGGGACCTCAACTCGCACAACTGTCTCGTTAGAGAGGTACGTACCGCCTTGTGTATGTATCCACCACGGGAACACCTCCTGAGCTGGTCAGCAAGGGACGTGGGGTACCTGCACCGCATGAACGTGATACACAGGGACCTCAACTCGCACAACTGTCTCGTTAGAGAGGTACGTACCGCCTTGTGTATGTATCCACCACGGGAACACCTCCTGAGCTGGTCAGCAAGGGACGTGGGGTACCTGCACCGCATGAACGTGATACACAGGGACCTCAACTCGCACAACTGTCTCGTTAGAGAGGTACGTACCGCCTTGTGTATGTATCCACCACGGGAACACCTCCTGAGCTGGTCAGCAAGGGACGTGGGGTACCTGCACCGCATGAACGTGATACACAGGGACCTCAACTCGCACAACTGTCTCGTTAGAGAGGTACGTACCGCCTTGTGTATGTATCCACCACGGGAACACCTCCTGAGCTGGTCAGCAAGGGACGTGGGGTACCTGCACCGCATGAACGTGATACACAGGGACCTCAACTCGCACAACTGTCTCGTTAGAGAGGTACGTACCGCCTTGTGTATGTATCCACCACGGGAACACCTCCTGAGCTGGTCAGCAAGGGACGTGGCAGCGGGATTGGGGCCGACAAAAGAAATTCCTTATCCTTTTTTGTAGAGAGAGCCTAAAAGATCAGCTTTCTTCTTAGCAAAGGCCAAGTTTCCGACCGGCTTACGTAGTGACCAAAGTACGACTAAAGTTCCCCTCAGCAACTTTGGCGAGAGACCAAATAGAGCGACTCCCAGGGGGAAGACTAGTCAGCCTCTAATCAATTCTGCCGATGAAATTGAACTTAGCCCTATCTACATTGTAAAAGAACCCTCTAGGTGCCGAATTTCAGCATTCCATGTCCAAGGGTTTGGACTAGACATTGATGTATTAGTTAGCAAGTGATTCAGGACTTTCTTTTTATATGATTGATTGTGTGTGTGTAGGACAAGACTGTGATAGTGGCAGACTTCGGGCTCGCCCGTATTGTTCAGCGCACCGCCAGCAGCACCCTTGAGAGACGCCGGCTGAACCACCACCACGCCAGGAAACGATACACTGTGAGTGTTCTTCTTCTTAATTTGAAGTGTGGCAACCAAATCCAAATTAGGACTTATTTCTGCCAGTATCGAGTTATAATTTCCAATCACTATAAATCACTTTTACATTATAGTCCTCAGTCAGTCACCGTCCATAAAAGTCATGTTTTACTACAATGGTGGTCATTGTACTTAAACTCTTCACGGACTTTTTGAGACAAATTAAAAAGTTACGATACACATAATTCATTTCATTTCCCTTCACTGGTGCACATTGATGATTTTTATTGTGTGAAATACCACCGATAATATGCAATAAAACTCAAAATACACGAATTTATGAAAATAAAGACGAAAACGCAACGTCACTCTGCAAGTTTCCGCCAAAAAATCCAGTTAACTACACTGATACATTTGAAGCATACTTGTTTGGAAAATGCACATCATCAGCCCCACTGCTGAGCACAGGCTTCCTTTCACAAATAAAAGGGAATGAACACCTGTCTAACCTACCAACCTACTGTTGGAGTTTTTTTCATGCCGCCCTGGAGGCCTTCTGGCTTAAAGACTATCACAATTAAGTGATATCCAGGACCAACGGCTTTCCGTGCATTCTGAAGCACGGAAACGCTCAATTTGAAATACCACTAGGCGGTCACCCATCCAGATACCGGCCATGCCGGCTGGTAGTAAGTAGCTTAACTTTGCACATGTCTCTTAATATGTAAATCAAATGAGATGATCCTATCAGGTGGTGGGCAACCCGTACTGGATGGCTCCGGAGATGATGAACGGCAACGTGTATGATGAGAAGGTGGACGTGTTCTCATTCGGCATCATACTGTGCGAGGTATGTACTCAAAAAAAATATTTTTTATTTTTTTGGCATCACACCGCTTGTGTATTTTGCCATTTTCCAGTTATATTATAAGTTCTCGTCACAATAAATCACGTTCACATAGTCCTCAGTTAGTCACCGTCCATAAAAGTCATTTTTTAGTACAATGGTGGTTGTACTAAAATTCTTCACGGACTTCTTGAGACAACTTGAAAAGGCACGATACACATGATTCATTTCACTTCACTTCACTGGTGCACATGGATTGATCTTTATTGGATAAAATACCACTACCACATATGCAATAAAACTCAAAATACACGAATTTATGACAATAAATATAAAAACGCTATGTCACTCTGCAAGTTCCCGCCAAAAAGTCCTCGATTTTCTTTAACTGTGCTATCTAGTTGGAGCTATCAAAGTCGTTAGGTTGGCAAAATTGAATTCACCCGCCCGCTTCTCTTCTTACCTCTCCTCTGACGTCTATCAGTACGGTCAGCACTGTGTTGTCAATACATTTTCAAAGCGCGAGAAACCGCTATTGGTCGGCAGTTGCCGCCATGTTAGCGCGCGCCGTGCGGAGGGGCCTCACGCGCGAGTGAGACGGAACTAACAACTGCACTGTATTATGAACCTTATAGTAGTGATCCAAGGTTGATTGTAAGTTTGAAGCATTCTTTCGTTAATCTTCGGGGCCATACATTATTTTCTGTGCGAACGAAGATTCACGACGCGCCATATCAGTTGGGTACTACTGTATCTCAGTACATTTATAAGTGCCTGCCTAATAACTTTGACCTTGACCGTGTTCCTCACTCATATAGATAATAGGTCGAGTATCAGCGGACCCGGACTACCTGCCGCGGCGAGCGGACTTCGGCCTCAACGAGGCGTGGTTCGTCGACAAGTTCTGCCGCGAGAGGGACAGGGACAGAGAGAGGGAGGAGTGTACGGGTGCGAGCGAGACCGCGGGCGCCTGCCCCGAGCCCTTCTACCGCGTCGCGTTCCTCGCATGCGACCTCGACCCTGACACCAGGTCATTATATATTTTTTTATACCACTAAGGTGGCAAACAAGCATACGGCCCGCCTGATGGTAAGCAGTTACCGTAGCCTATGTACGCTTACAACACCAGGGGTATCACGCCTTTCCAACCCTGAAGAAATCTCTTCACACCCTTTTTCAAGAACCCCATGCTGTACTCCGCGGAAGAAAACTCTTTTTAGCCCGCACAGTTCGAAACAATTCTGATTTCAATGTGTGAGGATGGACTCCCCGTCGATGGCGAGAGTTGCGATGGTGGAAGGTAGCCGTGGGCATAAAGTCGAACAATTCTTTCTCCATTGTACAAGCGGTAGAACACACATAAGGAGGCAAAGTCTCTCCTTAGACTGAGGGGCTCTAAGCCGCTTGTGAGCTCGGGATCGTCAACAATTCTGCTGCCCAAGTTTGTATCCAGGTGCTCCCGCCCATAGATGACATCAGTACTTTATATAAGGCCGGACCTAACTTTTATATACCTTATAAGTTATATACATAGATTTAAGGTTATAATTGAACTGTGATATGTGATATGTTTAGTATATTAATTCTAATGGCCCATCCATAATGGTTACTGAAACTAAAAAAAATCGATTTAGTCCGTCATTTACATTTAAAAAAAATATTAAACACGTATTTTTTCTTTTGTCAATTAAACAAACAAATATAAAGATATAAGTTCCGCGTGTCGTCACGTAATGGAACAGTTTGTACTCTAAACGAGCTCCCACTCTGGAATTTGACGCGCTTTTGTAAAGATGATTTACCAAAAGAATGGAGAAGATTAGCTCGCGACAGACAAGTGTGGAAGGAAATAGGGGAGGTCTATGTCGAAAGACAACCTGACAAACAACCAGGTTGCTGGGAAAAAAAAAACTTATTATTTCACTTTAGTTTAAAATTTAAAAATTATTGTATTATTTAAGTTAAAAGACTCATTGTCAGCTAATAAAGGCTTTAACTATATTTGTAAATTTTTAATGAGTTGTAAAAAATACGTGTCCAATATTTTTTGATAATGTCGGATTAATTAGATTTCTTTTTACCCAGTAAACATCCCTATTCTTGTAGAGATAATTTGAATTTGACCATTAAAACCACCCTAAATCCAAGTTAACTCAATTAAACATATCTTCCAGACCACCATTCGAAGTAATAGAGATATGGCTGGAAAGCCTAGTGATGCACCTATCAAACCCGGGTCCCCTGCCCCCAACACTACTGGCCGACATACAACAGTACGCCCGCGGCGCCGCCCAACACGGCCATGGCACCCCCGAGTGTTGCCAGCACCACGACACCGGCATATTCTGCGCTAGAAACGACCGGTGCTGCCACTGCTCGAAATGTGGCAGCTGTGAAAAGCTGAGGCGGTCGCCGAGTAAGGTTGACAGTGTTGAGTTAAATTTACCCACTGGGGTTGTTAAGGTAAGAATATATTATATCTATGTATATTATTATATCTCAGTTTAAGAGCAGTCATCACGCTATACTTTCATACAAAAACTCTGTACTTATTATGGCGTTGTTAAACATTTTTCGTTAGATGTTTTAAGCAAATATGTACCTTGTGCACTATATCTAGGCCTATATACAGGTCGTTGTTTTGGTCAACGACGAGCGACTCAGGGTCGATAATACAAATGATACTGGTGCTAAAAAAAATATAAAAAAAAATACTTTATTTTTTTTTAATAATTAAAATAAAAAAAATATTTTTTTTAAAATCATGTAATAAGCTAAAGTGTAGACATAATACTCAACGGGAGTACGAGGGAGTAAAGGGGTGGGGTGATGGCGGCTTTGCGCCTAGCTCTAGTATGTGCACGTGGCTAGTAACCATACTTTGCAGTAATTTTATTTCATATTGAATAAGGTATATCTCAACATATTTACAGTATTTAATGGAATTAAGTCCATTTTTGGGGAATATATATTTTTGTACTACCACTCCTGGGTCGCTTGTCGCCGACCAAAACAACACCCTGTATAAGTAAAAATTAAAAAAAAAATTGAAACAAATTCAGTAAAAGCCTCCGAAAAATAGCGTTTTTTGCCCAAATTTTACCTGAACTTTGGCCATATCTAATGTACCAATAAATTGTAAAAAGTAATTAAAAACATCTTGATCCGGCATTGCAAATGTATTGGAGATTCAAAATAACAAACATTTTCTTCACAAACTTGTAAGATTTTTTCACAAGAAGTATACTCCTGGAACAAGTTTTATGAATGCGAAATCATGAATGACGACCTAGCGAAGTGGCCGCGAGTGATCAGCGGAATTTACCAACTGATAACCGACGGCTCTGATGATGTCTCTCTTTTTTCGAGTCAAACATTACATTGGATGAAAGTACAAACTTTTATGCAGGCTTTTTTTTAGGCTATGCTTGCGTTGAAGTTGCGTTGGCCATGAAGGGCCACCTTAAGTGTATTTCGAACCGGTAGTAGATTCAACTGTATGTACCAACTTAACGTTCATAAGTGCCTTACCAGGGACCCAATTCTCACTTCCCTCGAACTAGCCTTCGAATCGAACTTACGGCTCGAGTCCTATTCGACTGCAAAATTTCGAGGGGCGGAGTCAATTCGAACGATCCCGACCAATCAAAGGACTAGTTGAGTGGTTTTCCTTCTAAAAATGCCGGCCTCGAAATTGCCGGAATAACGTAATGTGATTAACACACGATAAAAGTTCGAATTCGTACTTTTTCGATCGAGCAATCAATTTCGATTGGCTGAGACACCCAATCGAAACTGATCGCTCGATCGAAAAAAGCACGAATTCTAACTTTACGAACGTTACGTTATTCTGG
>OX596260.1:1256312-1374114 GCA_951394255.1 Polyploca ridens
GTCAATTATTAAAGAAATTTGACGAAAAATTTAATCCATATAAAAATACTACGGTGGAAAGATATAATTTCTTTACAAGATATCAAAAGGCTGAGGAGACGATTGAGGAGTATGTTACAGTACTAAGAAATCTTGCAAATTCATGTGAATTTGACACACTGAAAGACAGTTTATTATGTGACATGTTTGTCATTGGTATAAAGGACTCCAAAGTTCAAGCAAAGCTGCTGCAAAGTGAGTCGCTGACCATTGAAGAAGCCGTCCGAACATCTAAATGCATTGAATTGTCAATGAAGAGAGCAGAAAAAATTTCAAATACAAATGGAAGTGAAATTCCAATTCAAAGAATCCAGTCAAAGGTTTCAGACAGGAACAGTAATAATTTTTCGACTAGCAACAATTTCAGGTATAATAGCAATACAAGGCAAAACCAACAAAAGAATTGTGGACGCTGTGGTCTTATACATGCTTTCAAATGTCCAGCTCAAGGAAAAATGTGTAACAATTGTCACAAAATGAACCACTTTGCAAAATATTGCTTGTTTAAGAAGAATATTAACATAATAAGTCAGCAAGAAGAAAATGCTCAGGATTTGGTAATAAATTCATTGTTTG
Organism: Polyploca ridens; assembly: GCA_951394255.1. Classification (NCBI taxonomy): domain Eukaryota; kingdom Metazoa; phylum Arthropoda; class Insecta; order Lepidoptera; family Drepanidae; genus Polyploca; species Polyploca ridens. Next base: position 1,256,928 of record OX596260.1, read on the forward strand.
ATACAAATTATAGCCAAGACTGGAACTTAAAATTTAACTGTCATGATTATATTATAAATTCTCGCATAGATACAGGTGCAGACACAAATGTAATATCAAAAAATGTTCTAGATGAAATCATTAACAAAACTGGTGTTAGCATTAATATTCATAATACTTCTAATAAAGTGTATTCTTTTTCAGGACAATTAATTCCAAATTTAGGTACTTGTATATTGAAATGTAATTTTGACAATGGGGTATCAACAAACATTTATTTCATAGTTGTGAATTGTCAATGTCAAACCATTCTAGGCTGGAAAACATGTGAGAAAATAGGAGTTGTGAAAAGAATATATCAATTAAATGAGAGATTATCAACAAAAAATTATGAAAACAAATTAGATTGTACCAGGTCAGTGAATCAAATAATTAGTAAGTATATATCAACATTTAAAGGGTTAGGTTGTTTACCTAATGAAGCACATTTAGATTTAGATAACAGTATCACACCTAAAATATGTCCTGTTCGTAAAATTCCTTTTGCATTACATGATAGATTAAAACAAGAGTTAAGTAATATGGAACAGTTAAAAGTCATCGAAAAAGTTACAAAACCAACAGAATGGGTTAATTCTATTGTCTTAGTTGAAAAACCTAATGGGAAATTGCGCATATGTCTAGATCCTAGAAACTTAAACACTGCTATAAAGAGACCTCACTATCCATATCCTACGTTTGATGAACTACGTTCTAGAGTTGCCGGTTCTACTGTTTTTTCAAAACTTGATGCTAACTCAGGTTTTTGGATGATTCCGCTTGATTCTAAAAGTAGTGACTTATGTACATTCAATACACCTATGGGTAGATACAAATTTCTTAGACTTCCTTATGGTATCACTTCTAGTGGTGAAATATTTCATCGAATAATGACAGAGCACTTTGGTGAAATTCCTGGTGTTATTATATTCATCGACGATATTTTGGTATTTGGGTCAACGGTCACAGAGCATAATAAAAACCTAGAGAACGTCCTTAAGAAAGCTCAAGAGATTAATTTAAAATTTAATCAATCAAAATGTTCATTTGGTGTAGAAGAAGTGTGTTATATTGGTCATATTTTCAATAAAAATGGTATTACTCCTGATAAATCAAAGATTGAAGCTATAACAAAGATGTCAAGTCCAAAAAATATCAAAGAACTTCAAAGATTTCTAGGCATGATCAATTATTTAGGTTCTTTTATTCCTAATTTGGCTGCAGAAACAGAAATTCTGAGAGATTTGCTTAAAAAATGTAATTCATGGCAATGGACACAGAATCATGAAAAACAGTGCCTAAAATTAAAATTATTAATATGTCAAGCTCCAGTATTAACTCATTATGATGTAAAGAAACCTATTAGAATGTCTGTTGATGCATCCAAAAGTGCAGTAGGTGCAGTTATATTTCATGAAAAAAATCCTATAGCTTATGCCTCAAAGTCACTAAATACCTGTCAAGAGCAATATGCTCAAATAGAAAAAGAATTATATGCCATAGTATTTGGTTGTAAAAAATTTCACCAATATATCTATGGTAAACCAGTCCATGTTGAAACAGACCATCAACCATTGGTAACATTGTTTAAGAAACCATTGTCAGATGTCCCGACTAGACTTCAAAGAATGATGATAACATTACAAGCTTATCATTTAATTGTCACTTATACAAAAGGATCAGAAATGTATATATCAGATACATTGTCACGTTCACCTGTTGATAACAAAGAAATAAAAGATTTCTTAGATGAAATGGAGAACAATGTAGATATTCATGTTAATTTACTCACCTCAAATTTGGCAATTAGTAAAGAAAAATTAAATAAAATCTTACTGCTAACTGAATCTGATAATACTTTACAAAAATTAAAAGAATATTATAAAAATAGTTGGCCTGATTGTAAACAGCATTGTGATCCTATTGTATTGCCTTATTGGAATATAAGACATGAATTACATGTAATTAATAATATTATTTTCAAAAACCAAGCTGTTGTTATCCCAAGTGCTATGAGATCAGAAATTCTTTGTATTCTACATACTGGCCATCAAGGCATTCAAAAAACTAAAAGTCTGGCTAGAAATGTCGTTTTTTGGCCTAACATGAATCATGATATTGAAGTTCTTATTAAACAGTGTGAATCTTGTCTAACATATATGCCAAATAAAACAAAAGATCCTCTTATACCTTATGAACAATCAGTGTTTCCTTGGCAAAGAGTTGCTATTGATTTATTTGAGTATAAAGGAAAAAAATACTTAATTGTAGTAGATTTTTATTCAAACTATATAGAAATTGCATTTCTAAACAATAATAGTACACATTCAAATGTTATAACACATCTGAAATCAATATTTGCCCGTCATGGAATACCCTTAGAACTAGTTAGTGATGGTGGTCCCCCATTCAATTCAGCATTTTTCAAATCCTTTTTAAGTGATTGGGATATTGAACACATTATTTCAAGCCCACATTTGTCGAGGTCCAATGGTCTGGCAGAAATATCTGTAAAAATAATAAAAAATATATTTAAAAAATGTGATGAGTCGGGTACAGATCCTTATCTTGGTTTATTAAATTATAGAACATGCCCTAGAGGCAATTTAAATTCACCTTCTCAACTTCTTATGTCTAGAAACTTAAGAACTAAACTACCTATTAAAACATCATACCTGAAACCTAAAGTTGTAAAATTTTCAATTCATTCTCAAAATAAATATGATAAGGTTACTAAAACTAAGAAATATTATGATAAAAACTGTAATAGTAACAGAATAGAGTTGAGAGTCAATGATAATGTGTATTTTAAGAAAGATCCTAAGGGTATTCGGTGGACTAAAGGTACAATTGTCTCCAAAACAAACTTTCCCCGATCTTACCTTGTTAAAGATGAGAATGGTTCTATTTACCGTAGAAACTCACAACACATACATCATTATAAAATGTTCAATAATAATGAGTCATTTATGTCTAATCAGTCTGAAAATGTTAAAGAATCAGCTCTCTCAGAGGAAGATAATGATAGTATTTCCAATGATGATATAGATAGTTCTAGTAGTCAGTTATCAGAGAGTTTGTCAAATACTAATTTGTCTGAAAATGAGCAGAGTCCATCATCAAGATCTGTGTCTTTTTCACCTACGAGTATGTCCAGCCCGTCAACAAGTTCTTTTTATGAAAGTGTTGATTCTACTTTACAAGATATTAATCTTAAGTCACCTACAAAGAATGATATGAATATGGAAAATAATGTAAATCAGTTTCAGGAAAAAGCTAAATATAGTAGTAAAGGTAGACTTCTTAAGAAAACACGAATGTTTGATTTGTAATTAGGTAAGTTTATTGTAAAAATACATAATCATTGGTAACTGAGTATTGTGTATCCACAAAAGTGCCATGACACTCGCGACTCATCCAGTTTGTAATTCAATAATTTTGTTTAATAGCTCTCAAAACCTCATTTAGTTTTTAAATAATTAGCCTAAGTATTACATTAATACTTTGTAGACAAAACTTTATTTGTTTATTTTGTTATTGTCATGTCACTCACATGCACATGTGTACTAAACTGTCAGTGTCATAATAGTGATGTGCCATAATCATGTTTTTTGTAAAAAAGGGACATGTTGTATTATGTATGTGGCAACATTGAGACATAGACTACTGGCTGGCTCTCTTCTTGTCATGTTCATGAATAAAAATAGTTTGTTTTTATAATTAATAAAAGTTTATGGAAATTCAGTCTTTAATTAAACTACATACAAAAACAAAACAGCTACCACCGTCGTGGTCGGTACTTGGATGGGTGACCGCCTAGTGGTATTTCAAATCGAGCGTTTCCGTGCTTCGGAAGGCACGTAAAGCCGTTGGTCCCGGCTATCACTTAATTGTGATAGTTGTTAAGCTAGTTGGATGCCTCCTAGGCGGCTTGAAAACTCCAACAGTAGGTTGACCACTAGCCTACCTCCACCGATCCGCAGTGGGCACGCGTGGTGGAGTATTGCCCATTCCCTTTCACCCTTATTTGTGAAAGGGGGCCTGTGCTCAGCAGTGGGACATTATAGGCTGATGATGATCTATATGTTACTAATCTCAACAGTTTGAGAGCGTAGCGTTTATTCGCTCAAAGAGCAGCTCGACTGTGGAAGTACCTCCACCTTACAGAATACCGCAGACAAATAACTTTATGTTGTGGTCGCTAGAGCTCATTGAAAAAGCTTTCATACTCTAAAATAACTAACACCACCTTTGTCACCAGGTGGACGACATAACGGAGTGGCTGGAGCCCCCCCCTCCCCTCAAGCGGACCAGCCCCGACCACCACCTCAACAACATCCTGCCGCAAACCACCAAGACACGGAAGGTGGACGAAACCCCCGACGAGTTCGACGGAACCCTGCCGGCCTTCCTGCGGAACCAATCCGTTGAAGGCCTCGAGAGCAAGGACAAACACGATATGGACGCCCCGCTTCCCTTCTGCAGACATTTCAGCATCCCCAACAATAGTGATGTACAGGATGACACAGATTCCTCGGACGATGATCTTACTGAGAGCAACTGGTACAGGAATGTCAGTTCTTTTAAAAAAATGGAGGTCGATTTACCGAAAAATATACTTGCAGGTATAAAAAAAGATTTATTGCCAAAGAAAAACAGCTACGACGTTACAGATGTGACGCTCCGGAATCCAGAGTGTATGAGGAGCGAGAGGAAAATACCAGAAGTGGATTGCAGAAGGTATAATATAGATTTCTTAACTAAAAGTCCGATAATGGCCGAGGGGGTCAAAAATATCTCAAGGAGTGTCGACCAAAAACCAGAAAAAACTGCTGACAAAGCAGAATTTTTCGCTAAGAAGTTACTGTCTCCGAAACTAAGCAGGCTATTTAAGCCGAACACGGCAGAAGCTGTAAGAAGTAAGCCAGAAATAGACGAGAGTAAAGAAGAGAAATCTAGAAGTAAGTTTTTCATACAGCGTCCCGCGTCGCCAAACAACACCGGCCGGTCTACGTACAGAGTTAGACCTTTTGAACCGGAACGTAAACCAATTAACGTGAATAAGAAACTCGATAGCGATGTACTTAAAAGCGATCTGAAATTAGCTAGCTTGGGTAAACCAATGACGCCCATTTTCCGGCGACATTTGCCCACAGAGAGACCAGATTTTGCGGATGGTCGATTCAGTTACAGAGACCGTCGATCGAAATTTGAGCCAAAAGAAGCGAAATTCGTCGACATTGGTCGAAATAGGATTAAAACGCCCGTATTAAGCGTCGAAACGAAATTAACTCCGTTAGTGCGGAGCTCACAAATTAATAACATACCGGCTTTAGTACCGGAGAAGTTAAGTCCTCTAGGAGTCAAGGATAAAAATAAAGAAGTGAAGAGAAGGGAGCCGGGGATATCGAGAAGTAACTATGTAAGTCTTGCTAATTTGAAAATTAATAGCAAGAAAGATTTAGAGGGTGGGAATGGTGATTTGAAGTCGAATGATACATCGCCGGTCGAAAGGGTTATTTGATTGTTCAGTTGTGGTTGAAGTTTGTGCGGCCGCCGCGATCTTTGGCGGTAGACTGAGTTAAAATACCTGTTTTAAGCCCTATTCTAGGTTTTTTTAAAGGCCCCATTAAAAACTAGTTTCAATCTGTGTAGAAAAGACTATTTCACAATCTCTGGTTAACTTAATTATAACAGATAAATAAGGTGGTTTCACATATTTTCTACTAGCTTGTCCACGCGATTCTACTCCGTTAGAAATACGAGGCTAATGTCACTGTCCCATAAACTATCTCTATGGATAAAATATTAGAAAACTGTTTTACAAAAAACTTAAACCGACTTCAAAGTACACTAAGAAGTAATCAAATCCTGACCAATGGGACCAAACGGGAAGTGTACCCTTTGAAACAAAAAAAAGAATTTTCCAAATCGGTTAATAAATCAGGGAGTTATGAAGTATTAACATAAAAAAACAACCAAATTTAGAATCTCCTCCTTTTTTTGAAGTCGGTTAAAAACTAATCTGTCGTTGCCAGATAGGCGGACAAAGACTTACTTTAGCATTTAAAGTTATAGTATGGACCACAGAGAATAGAAAAAATCTCGCCCTCCTAGAGACGTCTTGCTCAACAGGTCCCATAATACTCAAGCGTGTGGGCGGCACCGTTTTACCAACAGATGACATTATCATTAAGTGCTTTTGACACATACTGCTGTGGCATAGAGTCGATATTAGACTGACGGCTGCTTGTACTAGTAATATAATTATTTTTGTCTCTATATATATGCGCGCGGGACCCTTGCTCTGTGGTATGAACATAAGTGGATTCCTTGTTCTATAGTATGGACACAGAAGTCTATGGAGTCGCCATATATATTTTCCAAAAAAAAAATGTGTGGACATTTAAATTCCTTAAGTTAGGGCATAAAACAGGTGTTTCAACGGTCGTCGTACCACAAACAGCACTGTTACATTTGATAATAAAAGAAGTATACTCTTGCCATGTTACTATACCGTATAGTTGATATACAATTGTTGAGTTTAATATTTGTACTTAATATGTAAACAATGCATTTGCAACGAGACCCTTGCTTGGTTATATTGAATGCTTTACAATTTTAAACACGAGTGCATGAAGGTGCATTTCTTTAATCTATGGTTAATGAACCATAGATTCAATATATTGATGATTTTGAGCTTTATTTTAAGAACTATAGTGTAAAAAGAAACCACCATAGTAAAATATTAGATTAAATTCCAAAATAAACAGATACCTACTTTCTTTCCATGATTTAATAAACACGATTTGTCAAATGTGTCTGGATCTTATTATAAGCTCATGTTAATTGATATAAAGTATGGCATTTAAAAGGTTTTTTAAATCTTGATGGATATATACTTTAGAACGAGATCAAAACTCAAGATTAGATCATGTTAATCGAAAATAAACCTAATATCATTTAGTGTAGGTCTCAAAATTAATTATTTTCTCGATTCAAAACTTGGCTTAGACAAGTCAATCATTGATAGTATTTTTTTTTTTTCAATCTAATGCATAAGTCGTAATTAAGGCGGTGCCTTTAAAACAAGACTGCGTGTGCTTATCGTCAAATTAATCCATATAAACTGAAACATTCCTGAAGGTTGCATTTTTAGACATGGGTCTAACGCAAGATACCATACAAAATGACATGTTGTCGACCCATAAAATTGAACTGAGGGTACGGTCAGCAACATAATTAGAATGGAAATATTTAAGTACACAGGTGTTTTATAAATTAGGATTTGATCAGTTATTTATGTTGCTGATTATATACATTTACGCACCACACCATTCCACCATTCGTAAGAAAAATCTCATTTTTCTTCCTTTTGATTCCATTTTTTTATAAAGTTTATAGTAAATTAATTAATAAACTTATGGTGTGGCATATAGACATTTGAATCTCGTTATTCCGCGGTTTACACGTGTTATATAATATGTTGATGATTGTACAACTTTTCTACAAAACAAGAACTAGGTTCTTTAACGAAATAGTATTTAAATGCAATAATGTAGCAAAAAATATTGTATTTTCAAACGAAAACGTTTTTATACTAGTGTTGTCTGACAATTTATATCGATATCGGTAAAATATCTATCAGATTAAAATTGCTGTAATCTCGTATCGATGTAATGGAAGATTTTACATGAATTTATCGATACATTTTTGGACATCTCTAGTAATTTATACCGCTCCATATTACTGTGCCATTTACAATTTAGCACTGATGAAGTTTCGCTTGATTGATACACGAAACACCATTTTATGAACCATGTAAAATATTCGTGGCATTTACACATAAAAAAATTATGAGCGTTGTGTGCGTACCACCTTCGGCGACATCACCACCAGCTAGGTGAGATTGTGGCCAAATACAATACAAACTGTTAAAACCGGGCAAGTGCGAGTCGGACTCGCGCACGGAGGGTTCCGTACACTATTAACTAACTCCCTTTATTTTTTTATTATATGTTGGCGATAGAACTACATATTCTGTGAAAATTTCAGCTGTCTACCTATTACCGGACGGACGGACGGACAGCGGAGTCTTAGTAATAGGGTCCCGTTTGGCACCCTTCGGGTACGGAACCCTAAAAAACACCTTTATTTAAACTATAGATAAAATAATTACATAAACATTATCAATCAAGCGACTCTTCTACATCAGTGCATCGTTACCTAAGAATAAATATATCCAATTTTTTATCGATGATATTATTTATCGATACTACGAAATCTCTATTAGTATTAATCTAAGTTTTAAACATTATTTTCAACTATTTAACATATTAATTTATATTAACATTTTGGTAAATCGCTTAGTTTATAAGTTGAAATGTTTTTGAAGTCTGAATTTTATGTTCTATGACACAGGGTGCCATTTTATTGTATTTTTATTTTAAATTTAATTATCAAAGCTATGACTGAATAATAATATTCCCCTCTCACTTACATGCTTTTGTTACTCGACGGCCCAAAAAAGAGTATAATGATTTCAGGGTTCATGTATACAGTCTGATATAAGAAATCCTTATGCATCCTGAGTGTGGATATGATACCGAAATTTTCATAATGTGTGCATTATGTAACATTTTGAACTTTATGTTATCTAGAACTAGTATTATTATTATTAGTAGTATTTTATCCAGTTTTCAGTAATTCGTTTTCGCAATTTTTCATAAAATGGAAATCATGTCCATCATAATTCATAAGATACTCCATTTTTTTTGTGTTAACTTCAATAGGTTCATATGGGTTCTTCAAAAAGGGTCTGAAGAGATTTCTTCAGGGTCGGCAACGCGCGAGTGATGCCCCTGGTGTTGCAAGCGTCCATAGGCTACGTTAACTGCTTACCATCAGGCGGGCCGTATGCTTGTTTGCCACCTTAGTGGTATAAAAAAAAAATAGGTTTTTAAACTTCTTCAGTCATAGTTAACGTTAAGAATCTGGACAGCAGTAATCTCGTTTTTTTTTAATTTATTGAACGTCGGTCGACGTGTCGTGCTCACGTTTTACCTTATCTGTGATACGTTATGTTTGTAAAACGCCGCAATAACAAGTATTATAGGTGCCTCTTAGTTTATATCGTTTAATACACGATTTGTCTCAATCGTGGCGTGGAAGGTTCGTATAAATTATTTTTTCTGGCGATATGACACTTTCTGGCAGGGCCACCAACACTTTGATTTGAAGTCTGGGTCTGTCTTATATTTGATTTAAATTCAGAATTCAAATCTGTCAGAAATTGCCACATTCGTGGCGCCAAAATAATCTTTTGAAACTTTTGTCCATTTTACATTTACCGTTGATCTTGCTTGTGTAACATTTGTATTCCACGTCTGAAACAATTTGTCACCAAAATCTCCAAGAAATGTTTAGTTACTAAGAATTTTCTAATGACTACCTACAATACATTTAACATATTAACCGTAATAACATCGAGAATTCCGTCTCCTTGCATTCCATGCGACATTTTTGTTTTTGTATTTGTTTATAAGTACAAATGAATAAAGGATTATATTCGGTATGAATTTTGTATTTTATTTTAACTCTGTAGTTTGTGTGACATTTACTAGAAATACCCTCTAGCTCAAAATTAAGCAAAATTTTACATTAATTGTGGTACTAATGATTTTTGGCATATCGATAGTTATTTATGAATATGATACCTTAAATTCGCAAATGATGAAAATTGAGAAAATCTTTGATATTGAATAATTCCTAAACAAAAATTGTGGTATATCATACCTTATATTTGTAGGCTGACTTCTACCTGCTTTGTGATAGCAACCGAAGAGAACATTACGGAACATAGTTTCGTATCACGCAAATATGCGCACATTTTACTTGCACAAAAAACTATGTTCCGTATTGTTCTCTTAAGTTGCGATCACAAAGTAGGTAGAAGTCGATCTACCAATATGATATAAGCAATAATATAGAATACGCTAATTTTGCTAGAGGTATACTTTAGCAAAAAGCATTTTCATAGGGTTAGTACATGAATTAATGTGAATTGATTATCTAATTCTACTTATATGTAGAATAAACAGAATATAAGGGGAAGTAGGGAATAGATTGATAATCATGTTAAATTAAACAACCATAAACCATAAAATATTTTTTATTCCAAAAACAAGTTGAGGGTTATAAATACAAACTCAAAATTTACAGCTAGATTCGACTACATATAAAATGAAGTAGAAAATATATATAATATTTATCACAAAGGATACTAATACGCGACAGAGGTGTCGCCTATTTATTAAAGTAATCTAATTTGAAGATAGGAATATAGTGCGCATAATATTGTCTTATATTGGACATCGAGAACCTTGTTGAAAAAATACAAATCATTTTAACATATACAGGGTGTTGTTTTGGTCGGCGACAAGCGACCCAGGAGCGGTAGTACAAAATATATATTCCCCAAAAATGGACTTAATTCCATGAAATACAGTAAATATGTTGAGAAATACCTTATTCAATTTGAAATAAAATTACCGCAAAGTATGATAACTAGGCACGTGCACAGACTAGAGCTAAGCGCAAGCCGCCATCGCCCCACCCCTTTACTTCCTCGTACTCCCGTTGAGTATTATGTCTACACTTTAATTTATTACATGATTTTCAAAATTTTAATTTTTATATTTTTATCATTAAAAAAAACCCCAGTATCATTTGTATTATCGACCCTGAGTCGCTCGTCGCTGACCAAAACAACGACCTGTATATAACACAAACAATATACATAAATTGTCTTTGAACAATAATAAAAGTTTGAATTAATTACGAAATATAAATCACAACGCGATTAGTTAGTGTATTTATAATATAAATACTGTGTATTAGTGCAATATAAATGGACGTGCTGTATATATTTGTGTCGACTGTAAGTTTTATAGAAAAATAATCACTGAGACTCAGATATGAAAGTGTTCTAATAATATTGATACGAAAGGAAGTTATTATAAGTACATATTACTTAATAACATGATTAAATTTGGGTCAACTATAGTCTAAACATTACAAAATTCACGCATAACGACCATCATTGCTATTGACTTTTTTATAATACTTAACTAATTATAATAACTTATTATGCTATACAATTTAATATAATTTTCATACTTTTGCCGCCCAGCTGTACACAAAATTTTACAAAATAAGTAAGTAAAATGACTGGCATACTGGAATTACTGGTGCATAAAAATCCCCCAATATATATGTCACCATATTTTTGTAAAAACCATACTGTACCACTACTTACAATATATCATATTAATTTCCGATAGTTTATAATAATATAATAATAATCCATGAAAAACTGTCATATTGTAAACTGACATCATACTTGAATACGTCGGACCGCACCTTGCGCGCTGATTGGTTAAACGTCATGTGTCCCGCTCCACCATCTTTGGCGATACGTAACGTAGTTGATAGTTTTTATTGTTTCTTGAAAAAATATTGATTGGCATATTTAATTTAGATCTCAAACAATTAAATGTGCATTTCTTTTACTTAACTCCTATGTTTGTTTTCTAACTTTATGAATACAGAACGAACTACCGCCAAGACTGACCAATTAGGGACGGTTCATAATATGACGGTTGGATAACGTTAGATTATGAACTATCGAAAATGAATACGTTATATCGTAAGCAGTATGGTACAGTTCACGATACATCGGGGAGTTTATAATCTCGATAGGTAGATTATAAACTAACGGTTTTCACAAAAATACGGTGACATATATACCAATATAAGTAGTAAACTACGAATATCTAGATATCTTTTTGACATCGTGTTATCTGATTTGGCAAACATAGAGAGCCTGTTTCAGACGTTATCGTTTTTACATTTTCATTTTATATTTTAACGAATAGACATTAAATTTTATAAAATTTGCAGTTTATTTTAGCTGTATTTCACGATAAGTACATACTATAAAAAAGTCAAACTGCCCCATTCAAAACTCTAGTGTAAAAACGATATCAAAAACCATAGAGGGACTAACTAATCTAGTCTAGGTAATCAGGTATACGTGGTAATTTAGACTTTAACGACTTAGACATAGTTTCAGACATGTATTTCCCTTACTCTACTAAGATTTGCATTATTCTACTAAACGAGGCAAAGCTATTAACTACTAGTAATTGTAGTACTAGATTCTAGAAGTAATAGTTATACACTGGCGTGCGTAAACATCCGTGCAAAATTAGTGGAATCATGCTGAAACAAATTGTAGAAAATAACTTAGAAATTACTTTTTTTGAGCTGAAGTTATTAAGAGGACATGACCGCGAGCTAGTTCCATGCAAAACAAGGTTAATTGTTATTTTGAATATCCGTAAAATATCGATATTTAAAATGCTATAAAGCTACCAAATTTTTATCATAAAGGACGCAACATTTTTTCAAGGATAAATTTTTTCTGTGGGTATTTATTCAAATTCAAAGTCAAATGTTTTTAATCATCTTTCAAATTAAAGATAGACAACGAAAGAAACAAACTTGAACCTACTGATAGAAATATTAACAATCCTTTACTTATAAATGCGAAAGTGAGTTTGTTTGTTTGTTACGCCTTCACGCCTCAACTACTCAACGGATCATCATGAAATTTGGCATGCAGATAGCCTATGGTATGGAGAAGGACATAGGCTTTTTTTTATCCCGGTAACGCGGGTGAAACCGCGGGGGCCAACTAGTAATAAAATAAATAAAAAACGTGCGCGAACAGCCTGGCGGCAAAGTCCTCTTGATACGTCTTTTCTAGTCGCCAGTGCAAACTGTGCAAAGATACTGCAGGTACAAGTCGCTTGCCTCATATAAGTCACGTATAAGGTCTTATAATAACATGCATGTGCGTGATATGTGCGTCAAAACTGTGGGGCTATATGTTACACTAACTAGTTTAAACTATAACGAATAATATACGAAAATAAATGCATCTAACCTCTATATAGCGTTCTGCTTGCAATCATCGTTTTTAATTTTATTTTTCTAAATATGTATAGGTAAGTTTGTATGAACCTAAACGGAGTCTTCTCAGTTTTAGTTTAGTTTCGAGCCGGTGGTATTTCAACTGTATGTACCAACTTAACGTTCATAAGTGCCTTACCAGGGACCTGATTCTCGCGTCCTTCGAAATAATCAATCAATTCGAACGGTCCCAACCAATCAAAGCTCGAGTTGACTGGTTTTCTTTCGAAATATACCGGCCTCGAAATTGTCAGAATAACAAAACGTGATTTACTCGATAAAAGTTCGAATTCGTACTTTTTTCGAGCCAGCGATAAATTTCGAGTGGGAGAGAATTGGCTCCCAGGGAGTAAACTGAATAAATGACTTTTTGATTTGATTTGAGAACTACATGGATATCTACTAGGTAGGAGGCGATTCTTTTATATAATTTTTTTCATACAAAATCCTCCGAAAAATCGTGAAAGAGCTGGTATGTAGGTACTTTGCCTAAAGAATTGGCATTGCCAGCTTTCTTGGCACGCACCTTGCACTTGGCAATGATATATTTTAACGTTTTTTATTCTAGCTAATATTTTCTTGAGGAAACAAAAAACGATGACACAAACAGACTAAATATCCAACAAAAATCACACAACGGTCACACTAACACCAATTATTCGATTTTATTATCAATATTCGATTTAGCACACGATTGTAAATTCGATATAGATTCTGCTTTTATTGGAAATTGACGAATATTTTAATACATTCCTTTTCATTGAAATTATTTATTTAGAATTAATAACCGAAAGCATAAAATTATAGTTCAAATTGCTATCAAAACTAAGCATGCCTCACTAGATTTTTTATACATGGAAGTGTTTTTTCTAATTTCAACCCTAACACATTGATATTGACCACATTTACCCATAACATATATTTTCCCAATCGATATGCCCACAATATACAATATTAAATTCAAACACCACATAGCCATTGCATTAGCACCAACTTACCATTATTCATGTTTTTCAATTTAATTGTATCACGATTTCTCAATGCAAAATCGACTTTATTTCTCATATTTAGAATCTATTTTGTTTTGAAAAACCGGTATAGTGTTTAATAAAATGTTAATTACAACAAAATAATTATAAACAGTCATAAGAAGGAGACTAGTAATTGTGATAATTTTTTACAGAATTTTCCGCCTGCGAAACATCACACTTACATATAAAATAATCAGTTTCTGTCAGTCTGATTTCATTTTTTCTAATGCACCTTTTATCCCAGTAAATACAATAAATAAGTACGTATAGTAGTGAAACTCCTTTAAAGTTACAAAAATCCAAAGCTTTTGTCATAAATGTGTCCCTTTTTAGCACATTCTTGACTATGTTTGTCAAAAGTATCTTACGTAGTTATTTATTATACTATACTCCATAATTTCAAATCTTCACTCACCACAAATATTGACATGAGATCAAATTGTATTTTAATTAAATATGTTATTAGTAATTATTTAAGTTATAAATATAGTAAACGGTGCCATTCGAGGTGCTCTTATTGATACAAGTACTAAATTACTTCTAATAATATATTGGCACGTTATGTTCGATTATTTATTTACTATAACTTCTAACTAATTCAACTTTAATAAGGAATTTTCAATCGAAAGTACCAATTAGGTGAGATATCAACTTTATAAAAGTTACATTAAGATTGAAAATCCATAATTGGGTTGACGTTTGGGGCACTAATTTAATTTATACTTTACGGTGATTATAGAATTTAAATGTCAATAAGTTATTATGTGAATGGAGATAATGTGTGGACCCTCTCATGTCTGAAATAAGGTTTTTTCCAAATTAATATTTAATACATTTTCCATCAACGAAAACGAAGATAGGTGTCGCTTAAACATGTCTAAACCTTTACGAAAATATTAACCCTCTAACAAAATATTCAACCAAGTCTAGTTAATATCCGGGTTAAGATTTATCCGTCTCTTTCTAACATTGTATAGCAAAAAGAGCCTATTATAAATAGGTATTTTAAAACTGCATCTTCATAAGAGACATAACATACATAGGCCTTGTAACCAACATTTAAGGTAAAAACACAACAACTATAAATCTCTCGAATCCAAAACTTCATATTTTTCTAAAAATCGACATGAGAGGCATCACCAGCTTTAAACTCAACGTGGTGGCGAGGCAGCTATGATCCTCTGCCTCAGCCTCGCGAACTTGCCATGCACGAGGCGCAGCTGTGCCCGAAGGCGCGAGGACAGCTCCCTCTGCAGAGCCTGTACCTCCACCAGCTCTCGCCGCAGCTGCTGGTAGTCCGAACGCACCTGATATACTTAGCTCTTAGTCGTCATGGAGAATGAGTTTAGTGAGTCAACTCCGTAGTTATAATACTTATTTCAATATAAGGCTTGATTTTTAATTATGAAGAGTATGCCCGAATTTTTTCATTGTATTTTAATTTTAACATCAATTTAAAGCGACTATGGACCGTAATTTGGTGTTTGGTGCACGATTTATGGTAATGGATTACTTATTGTAAGTATTCTTTGTGTTTGATACTACTTAAGTACTTTTTTAAATTATGTATAGGCCTGTGTTTGACCACAATCTCACCATGGTAAGTAATGATGTGGTCCAAGGTGGTAAGCACACAAAGCCTAGAAGGAACTGCTGTCGGAACACACCGATAGGTGCTTGGCGACAGATTCACAACTTGAGATTGGCCAGCCAGGCTGGTACAAACTAAATAAAAAGCTACACATATCAGTCAGAGAATCTGAACACGCCGCGAGTCACTTAACACGGATTCTCTCACTGAAATGTGGGCCATTTTGTTTAGTAAATAAACAAAGTGCACGCAACACCGCATCGCGTCTCGGTGTGAAATGACCCTTAATCTCACAGGCGCCGCAAATTGTCGTAATTAATTAAAATGCAAGAGATATACTTTAAAAATTCTTTACCAAAATTTAACGAAACGCTATGACTTTGGTAAATGTACATTGGCAACAAGATTGTATTTATAAATCATGATACTATTGACAAACATTATTATCATGTAAATATTGAAATGTATTTCACTGCAGGAGTTCACTTACTGATTTATTGATATTTATCTTGTTTGGTTGACATAGCCAAGGGCAAGCAGCCAAATATGCAATAGGTATATCTTTTACATTTCGAATATAAGACTTTATTTTCACACATCGCCCTTTTTCCTTCTCCAATCTATCAACTCCTTATCCCCGTGCAAAAAATCATGTCAAACTATTCCTCCGGTAGGATTAATTTTATCACCCTCGGCTGTGTCAATCAAATATCAGCCATATGACATATGAAAATAAGACATAATCTAGCATGACATGTATATGGTGATACATACCATATCTTGAAGTATTTGTGTGATAAACGTGATTTAACGTAACGTTGCAACACTGTTTATTGTATAAATATTTATTATTATACGTATAAACGTGAATGTAATAACAAGGTCTCTGTCAGTCAGTCACTCTCTCTTGAAAGAGGGAAAGAGAGTAAGTAGAGTAGTAAGGGGGTATATTCATAAAGAAAATACCCAATAGTCGGATCATGGCTTTGAAATTTATATTTGGGTTATAATAAAATAATTGAGACGTGAATTACGTGCTATTCTATTCGTTCTAGTAGACACTAAGATTTTTTTATATTAAGCTTCAAAACTTAATATTTTACTTGAGACTATTTATAATATTTTAAATCGGAATTTGCTTGAAAGGTATAATCATCAGTGTTCCAATGTGTACAAAGAAAAATAAACATAAATACAACATAGGAAAGAAAGTAAGCTTTGAGGTAATTAAAAAAATAAAAACTAATGAAAGACAATATATAATTAAAAAACACTCTTCCACAGTAGGAGCTCCCGCAACGAATATGTCAAAGCCCTATTATAAAGCGGGCCCTGTTCAGAGGGCTTTGGAGAATCGGCTTTAAAATTTGTACCACATTTAAGCCTGTTTCCAGCTAATATATCAATAAGCATGATATGTTATAGCTTGGGGTTTTTCAAAAGAAAATAACGAAAAATTCATTATTCAACATAACTTTTTAAATGATCATTGTAATATTCGTAAACATAATTTATATATTTTCAGTGAAGTTAACGGGCAGGGCATGTTTTTTGTAAATATGGTTATAATACTATAATAGTTTGGAACCGGTGTAGTCATTTTGTTAACCCTTAATTTGGCACTGTATATCCGGTCATACATGAACTTAGGAAAATATTTGGTTAAAAAAATACAAAAAGTGTTGATTTAATATAGGTACATTTATAGATTGCAACACTATCTTTAATAACATAAATAAAGAACAAGTCACTCAACATTATTTTTGACACAACTACAAAAAATAAAAACATTTAAAAATATTGATTTTTTTTCCTTGCCAAATTAAGGGTTAACGTTCATAAGTGCCTTATCAGGGACCCAATTCTCGCGTCCTTCGAAATAACTTTCGAATCGAAATTACGGTTCGAGTGCTATTCGACTGTAAAATTTCGAGGGGCGGAGTCAATTCGAACGGACCCAACCAATCAAAGGTCGAGTCGACTGGTTTTCCTTCTAAATATGGTCTCGAAATTGCCAGAATAACGTAACGTTTACAATCGATAAAAGTTCGAATTCGTACTTTTTTCGATCGAGGAATCAACTTCGATTGCGTGAGAATTGGCTCCCAGGGCCTAAATTGAATAAATTCCATTTGAATTTTTTCTGTTATATGAAATACCCCAAACTATAAGCAACATGACGTTCTTTACATTACTATAATTCTGACCTGTCGTCAGGGCTATATCGCAACAGGCTGAAAAATAAATGTGTTATATTTTTATTTCAATATTATATTAATACTTTGTTAAATGCGTTTGTTAGTAGGATATACAATGTTAGCTATGCAATATTAATTGTCTGGTCACTATGGAACACTAAGTTTTATGATTAGAAACATAAACAAAGAAACAGTGATCACTAACCTTTTGTTCACTGAAAATATTATATAATTGTTAGGGATGTTTACTAGCAAAGCCTTGATTAGAAACTCTTGAAAGTTATTTAGATTGAAAAACAATTATTAGGTATTATTGTTTGCATTTCATCTTAATTTTATTCGAAAATTATAGGAAATTACTAACTTTTAAAGGATCTTTATCTAATTTGCCATAAAAAAACACCTACTATTTAAAATTTTATGATAGAAGAAAAAGATTTACAATCACTGATACTTTGTTTACATGTCTTATCTTAGAACAAATGGAGTGTAGGTATCTTTTATTTACTAATGGCATTATATTTTAATACAAAATGTATTTACATCAAACTAAAATAATTTTAAATGAATTTTGCCTAAAACCTGAATAAAGTATGTAGCCATGTGAACTCAGCACACAAGCAAGGCACGTAGGTATAATATTTAATAATGTATTACTGAATGTACTTCTTATATCAGTCACATGACTAATGAAGTATGAGTAACAGAATCTAGGTACATAGTCTAACTTCCAAATATTTATTCATAGTGACCAAACCAATGTGTGTAATATTTTGTTTATCTATAGTTCTGTACAAACCGATGCGTGAACCAGCGCCATGTGGTTATTATGAGTAATTTAAATAGATTATTACTGATTAATTAGGGATCAGATATTGGTGTGTGAAGAATGTATATGGCCATCTTATAGTAAACAGTTATTAATAAATTATAATGTGGAAGAAATTATATGATAATGGCCCTGATTCTGTTGTTTACAACTTAACTAATTTTAATGTTACTGTGTCTCTTTCTAACAAAGAAAATGATGCAAGAAATTTAGTCTTGTCAAATTAGCAATGCTTGTTTTCAATATAAATTTAGTTGCCATCTATCGCCGTTATATCTAAATACCCGCAAATGAAGATGGCAAAGACTAATTTGATAGCTTTAAATATGTTCTATCCTTTTTGAATAATGTTCGTAAGAAAGAAATGTGATGTGACTAAAATTAGTTTAGTGTGTTTTACAACAGAATCAGCACCATTGTGTATTTAATTTTTGTTATTATAAAGCGGCCAAAAGAAAAGCACCTTTAAGTTCTTTTATTTATAAGTGATTAGGATCCCTCCATCAACAGATAAATACACCGTTTCAATGCATCAATTTGCACAGACTAAGTTTGAAAAAGCTAAAACATATAACATATTGTCACCTCAGAGACAGACTTGAGTAGGTTCATGACGCACATGTCCTGCGTGTTGAGGGGCACCACCAGCCCCGTCTCAACATTGTCCATCTTCCACTCCATGAGGTCTAGCTGTTCATCGGTGCGTTTCACCTACACAAATATATGTTTTAGACTATTGTGATACATAAACAGTTCTAGTTTTTAGCCAGTTTGTGAGAATAAGATTTATTTATTATTTATTTATTTATAGACGAGCAACTTGTAAGCTGATGTGTCTATTTCACACAGTGTTGAAAGTCACTCCGCACTTATACTTAGTTTACTTTTCAAGTTTTTTAATCTTTGTCCAGATTTCCAATTTGTTTTTAAAACTGTTTATTGAGGTAGCAGATACTACTTGAATCTACTTGAATTCTGACTCAATTTGTCTTATCTTGTATTGCGTTACATGAGTATAATATCCTTGAATAGTCTTGAAGTCTTCGGGTTCGAACCTCTAACTTTCGTTCTTGATTGACGAAAACACCTTTGGCAAATGCTTTCGCTGATCATTGCTTATCAGATTAATCCTTTGACTGTTTGATGACCCGCGCGGGCGAGGAAAACAATAGAAATAAATTGATATTTTTTGACCGCAAGTCAAAGGATTAAATTAAACATTTTAGTTTACCCTAGTTTAATCCAGATGGTAATCCTTTTCAAATAATTGTGTTGATTTAGTTGCATGAGGACAATAATAATAAGCAGTTCAACCTCCAATGCAACTCTCCAAAATTTCAAGTTGTAAGAGAAATCATGAATGAATAATCAAGTTTTTTGAGCATTAATCATTATTCAACATTATAATTTACTTCATCAGACAAACTTAAGTCCTACTTATGTTATTTGAGGATAACTGATGCCGAATAAACACTGAACTATACGTCGTTGACTCGGTGACCCATAAACCGATAATTTGCCGATTAAATATAAATAAAAATAGAAACAAACTTCCTGTAAAGTATTAACGACACGTTAATAGCCAGCTCTGTTCATAAGCTTTACTTACTACCCCAGCAGTTTATTATTTAGAGGGATTTATGTACATAAAGCGGCCGAATCGGCTCAATGACCCAAATTTTAATGCCCATTTTTATTACTACTTTATGAGACAATGTAAATATGTAAACGATGATTTACTCACAGTTTCCTCGAGTTCTTCTACAGAAATATCTTTTTCAGTCATATTTGCTCACACTTAAGAATTTCGTAACAGAATAAAATCTAAAAGAAAATAAGAATATCCTCGTACAAAGCGACCATTTTCACGAAATGTCAAGTGTTTTTTTTTTTTTTTTTTTTTGTGAATTTGTTCATGACCATGGATACATAGTCCTTCGGTCGCATACATTTTATTTATAATATCACTTTAATATAGTCCGCACATTCACTTTCACATAGTCCGCATGATCAGTCACCGTCCAGTCATGTTTTAGTAAAATGGTGGTCATTGTACTAAAACTTATCACGGACTTTTTGAGACAACTTGTAAAGTCACGATACACTTATTCATTTCATTTCATTTCACTGGTGCACATGAATTGATCTTTATTGGATAAAATACCACCGATAATATGCAATAAAACTCAAAATACACGAATTTATGAAAATAAAAATGAAAACATAATGTCACTCCGCAAGTTCCCGCCAAAAAGTCTCAAGTAGTTTTCTGCCAGCAGCGTTGCCAGAGTGACTTCACGGTAGGATACACACAGCTCTTAAAAATAGTACGGAAAAAAAGCGCGGGAAACTTCAACTACGCGGTTGTCTTTTTTTCTTGAGAAATTCATTATAATTATTTTGTAAATAATAAGTGTTCAGTGGAGGTGTAAATAGTATTTATTATTCGTATTTAGTTTATTTTCTTCCATATTTACATAAATTTCCTGTATATAGGTAAGTTTTCTTTTGATATTCTATGCATGTGGACGATGATCCCCCCGATCCTGGGGGTACTAGCTTTGCAGAGGACGTTGGTTATAATGTTACGATATCTGAAGCAAAAGAAATAGAGTCAGACTCATCTATTTGAAAAAAAAAAGGCGAAAAATGAAATACGCAAAAAAAATATGCGGAACTTGCAATAGGAAAAAACGTATCCACAAAATGGCGGGAGATAATAACAAAGAGTCGTGCAATTGTTCAGATAAGGAATGTATTGCAGACATTGCTCCACCTTCAGTTTCTGGGACTTCGGACGGAACTGGAGACACTTCCTCTAGGGCCCCAGAACCTGTTGCTTCTGAATCCTCACATCCTCCGATAGTTGCTCGCAAATTATATACATCAACAGATTCTTCTCCATACACTGTCCATGTCCAGAAAATTCAAAGTTCTGAAAATGATGGTACTTCTCTTCATCCAGTAATGTTTGGTAATTTCCTGAAAAAGAATTCTTTCAATGGTATAATAAATGGTAGTGTTAAAAAAATTGGTAGAAATAGAATTTCATTAGGGTTTTCAAATTATAATGATGCCAATGGTTTCGTAACCCATGATTCTTTACAAAAATATAATTTTAAAGCTTTCATTCCAACCTTTAATGTCACTCGTATTGGTCTTATCCGTGGGGTTCCTGCAGACTGGTCCATTGAGGAAATAAATGAGAATGTCACTGTACCTTTTGGATGTGGAGACATTCTGAAAATAAGACGAATTAATTTTAAAGTTATGGTAGATGGAAATCCTACTTGGAAACCGTCACAATCAGTTGTAATTACTTTTGATGGTCAGTTTTTACCAAAACATATATTTATGTGTTATAACGCCTTGCCTGTGGAAATCTATATATATCCTACTATTCAATGTTTTAACTGCTGCAGATATGGTCACACTAAAGTTCAGTGTAGGTCAAAACCTAGATGTTATAAATGTGGTCAGGAACATAGTGGAGTCTCTTGTAAAATAGAAGAAGATATGGCAAATTGTTGTATGTGTTCAGGTCATCATTATGCTACAAGTAAAGTGTGTCCTGAATTTTGTAGGCAAAAAGATATTAAGTCCTCCATGGCAAATAACTGCATCTCCTATGCAGAAGCATTTAAATTACACCCTCCAGTTAATAAATTATTTTCTGAAGTATTATCACATTCCCCAATATCTCATAGCAATAATCAAATTCATCCCCCTCATAATAGCCATAGTCAACAAGGTATAAATAACACTTCATCATATAAGAAAACATATTTCTTAAAACCTAGAGCCATGTCAAATCCTGTGAAAGGTTATGACAGAAGGGCTCATGAGGCATTATGTAAAGATTATAGTTTTAAGCCTTCCAGTAATGGCTGTGCGTTGAGATCTCCTGATACCGAGGATGATCCATCTCAATCTTCTTTATCTAATATTATAGTAAGTTTAATAAATGCTCTTTCTCAGTGCAATCTCATTCCACCGTCCATCGTTGCTTCTCTCACTAACAGTATACTCAGTTCTTCAAATCACAATGTCCAAGCTATCAAACATAATTCAGTGGAATTGTCGTAGTGTAATAAGTAAAAAATCTGATTTAATACATATTATCAATAAATTCCACCCCTCAGTACTTTGTCTCTCTGAGACGTGGTTGAAACCAAGTTCCCTCTTCAGGGTTCCTGGTTACACCTGTGTCCGTGAAGATAGGTATGATGGATATGGCGGTGTCGCCATTCTTATCAAAAACTCGATTTCATATTCTTTTTTATCTCTTCCATCTCACAGTAATGATTTTTCTGTTATAGCAGTAAATATAAGTAATATATCATTTGTTTCTATATATATCCCTCGCCCATCACAAAATATTTTTAGAGAACTTCATAATATTTTATCTATCATTCCAAAGCCTTTCTTGGTATTAGGAGATTTTAATGCTCATCACCAAATGTGGGGAAGTTCAATAACTAACTCATATGGTGAAGATTTAATTGGAATATTAGACACATTATCCTTATGTCTTCTTAATACAGGAGCCCCCACTAGACGAACACAACCAAATGAGAATATAAGTGTAGTTGATTTATCATTGTGCACTCCTGATTTGTCGTCTGTTTTAACATGGCAACCTTTATGCTCTACCTATGGAAGTGATCACTTTCCACTTTTGATTTCCTTTCCTAATCCTAGTTCTCACCATTTCATTAAACCTCCACGTTTGAAATATAAATTAAAAGATGTTGATTGGGACAGGTTTAAGTCTAATGTAGATGAAAAGGTTTCAAATTTACCTCCTATTCAATATGGGCAAGAGCATTATAGTCTAAATAAATTCACTGAAACTTTATTATCTGTTGCTGATATAGTATGCCCAATCAAAAAGGGTAATTCTGGATCTATCCCATCTCCTCCATGGTGGGATGAGGAGTGCACTATTGCTGTTAAGAAGAGAAAGGAGGCTGAATTAGCATACTGCAGTAATATGACATCTGAAAACTTTTCTGTTCTTTCTGAAATTATGGAACAAACTAAAAAGACTCTAAAACAGAAGAAGTTTGATGGTTGGCGTAGATTTTGTTCTTCAATTTCTCCTGAAACCCATTCATCGATAGTTTGGCAAAATATAAAAAGATTCAAATGTGCTTGGATTCATCCTCCTATCTCTTCTCTCCCATCATCTCTATCTGAGTCTTTCTTAGATCTTCTTGCTCCACCTAGTGTTATTGAGTATAATGAATTATTATCACTGAATGTGGGTTCAGTGTTTGATAATCGCCAAGATGAGATTAATTCAGTATTTACATTAACAGAATTAAAAGGTATTCTCTCTGAAATAAAAGATACAGCCCCTGGTATTGATGGCATTACATATTCATTCCTCGCTTATCTAAGCGATTCAACTTTGTCTTATTATCTTAATATTATTAACTCGATCATGATGTCTGGTAATATTCCAGATGTTTGGCGAACACAAGTAATTATTCCCATACTTAAACCAGGTAAACCACCCTCAGAAGCTTCATCATACCGCCCAATTGCTTTATCTTCTGTTTTATTAAAAGTAGCAGAACATTTAATTAAAAATCGTCTTGAATGGCTTGTAGAAAACAATAACTTGTTGTCAAAAAGTCAGTACGGATTTAGGAAGGGGAAAGGTACCATAGATAGCCTAGCAATTTTTACCACAGATATACGACTTGCATTTTCTCACAATAATGTGGTGCTTGCAGCATTTCTAGATATTCAATCTGCTTATGATAGTGTTATAATATCTATTTTAAAAATAAAACTCCTAAAATTAAATGTTCCTATTTTTATTGTAAATTTTATTATTAATGTTTTAACGGAACGTGCAATTCAGTTAACTTTGGAAGACGGTTCAATTCAGACAAGGAACATATATAAAGGCCTTCCTCAAGGATCAGTCTTAAGTCCTTTATTGTACAATATTTATACATATGACTTAGAATCTGCATGTGGTGATTTTGTAAATATCCTTCAGTACGCTGATGACTTACTCTTTTATGTTATAGATAGTTCAGTTACAGTTGCATGTAATAAATTATCCCGTTCTTTAGATAAATTAAAATCATGGTTAGATTTAAATGGTCTGGATTTAGCTGCTTCCAAAAGTGTTATAGTATTGTTTTCTAGAATGCGCAAGCCTACTCCTATTACTATACATTTTAATAATTCTGTAATCCCTGTTAAATCTCAAATTAAATTTTTAGGCCTTATATTAGACTCAAAACTTTCTGGTTCAGCACATTGTGACTTTATTGCTGTAAAATGTGAAAAGCTAATTAATATGTTGAGATGCCTTACTGGTGTATGGTGGGGTGCTCACCCATATTCTCTTAAATTAATTTATAATGCCATGATAAGAAGTGTATTAGATTATGGCTCATTTCTTTTAGATCCTGGGAATTTAGCTAGTTTTAGTAAGTTAGACCGTTTACAATCCAAATGTCTCAGAATTATATCGGGCGCTATGAGATCGAGTCCTATAAATGCACTTCAAGTAGAGTGCTGCGATCCTCCATTAAAATTGCGCCGCCAATATCTTGCAGATCGTTTTCTATATCGATGTTTACAATATTCATCCCATCCTATTTTTCCAAAATTAAAACAACTATCTGATTCAAATCATAAGTCTCCCCCGAGCTTAGTAGGTAGTTTGAAAAAATATTCCTCCTTATCTGCTCCCATTGATAATTCTTCATTATTTCCCTTATTTAAATATAATTTTAAATCCCTAATTTTTTCTCCTTCGATAGATTATGAGCTGGGTTTAAGGTTAAACCAGTTAAACTCTGAAAATGAACAATTCGCGAGCTGGCATCATATATATACAGATGCATCAAAACCCACTAATAATGGTTGTGTGGGTGTAGGTGTATATCATTCACAATATAATATTACACAAAAAATAAAAATGCCCCTTGAATCATCAGTGTTTTCGGGGGAATGTTTTGGCATTTTCAAGTCTTTGGAATACATAAATATATGTAAACTTTCTAATACATTAATTTTCTCCGATTCAAAGAGTGCATTACAGGCAATTCAAAGGTTTCCTCTCCGTAGTAAAACTCATCATCCAATTTTATATGCTATTAGAAATTTGTTATATACTTGCTTACAAAAACAGTTCGGTATTATTTTAGTCTGGATCCCAGCACACAGTGGCATTGATGGTAATGATAAAGCGGACGGTTTAGCGAAGGATGCCTGTTCAACAGGTGACATTCATCCTTTTAAAATTCAACCTAATGATTTGTTATCTCTACCAAAAGTTTATTTATATGAAAACTGGAATAATCTTTGGGAAAACTCTTCAAAAGTTAAAGGCAAACAACTATTTTTATTACAACCGTCTATACCGAAAAAGCCATGGTTTTTCAATTTTAAATTAAGTAAATCTTTTTCTAGTACTTTGATTCGTATGAGACTGGGGCACACCTCTTGTCCATCTCATCTGGCTCGATTGGGCATGGTGAATAGCCCACTCTGTGCATGTGGTGAGGATGTGGGCGATCTTAACCATATATTTTTTTCCTGTCGCAATTTCTGCCGTTCCGTTTTCATCGATACCTTATTATCATTAAATATTCCTTTTCCTACTTCTATATTTTGCCTTCTTATGTCTGTTGATATAAATATATATAAAGCAATAGAATCCTTTCTTTCACTAAACAATATAAAAGTATAATTTGATTGTTATTGTCAATTTTATGAAATTTATTCTAAATTAACTATATATCCCACCTCTCCTGATCCTTTTCCTATTTTTCAAAATTCCGTTCCATTTTTATTATCACTGGTTTCCCCGTTTTATAATAAAAATACAAACATACAATGAATATATAATATAACTTGACATTGGCAAATACACAAGCCGTGTGATGCTATTAAAAAAAAAAAAAAAAAAAAAAAAAAAATAGTACGAAGCATAACTTTTGAGTACGCAGTGATTAAAATAATATTCAAGTAATTTCTCAGATAAGGTAAGTTTATTCATTGCATTTTGTAAGTGCCGTTTGCGCACCGAAACCGAAGGTACAACGAAAGAACAAAACCAGCGAAATATAGGTCTATTATTTTACTCTTTGCAGCGAAACCACAAGCAGTAATACAGAATGATGTACTTTTGGCGGGAACTTGCAGAGTGACGTTGCGATTTCGTTTTTATTCTCATAAATTCGTGAATTTTGAGTTTTATTGCATATTATCGGTGGTATTTTATCCAATAAAGATCAATCCATGTGCACCAGTGGAATGAAATAAAATGAATATGTGTATCGTGACTTTTCATGTTGTCTCTAAATGTCCGTGAAAAGTTTTAGTACAATGACCACCACTATAGTAAATAATGACTTTTATGGACGATGACTGACTGAGGAATATAAGTCCCAATTTGGATTTGGATGCCAAACTTAAAAATAAGATAAATAATAAAACGTCCTATCGCTACTCATTTTATGCTGAATCTTGCTTGACAGAAATTAAAATTATTTACTTTTATTTGGAAAATGTGAACTTTTTTGGCTTTACAATAAAATAGTACGCAAATTGGCAGGAGAGTACCCGAGAACGCTACCTAATGAAATAGTACGCAATGCGTACTTATGCGTACCCTAATGGCAACGCTGTCTGCCAGTGCCAGTCAGTGATGCCAACCAAAAATAAATATTTTCCTGAGCACACACACCCACAAGTAAAAATCTATAATGTGGAAAACCCTGAATTTGGATTACATCGCTGATATTTTTTTTTTATTTTATCACTACCATAAGTAATACCATTATATTCAAGAAAAAAGTAACATAATTATAATTAAAACTTAACTAACTTATTTAGCTAACAATAAAAAATGGAAAAAATAATAATAAAAATTAAAAAGAAAAATATTAACACTTGGAATATTATAAATAAAACAAGGAATTTAGGTCTCTGTCTATTGGTAGGGTGCCCAAAAGACTGGCTACGTTATCTTGCTGGATAGCGAGGCTTATCCTTTGACCGAGGTATGAGCTAGCCCTTTGGTCTCCGGGTGTCTCTATTAGGCGCGCCGATAGTTCATTGAATAATTTATGAGCCTCTGGGCCCCACGGTCCGAGAGTTTCTACGGCAAACGGTACAAATATGTAGCTGTCACCAATGGCCGCATACTTGCGCCGTTTCAAGCTCTACGCGGTAGTTGCTGCTGCGCCCGCCATAGATGATACACTATACTAGCTAGCGCCCGCCACCCTGGATGTCGAGTCTAGGTGGGAATGTTATATTTTATTGTATTATATTATTTTATGAAATTCTAAATTATTTATGTGTCTACTTTTAGAGAGGCTCTATTGTTAGAGATCTACAATCTCAGGCTTATTTTTTAAAATCCACAGTATAAAACGTTTTACTGTAATTGGAACTAGTCCCACTAAATTTCTGGTAAAAATGCATTGAAAACTGTGATTGAAAATCACATTCAAAATTCATTTTGGAAAAAAATATTTAAGGTGTACAGCTGTCCTGGCAGCTCTACAAAGTTGAGCCTGTCAAACGATGGAACTTAACCACAGAGTACAAAAAGGCGGGAACACATAACTTTCTTTATTCTTTTAGAATTCAAATGATATCTAAAGAATGTATGATTTCAAATAATTAAAGAGTGTAAACAGTTAAAAAGTTCATGAGGAACCTACAATAAGTACAATTTAAAACCATAATTAATAAGGTAATTCTTGTGAGCACCCAAAACTATATGTTCGATAGACTTTAGAAAAAAAAAAATAGGATTGCCAACAGGTTTAGCATGGGTTTAGCTATAGATAAGTATTACTCTATTTACACCACATTCTACTGAGCTGACAGTGTTCGTAGATAAATAATTATGAAAACCATCAGCGAGGTAAGTTAACGTGGAATTTTGACTTCGAATGCCGTAAAGAAGGTCCTAGGTTCAAATCCTACAATGAGGTTGAGCTTACTGTGAAGAAAAAATAAAACGGGGGTAGGGTACTCTGAAAAAAAACTCACTATATGGTATTGATGGGGGACTTTAACGCGAAGCTAGGCATTAGGAATGACGAGGAGCTGAGAGTGGGGCAGTTTGGAATTGGGCAGAGGAACCCTAGGGGGCAACGGTTGGCCGACTTCATGGAGTTGGAGGGACTCTTTATGATGAACTCCTTCTTCAAAAAGCGGCCGCACAGGAAATGGACCTGGACTAGCCCCGATGGATCCACCAAAAACGAGATAGACTTTATCTTGACGACAAAGCGGCAAATCTTCAGTGATGTTTCTGTGATCAACAGGGTTAAGACCGGCAGCGATCACCGGTTAGTAAGAGGCACACTGAACCTGAAGATCCAGGTGGAAAGATGTCGTCTGGTAAAGTCTACGCTCCGACCCCAATCTGCATATATCCAAGACCCTGAAAGCTTTCAGCTCGAACTTCACAATCGCTTCCAATGCCTGGATGATTGCGTGACGGTGGACAATACGAACAACAGGCTCGTGGAAACTGTCCATGCGGTAGGATCGAAGTTCTTTAAGACCCACCGCACGAATAGAACCCAAAAACTTTCGGATGAGACTCTCAAACTCATGAAGCGACGACGTGAAATGAAGTTGCAGTCTTCAGCTGATACAGCCGAATATCGGCAGCTAAATAGGCAGATCTCAAACGCAATGCGACACGATATACGACTCTTTAATACGTCATGTATTGAAGAGGCAATAAAACAGAACAAAGGTTCTAAAGTGTTCGCAAGAGATTTGTCTATTGGTCAAAGCCAACTGACCAAGCTGAAGACCGACACCGGCAACATCATTACGTCAAAGCCAGAGATCTTGAGAGAGATCGAGAAGTTCTATGGACAGCTGTACACCTCGTCACGGAAACCAGATACATTACCGGTCAGTGACGCAAGAGCAAAGTTGACCCGACATTACACCGAAGATATCCCGGACGTCAGCCTGTACGAGATTAGAATGGCTCTGAAACAGCTTTAAAACAACAAGGCGGCGGGTGAAGATGGAATTACAACAGAGCTTCTGAAAGCGGGTGGTAAACCGGTACTTGTAGTCCTTCAGAAGCTATTTAATTCCGTCATACACGAAGGTACAACGCCAGAAGTGTGGAGTGGAAGCGTGGTGGTGCTCTTCTTCAAGAAAGGCGATAAGGCCCTATTGAAGAATTACCGCCCGATCTCCCTCCTAAGCCACGTTTATAAGCTGTTTTCGAGGGTCATTACGAATCGTCTCGCACGTAGGTTTGACGACTTCCAGCCTCCCGAACAAGCCGGTTTCCGTAAAGGCTTTAGTACCATAGACCACATACATACACTCCGCCAGATTATACAGAAGACTGAGGAGTATAATCGGCCATTATGCCTGGCGTATGTGGACTATGAGAAAGCCTTCGATTCAGTCGAAACATGGGCGGTGTTACAGAGTCTACAGCGATGCCAAATTGACTATCGCTATATCGAAGTGTTGAAATGTTTGTACAGTAAAGCCACCATGTCAATCCGAGTCCAGGACGAGAGTACGGTACCAATCCAGTTGCAGAAGGGTGTAAGACAGGGTGACGTAATTTCCCCGAAACTCTTCACCACTGTAATAGTAATAAGTAATAAGTAATATTTATTTAAGTATATAACAATGGGTACAACTCTAAATAGCCCTGATTCCTGAACTAGCGTGAGCTGTGTTTCAGGAGTCAGTTCCCACCCAATCAGTGCATTACAAACATATTGTTAATTGGTGATCAACAGACAAAGTTCACATAAAAATTTATATAAAATCAAATCAAAAATGTTAAATTAAAATGAAATAAAGTTTACAATTTTGAAAGAAAAAAATAAACAATGGAATGGAGGATGTTTTCAAGCTCTTGGACTGGAAAGGATATGGCATTAACATCAATGGCGAACACATCACTCACCTTCGATTTGCCGACGATATAGTCATAATGGCGGAATCGCTGGAAGCTTTGAACATCATGCTCAATGACCTCAACAGAGTTTCCCAACAGGTAGGCCAAGAATATGGACAAGACAAAAATTATGTCTAATGTTCATATTCCGCCAATGCCGGTGATTGTTGGGAGCACTGTTCTCGAAGTTGTAGACGAGTATGTATATCTAGGACAAATTGTCCAACTAGGTAGGTCCAACTTCGACAAAGAGGTCAATCGAAGAATCCAACTCGGCTGGGCAGCGTTCGGGAAGCTACGGCATATCTTCACGTCCCGAATACCTCAGAGTCTGAAGACAAAGGTCTTCAATCAGTGCGTGTTACCAGTGATGACATACGGGACAGAGACGTGGTCTTTTACTGCTGGCCGCATAAATAAGCTTAGAGTCACTCGGCGAGCTATGGAACGAGCTATGCTCGGAATTTCTCTACGTGACAGGGTCCGTAATGAGGACATTCGTAGGAGAACGAAAACGACGGACATAGCTCGTAGAGTCAGTAAGCTGAAGTGGCAATGGGCAGACCACATCGCTCGAAGAGCCGATAACCGATGGGGAAGAAAGGTTCTCGAGTGGCGACCACGTATTGGAAAGCGCCGAGCGGGACAACCTCCCACCAGGTGGAGCGACGACCTGGTCAGAGTCGCTGGGCGCCGCTGGATGCAAGCGGCCCAGAACCGTTCGAAGTGGAAATCAATGGGGGAGGCCTATGTTCAGCAGTGGACATCTATGGGCTGATATGATGATATGATGAGGGTACTCTGTAGTACCCGCCTAGCTGGCTACCACCCTCATGCTGAAAATCACCTATGGGTGTTTTTCGACGACAGCTGCACTTGAGCAGTTACAACTTTAATCTGTGGCAGTTCGTTTCTAGGCATTTTATTTCAAATTGAATAAGGTATTTCTCAACATATTTACAGTATTTAATGGAATTAAGTCCATTTTTGGGGAATATACAGGGTGATTTTGAATTACTTAGCTATTTTAAAGGAGTCGCTCATTAATAAAAAATAAAAAAATACATGTTTTATTTTTAGATATAATTTTTATAGAAAAAAATTAAGTTATGACGATCTAAAGTTTTCTCAGAATTACTGAAATCGTTGGTCGTACCGCGCGCCAATACGCTACGTCACATAGCTGTCAACAACCGAGAATGTTAGATACTGCCTATGTATACGAAAACACGAACACCATCTAAATTAAATATCCTATACATCACTCTCGGTATTCTTACCCGTTTAAAATTTATAAAATGAAGCCACAAAAATACAGTAACTCACTTTTTTTATTAACTCAATTACAAACATACTCATCGTATCACAATTCGAACATATCCATCGTTGTAACACTTTAAAACTTTAGGGCCAACTTAAGGCTAATTTAAAATCACATTGAACTGAATATTGCAGTTTATTGACAACTTATTATTTGGTTTTAAATAACACACTTCCAGTGATCTGCAACCACAAAACGCACAGTTGGGTGGGGTGGCGGGCGCCGCGCGGCATCTTGTGTGAGGCAGAAGCCCTCCATTGATCAAACGGATAGTGTATTCCAGAGTGTTCCATAATTATTCAATTAAATTTAAAAATATTTTGTATCACCCAGAAACGACTGTTGATCTTCTAAAACGTTGCCCTAGCAACCAGTAACCAGAGAATACCTGCGTGCGCAACTAAAAATATTTTTTTTTTATAATCAGAAATTTTTCAAATAGGTTGACATGAAGTATTAAGCTGAACGCACACCTAAACACGTCGTAGCAATATTTTTTTAATTCTTTGTATGAAATTAAAAGAGAAGGGAAGAGAGGTTTCGTATAAGGACGCTTCCACACGTCAGACAATCGGTAGTCCAATTGTCATTCCGACTTGAGGCCTTTAGGGCGGTTTTGTAGGACGTGTGCTTTGGTAGTAAGGAATTCAAATGCGAAGAACATTTGAATCTCTCAAATCGAAAGAATTTATTCTCTTATAAAATTGAATCCACCGACTGACATCAGACCATTTAAGCGAAATAGGCAATTTTAGTGTTTATTTCTA
This sequence comes from Polyploca ridens, assembly GCA_951394255.1. Lineage (NCBI taxonomy): Eukaryota > Metazoa > Arthropoda > Insecta > Lepidoptera > Drepanidae > Polyploca > Polyploca ridens. The sequence continues at coordinate 1,289,659 of OX596260.1, forward strand.
GGATAGGTTCGTTTAAGGGTTATTAACCAAGTCAAACGTTTTAAAAAGCTATCCTGTTTTCTGCTTATAAAGCTGATATTCGAGTTTTCTTCTCTTTCCGACTTAAAGTCGGCCGGCGATTGTATGATGCGTGCGGGCTGCCTAATGTATTGTTAATAATTATTGAAAGATAAGTTTCCTCCTTAGTGAAAATGAAAAATAGAATTTATTTTAGAAGATTTTAATGAATGACAGATTCGATTCAATGACAGTTTTTATTAATCAAAATACTCGAAATGTAAACAACGTTATGAAGAGTTTATTCCTGATATTACTTAATTTTGTGAATGTAAAATGGAAAAATAATATGGTGAAATTTTAGTAGGTAAAACACAATTTCCACCTAGTGCGCGTAACGAAAGAATTCACGTATTTCTGCAGCATATTTCAATGTTCCGGTGACGTCTACCAGCTGAAGTTCAAGGTCATCTACTTGTTAACGTTATCCAGTAATGTGGAGTATTTAGGATATTCTTACGACAAAATTATGAAAAAAAAAAGGTTCTTTTTTTTGCACGGATGTGTTCTATTAGTGATTCTGATCCGAGGGAAAAAAAATAGCTAAGAAATTCAAAATCACCCGGTATATTTTGTACTACCGCTCCTGGGTCGCTTGTCGCCGACCAAAACAACACCCTGTATTATAAAATCATTGGGTAATACTGTACTTAATTGTTTGTGAAGTAAATAAAGTTCTATATTGTATCGCTATATTTAAAAGTCCACATTTGTATGTGGTATGTGCTCGCCACTGATCCACAGCGGTTACCAAGTATATATAAAGCAAGGGCGTAACAATACCATCGGGGTCCGTGGAAAATTATTTTGATGGGGCCCTATCAGTAAAAATCGTCACGTTGTACTCAGTTTAATTTTAATAAACTTCGAGATTTTCAGCGTACTCAATTACACGTTGTATATGTCCCACTAATGGCCATAGGCCTCCTCTCTTAGGCGAGAGGGAATGGTCTGTAGTCCCCACGCTAGCCCAATGCATATGCGATGAATGCATTGAGATATTATGTTCTATGGATATATAGATCATCATCTATTTTCTAGCTTTTCGGTGAAGGAACAACATCGTGAGGTCTGTAATTCAGGTACAATGTAAAAAAAATATTTTTGAGCTCGCGGCCTCTTGGGCCGGGGCCCTCTTAGGTCGGGGGCCCGTGGCATTTTGCCAGCCCTGCCACCCTATAGTTACGCCACTGATATAAAGATGTGTAATGTTCGTAAATAAAAGAAAAACTCGCATATTTATATACATTTATTTGTCTTTAATTTTTATACATAAAAGTATACGAGAGACAAGATTTAGAACGTGTGTGACATTTATTATTGATATCGCCGCCATTCTTAACAACCCCGATATATCCCCAAACTTCGTACAAATCTATATTAACGCATAGGCAAGTATTTCTATGGCCTTTTGCACACGAAGACAAAATCACAAATTGTGCATTGATTATAATATTAAATATTATGTTAATATTTTTGTATTTTATTTTTATTTTAAACGCCATCCTCTTTACTAGAAGCATACATAAATTAAAAAATCAACTTACTAATAATTATTTATGGTATTCTTTGAATTCGTGAGCCAAAGGCCAATATCACGCGGCGAGTGACTTTATCTAACAAATAGTATAATTTTGGAAACATTACAGTTACCACTTATAAATAACATTTGACACGTCTAGTACCGTAACATTTATTATAAATAAATTTAAAATGATTGAAGATGGGCATTGGTAAACTTTGTTTGTAGAAATTAAGCTTAATTTGTTTGTAGAAATTTCAAGCTTCAAATAACCGTGGAGCTAGAGGAACCCTAAACGACTTACTGGTACTGATTCTGTTGTTTACAACTAAACTAAGTTAGACTCACAATGTCTCTTTCTAACAAAGAATATAAGAAAAGGATGTAACAAATTTAGTCCTGTCAAATTAGTCCAGTGCTTGTTTTCAATATAAATTTAGTCGCCATCTATCGCGGCTACGTCTAAATACCCGCAAATGAAGACGGGAAAAACTAATTTCACAGCTATAAATATGTTCTATCCTTTTACAATAATGTTTGTAAGAAAGATATGTGATGTGACTAAAATTAGTTTAGTGCGATTTACAACAGAATCGGCACCAATGTGTATTTTTTTAAATTGAATATAGTCCAAACATACAAAATTTGTTTCTAACCAAATTCTACCAACACCAATCAGTGAAAGTATATTAATATAGAACCATAAAGACTACATAAACGATTGATATATTAGGAACAGAAATACATTTAATCATAATGAGACATGAAACAGAAGTTACATTACAAAGTGCATACTGCGTCATCATGCTGTTATTGTAGTTTTAAACTGTGAAGTCGTAGTGATTGCCACTTCTATCTCGTGTCCATAGATATATGAAATCACATGTGTACTATTTTATTTATTTTGACCATAGCACAGTAGTTTTTATAATCAACCTAATGTTTTATGGGATACACATATTTAGAGAGTAGATCTAGATACCGCTCTCAATAGCATAGAGTAAGAATATTAATAGAGAGATAGCGTTAACATGACCTTGTGCGTAAGTAGTTTGCATATAGCATTCATAGATACATCGTACACTAGTGATTGTCAGAAAAAAAACGATGAGTTCCTTGCCATTTGTTAAAAACGAGAAATTGGCATTAATTATATGTATTTATTCAAACTATGAACGCGCAGTTTCAAGGTAGAACATACACGTTTCACGGTTCTTTCTCTAGTACATTCGCTCTATTAATATTCTATATCTATGTTAAATAGTATATAACGGAGCGTGCCATTTATTTACTAACTACGATTTAATTAATCGGCTCCCGAGTTTTATTTTAAGTTTTCAACAAAATTTAAGCCACGGTTGGGCGGTAGCGTGCGTCGATTCTTCTCTAAATCTGTGCAAATATTCATCTGGTTGCAATATGATAATAAAATGTATGTAGTCATTCTTAGGTATAAAATAAAATGTTTATTAAAATCTAAAACAGTCTTTATTACGTATTCACAAAGTGATGTAAATAACAATGGATTCTGAACCTTATTGCACATACCAACTGCCTCTACTGTACTATGCTGCAAATGTGTGTCCGAATCTTAATGTAAAAAAGTACCAATCTTAACAAAAAACGTTCCTTATGAAATAGCATTTAATATCAAGTAAGGAAGGTCCAATTTCTTCCAAATTATCGTTCTGTACCTCGGCTGCGTAAGCAAGTGTAACCAATAGAATTGCGATGTAATAAAATATGCCTTTTTCTATCAGAGGACGCACAGCCATTATAAAATCCATTGATTAAATTAAATTTATGGTTCACGTTTACATAATGACAAAACAATCATAATATTTCTGTGAACAACGCTACGGTCTTGGGGTGGGATCATACATAGACATACTTATTCCTTCGTTACGATATATTCTAAAAATTCGATAAACATACATTAAATAGTTAATTCATTAATATTTTACAACACCGTGGGGACAGTCGGTTCACAGATGTTACATTGAATTAAATAAAACTAGATAATTTGTACAAAAAAATAAAATAAATTGATTTAAATCGATGGACTCGTATACAACGTTCTTTAAGCTGAATATATGTAAGGTACACGCCGTATTACCTTCAAGCTACTGGTCGAGGAGGCTGGCAATAGTCATGTTATAAAATCACTTAAGTATTTTGGGAAGGAGAATCGATAATAAGCAAATTATGGTGGCAAGTAAGTTATTGCCTATTAAATTGCCAGCCGAAAAAAATACCTAAATTAAAAAAAATATACAAAGCGCCACCAATCATTTTCAAAAATCATAAAAAATCGTCGAAATATATTTAACATACAGTTTCGTGTAATTTATTATTGAAACCATAAATACTAAAATAAACCTTATGCACGTATGCATACGTAATCACTCTTGTAAGGACATACAAACCAACGTACCCTCGTGTCGAGTGTCCGACACATCCCCCTTCTCCTTCCGAACGCTAAGACCTTGAGTCACCATTAAAAAATAATAATTATCATTAAGTTACACATTCTATACATTTTCACTCGTGAGATAATAAGTTAAATTGAAACTTAAATGTATATAATTTGAGAACACAATTTACCTTAAGCACATCGCAAAACAATCGTCTTAAAATTCATATGTCGTTTGCACCAAATTGGTATCAACTGAAACGACACCCTATACCACTGAAATTAAACTACAAATTCGGTCACTATCATTCAGCTACTAATTGTACACTCTCCCATCAAGTCTCTAAGCCGTTAGAAACTTTCGTCCTCATTTTAACCTAAAATTCTATTTACACAGGCCAATAGTAATTTTAAAATTAAATTACGTTAAAAAACCTAATATATTCGGATATGAAAGCGTCAAATCCTCTTTGGATTGTGATCACTGACCCAAAAGTATTAGAAAAATTAATATATTTAAAATTATCACGATAAACTTTCGCAAGTGAAAATATAAACAAAAGATCGAAGTATTCGGATGATAAGGGGGCTGGCTTTAATAATCAGTCATACCGCGTCGCTCCTTAATTGACTAAATTCGGGACCTGAAGCGTCCTAATATTCTGGTCTATGCCTAGACTTTTGTCCAAAATCCGAAGAATTTCAGATTCCAAAGTTTGGTTCCAAACCAAAGAATTATCGACCTAAGCAGTCAGTCTTTAATCCAAACGTCTCCGGGCCATTTTTTGGACAATAAAACTGACTTTTTCCGCAAGTCCGGGTCCCGAACCAAAACATGTAAATAAAGAGAGATAGAGGAACTGTGAGTGGGGTCCGCGCTAACACTTATCGAGTATCGCTAAGGAGTTCACTTGAGCGCGTCGGAGTGGTCGAACTTCTGCTCGGTCACCGACACCGCGTCCGAGGACAGCGCCTCCTTCAGAGGTTCCACGCAATTCTTTGGAATCATTGTACCTGAAAATTACGGAACAACATATTTATGGCGAATAATTTGTGAGGAAAATTGCAACACGAAGGCCTTTTGCACATTATAAGAAAACTAGCTGTCGCTCGCGGTTTCACCCGTGATAAAAAGTAGCCTATGTCCTTCTCCATACAATAGGCTATCTGCATGCCAAATTTCATGATGATCCGTTAGTATGTCCTTCTCCATACAATAGGCTATCTGCATGCCAAATCTCATAATGATCCGTTGAGTAGTTGAGGCGTGAAGGCGTAATAAACAAACAAACTCACTATCGCGTTTATAATATTAGTATGCGTGTCTGAGGCCCTACTACGAAAAACGAAACATGATAGTCCAATCATCGTTGTCAATCAATTAGCCAATAGAATTGCATAAAATTTACGTCTCTAATCTTTGCTGCAAGTAATTCTATTGGTTAATATTTGACAACGATGCAATGGTCGGACTATCGTTTTTCGTAGTAGACCCTCTGATCCGACAAGAAATAATATTTTGTAATATATACGGTCTCATAACAATCAATGCGACTGAATTTCTTATAAGACATAAGATTTTCTTATACGGTGCAAAAGGCCGAATGGCATAACTCGCTAGGGATAAAGAAGAGGAGTTGACAGGAGTTGCTGTGCCGGCAGTGCGTAACTTTCCCAGTAGGGCTACGAATGGTCATCGAACGTTGGGTTTCGAAATCGAATTTGAAACGCGGGGAACACGATATGTACAGTTGAGGTCAACAGTCATATAATGCTATGCATATGGTTCATTATTTAAATGGATACATATTTTTGTACAGTAAGGGCATGTCTGGTCAATTACATACATTTTATAATTAGTGTAGAATTCACACGTAAAGATGTCGCTACAAACATCGTATGAACTGACTGAAAATTAATTCTTAGTCAAAACGTTATTAAATTACTTTTTATTGAGCTTTATTGCAAGGAAATAGAATTTGATGATAATTATTTACATAATTTAATTAAATTAATGTTTAAAACTCGTATTTATAATATTTGCAATTTAAGTAATTTTATTTAAATCTTTCGACCTTACATAGATGGCCTAAGCGTCGATTATTTTTATTTCATTTCATCGTCTAAAACCAAAACAATCAAATAATAACAAAATAAATCTAATAATAACCTGTTTCTAATAAGCAGAGACTACAACGATAAATAAATATAGTCTAAATATATTGAAATCTACTAGGTTTTTTTTTTAAAAGTATAATGGGCAGTTTCGTCCCAATTGTATTTCATTTGTTTTTGGAAAAGTTATCGTGGTTTCATTTATTCAACAAAATATCAAATAAGAACAATTTAATTAATAAGTATTTTATATGGACAAAAGGATTAAAGCCATTCATAAATCACTGGAGAATCGGTTGAGAAATGCAACCTGGACATACATACGAAAGCATTTTTGTCCAAGCTGAAAGAAGGCGCTTCGCTCGCTTGGTATTAAAGTGATTTTTAAAACTAGTAGATTTAGAAATTGCTATCTTGACCTATTTTTAATCGTTCCCTAATCAGGGCCGGCTCTAGCCTATATAGCGCCCGGGTGCAAGCAATACCCTGGCGCCCTCAAGTAGGACTACGAACAAAATGGAATATTCTCACCAGAGTGATCGGAAATTCGTGTGCAAATATAAATGACTATATTTTCATTCTGCAGTTTCAAGCAAGGTCTTTTGGAAATTTCGCAGTGTTCCCAATTTAAAAAAATATATATCCTATTTCACTCAGTGATAAATGACAATATGATTCGACTGGTGAAAGATTTTTTTAAATCGTTCCATTCGTTTTTGAGTTTATTCATTGCAAACAAAAATACAAAAAAGATTTGTATTTTTGTAGATTATATCATTTAACATCTACACTAACTGTTGAAAACTACTTTGTTAGATTAATTTATGGTATTTTCTATTGTATTTTTTTGTTTATAAAAACGATTGTAATATATCAGAAAGAAAATAAATGTGTGTGTCAGTCGCTTGGTCGCCTATTTTTTCCACTGCTAGCAAAAATATCGAAATCCTCTACACTAACTCTATTAGTGTAGATGTCACGAGTGGCGCTCGACGCCCGTCCGGATATCCTGTATATATATTTTAAACTTGGGAAAAATGGGCCCAGGATTTTTTACCAATTTTGTTGGGAGGTATTAGAGAGAACTCTTTTAGCTTATTTTATCTTAGTCATATATTTGAATAAAAAATATTTTTGAGTGACTAGAGAACAGAGACAGAGTTCGGGAAAAGCGAGTAAATCTAGTCACTCTAATCTCATCTCACAAATATTATAAACGTGAAATTTTGTGGGTTTGGATGTTTGTCCCTCAATCATGCGTCAACATCTCAAAATTCAAAATTCAAAATCATTTATTCAAATAGACCTTCACAGGCAATTATGGAAAGTTTGACTCTAATACTAACGGTTCGGAAGGTTTGCTGTGAAGAGACGGAAATAAAATCTGTAATTACTCTTTTTAAAACAAGCTTAGATTCATTCATCTGAATGGATTTGGATGAAATTTGGTATACAGATTAACATATACATAGAATACTTTTTATCCCGGGAAAATATTATATCCCTCGGGAACGCGGGTGAAACCACGGGGCGGAAGTTAGTACAATATAAAGGAAAGTTCAATAAGCATGATTTTGTTATTTTGCTTATAAATACTGTGACTTCTTCATAACATCTTATGTGGTATAATACAACTTAATATTTAGTAATAATTCGATAATTTCGATGGAGGAGTTTGCGAATTATTGATGAACAATAATTTTGTGAATTGTTCATCAAGTATTTTGGGAATTGTCTCAATTACCCGTGGAGTAAGATGCAACTTAAAATTAGTATTTTTAGAATTGAATAAAATAATAATAATTCTTTGGATTAGTTTAGGACTTAATGTATGGAATTCTTATCTTTTTTGAACAAAAGTATGGATTAGTTTGGGAAAAAGCCTTTGTGCGAGTAAATACTACGCTCTACCTCTATTACACAAAAACAAAAAAAAATACAAATGAGCCCATTGTTCTTTAAAATTAAATTCTTTCAACAGTGTCATCTGTTGTCATTTACTGAAAAACAAACATTGCTGTAGTCACTTACAAACCCAGAATAGGAATTAGTACCCCAATCTCGCCACCGGCGCTGTACTTGCGCGAGTTATGGTGGTAACTTTTGAAGTATGGGCGCTGTCTCTCTGTTGTACGTAGTATTTATATACTCTGAGGTAAGGGGCACGAGTGGTGAGCACAGATTGACACCTGCGCAGTAGTTAATTTATCGGTCTGTTTGGCGGATTGAAGGGGGGAGCGCCGAGCTGCACACGATTGGTTCGTCAGTCGATGCTCGTCGTCTATTGGATTCTCGCGTGTCATTTGGCTACTGTGATTGGGCCAAAAGTGTACATGCGCGAGCATGCCCCCACTACTGCCTATCTGTGCTCACCACTCGTGCCTCATACTGTAACTTCAAATGTAAACATATCTTTGACCTAGACTGTATTAAATAATTGGACTGTTTTACAAAAACCTTAAACCGACTTCAAAGTACACTAAGAAGTAATCAAATCCTGATCTGCTGACAATGGGACCAAACGGGAAGCGTACCCTTTCAAATAAAAAAAGAATTTTCCGAATCGGTTAATAAATGACGGAGTTATGAGGTAACAAACAAAAAAAAAAAAAAAACATACATTCGAATTGAGAACCTCCTCCTTATTTTGAAGTCGGTTAAAAATAGGTATCATTCTCAAAATGAGAGTTGAGTGTTCGTCCCACAGTGTAGTGTAGTGTACGTACCGACAATCTTGAGTCCGGTGTCGGTCTTGATGCGCACGACCTGCATCTTGTTGAGCATGGAGCGCTGCGCCAGCACGGTCTCGACGCGCGCCCACACCGCCAGCACCGAGCCCGCCAGCACGTGGTACTGCCGCACGCGCAGCCCGACCTGTCACATCACACGACTAACGTAAACAACACGTCACAACACTACCACACACAAAATTATAGTACAGTAGTACCCAACTGCACCGGGCAACGGGGTTCTTGCACCATAAATATCAATTGTAACACAATATAATTGACATATATCTCAATCGATTGCAATAAAATAAATTCTATATAATAAATAATAATTAATACTAATCTGATTAAAATGATAATAATAAATTGTAATTGATTATGCATGTTTACTTTTAATTATGCTATGAATTTATTTAATTTTTAATATGAATTTTATGTAATTTAATTGGCAAGAAATAAAAAGCTTTTTTTTTTTTTTAATTTTATTTTTATTTATTTATAGTACCCAACTGATATGGCGCCTCGTGAATCTTCGTTCGCACAGAAAAGTATGGCCCTGAAGATTAACGAAAGAATGCTTAAAACTTACAATCAACCTTAGAACACTAAGGTTTATAATACAGTGCAGCTGTTAGTTCCGTCTCACTCGCAAGTCAAGCCCCTCCGCACGGCGCGCGCTAACATTTGCTGTATATTGACTACGTGTGGGCCGTATGCTTGTTTGCCTTAGTGTCCAAAAAGGGAGACAGATCAGACCCGGCGAATCACTGGCCGATTGCCATCACCTCCCTTCTCTCCAAATTAATGGTGCGAGTAATCAACACACCGTTGCCGTTGGTCATTCGCTATCGAGAGTCTCGCATTAACAGTGAGCCTAGATGTGGTTATGGAGGTACAAGGTGGATGACATCTCCATTTATTAAGGGAAGATCTTCCCCCAGGCTGGGTCATCGTGCCTGCGGACCGCGGTCCAACTGTACATGTCGGACAGTTGTATATATGCAGATTCTCGAGAAAACTTCGCAAGCGCGATGCAGGATGTAGTGGGCTTGTATGCGCGATTCAGGATAATGTGGCGCCTCACCATCTATCTCTCGGCGTGTGAACTTCATTATGTAGTGGTTCGCTACATGGTGAAGGTTTTTAGTACATCCGAATTTCGGATCACAGGTGAAAATATAACATGTAAGTATTCCATTTCGATCGGGCGCCTACTAGAGAGCGCCAGGGTACTGATTGCACCCGGGCTCTATATGGGCTAGAGCCGGCCCTGGATATAGCATTCCATTCCAGCCAATATCGCCTCAGCGACGGCTACTGCACAGGTGTCAGGATCATCTGATGCGAAGCAGAGCTGCCTCCACGGGTATATATAGGTATATTTTTTTTTTATACTACTTAGGTAGCAAACAAGCATACGGCCCGTCTGATGTTAAGCGGCTACCGCAGCCTATGGACGCTTGCAACACCAGGGGTATCACTAGCGCGTTGCCGACCCTGCAGAAATCTCTTCACACCCTTTTTGAAGAACCCCATGCTGTACTCCATTGGGAAAACCACGGCGGGGAGCTCATTCCACAATCTGAGCGTCCGCGGAAGGAAGCTCCTTTGAGACCGCACAGTTCGAAACAATTCTGGTTTCAATATGTGAGGTCCCTGTAGATGGCGAGAGTTGCGATGGTAGAAGATGGCCGTGGGCATAATCTTAAACAATTCTACAGAACACTGTCCGTTGTACAAGCGGTAGAACACACATAAGGACATAATGCGAATTCTTACTCATATCATTTGAAACAGAACATCCATCTTGTTTTTGGTCTTCTTCTCAACCTCGAGAACTCCTGCGGCAGCTGGAGAGCTGTTCTTGTGTGTAACTTACCTCACAGTCAGGTCCGTTCCTGCAGTTGGCGCGCCAGTAGGCGTGGCTGCAGACCCTGAGCGAGGAGGAGTACTGCGCGCGCCACCACGACTCCGCCTCGCTGCTCTCCACCTTCTTGTACTTCTTCTCCACCTCCAGCAGGGACTCCTGCCGCAGCTGGAGACCCGTGTTCGGCCTGGGGAAGGGAGAACTTACTTATTATCCAAAAAAAGAACAAGAATGTAGAATAAAAAGTAATTAAAAAAAAAAAAAACGACTTCAGAATAAACTGAAAAGTATGAAATAACTCTAATCTCACACTGATTTGAAGTCAGCGAAAGAGCACGACGTATTCCATTGAAAATATTTAGCTGACTTCAAATTATTTCGTCATTATAAGTTTTTCTTAAATGCACTAGAATTTGACCAAGATTTTGAGATGTTTTTCCTTTGACACCACACCCGTAGCTTGTATCAATAAGCCAGGCCGTCACACATATTTGTCCATATCTTAAAAACTACTGAACCGATTTCGATGAAACTTGCACTGTTCCCTAAGTTGAAGTAAATGTAAACCAATAAAAAAAGAATGGTTACAATCAGACCAATATCTTCGGAGAAATGCGTGGACAAACATACATACATACAAACATACATACATACAAACACCTATTAAATTATGTATATTTGTTTGAAAGCCCTAATAGATTATCATATGTGAATATATTGCAGTTCCAATAATATTACATACATACGTGTCGAACTGATAATCTACTTTTTTTAAAGTCGATCAAAAAGAAAAGACGGGGACGGGAAGAACGTCAAAGTCGTAAAGAACGTCGAACGAAAAGACGGGAGTCCATCATTACACATTGGAATCAAAATGGTTTCGTACTGTGCGGTCTCAAAGGAGCTTCCTTCCGCGGACGCTCAGACTGTGGAATGAGCTCCCCGCCGTGGTGCACCCAATGGAGTACAGCATGGGGTTCTTCAAAAAGGGTGCGAAGAGATTGCTGCAGGGTCGGCAACGCACTAGTGATACCCCTGGTGTTGCAAGCGTCCATAGGCTACGGTAACTGCTTACCATCAGGCGGGCAGTATGCTTATTTGCTACCTTACTAGTATAAAAACCGGCCAAATGTGAGTCAGACTCGCACACGAATGGTTCCGTACCACTGTACAATACATTTTTTTTATAGCAACTACACACTCGGTGATTTCAAGCGTCTACCTATTGCCATATTAAAATTGAATTAAAAATTGAAGTAAAAAACGTCACAAATCACCGACGTCACCCTTTAATTTTTACATTTATATAATTTTTATTATTTGGTATTATAGCGGAAATAGAAATACACATTCTGTGATAATGTCAACCGTCTACATTACGGATTAGGGTCCGTTTTCACATGACCGGCTCGGAGAGAAGACCATATTTTAATATAAATATGCTCTTTTCTCCGAGCCGGACTGTGAGACACAGCCCAGTTAGCCCACTGACAGACGGAGGCTTAGTAATAAGGGTCCCGTTGGCACCCGGTAACAGAAGTAACTAAAAGTAACATTACTGTCTCTACTAATCGTGTAGAGACAGTAATGTTACTTTTAGTTACTTCTACCTGCAAATCTTCATACAAAACCGACTTTTATTATCCAAAATCTGTAAAATTCTTCAGGTTATAGTGTACCTGTATACTTGAAACATGAGATCCTTCTTGGTGAGTTTGTCCTTCTTGATGTTGTGGTGGTGGGCGAGGCACAGCACGGCGGTGTACTTGTTGTTGCGCGCCTGCTGCGATAAGTAGAAACCCTCCTTGGCGCCGGACGCCTCCGACCATTTCTCGAGGGCTTCCGTCCAGTCCATGCCGCGCTGTAAACAATGGACATACAGGTCGTTGTTTTGGTCAGCGACGAGCGACTCAGGGTCGATAATACAAATGATACTGGTGCTAAAAAAAATACTTCTTTTTTTTAATAATAAAAATAAAAAAATTAAAATTTTGAAAATCATGTAATAAGCTAAAGTGTAGACATAATACTCAATAGGAGTACGAGGGAGTAAAGGGGTGGGGCGATGGCGGCTTGCGCCTAGCTCTAGTCTGTGCACGTGCCTAGTAACCATACTTTGCAGTAATTTTATTTCAAATTGAATAAGGTATTTCTCAACATATTTACAGTATTTAATGGAATTAAGTCCATTTTTGGGGAATATATATTTTGTACTACCGCTCCTGGGTCGCTTGTCGCCGACCAAAACAACACCCTGCATAGAAAGATCTTGGAATTGATAGGGTTTGATTGCTGGTACACGCAAGTAAATGTTACTTATTGTGATAGTCTGTCACTTAGATTATCAAAAAATATTGGACACGTATTTTTTTCTAATCATTAAAAATTATTTTTTTAACAAAGAACTTGGCGATAGATTTTCAACACCGAAACCTCAAGCTCATTGTAGGATTCGAACCCGGGACCTTTGTCTCGGCATCGGACGTCACTACCACTGAGCTACCATCGCCTTATTGTGGTAGTGATGATGTTGATGTTGTTGGTGGTGGTGTTGTTGTTGTTGTTGGTGGTGTTGTTGGTATTTTTGTTGGTGGTGTTGTTGATATTGTTGTTGGTGGTGTGGGTGTTGGTGTTTTGTTTGTGATGGTGTGTATTTGTTGGTGGTAGTGGTGGTGTTGTCGTTGATGGTGGTGTTTTTTAACAGTGTTTGACCGCAATCTCACCATGGTAAGTGATGCTGTGGCCAAATGTGATAAGAACACAAAGCCTGGAAATAACTTGCTCACGAGTGCAGCGATAGGTGCTTGGCGATAGATTTTCAACACCGAAACCTCAAGCTCATTGTAGGATTCGAAACCGGGACCTTTGTCTCGGCATCCGACGTCACTACCACTGCTATCATCGCCTTATTGTAGTGGTATTGTTGTTGTTGTTGTAGGTGGTGTTGTTGTTGGTGGTGTTGTTGTTGTCGGTGTTGTTGTTGTTGTTGTTGTCGTGCGGTTACCTCCGAGTGCACGGTGTGCAGCTCGACGGGCGCCTGGCCGGTGGCGTGCTTGCGCAGGAAGCGCACGCAGCGCACGCGCCGCACGCACTCGCCCGCGCTGCCCAGGTCCAGGATGCCCAGGTCGAAACGACCGCCGCGCTTAGCTGGTATACAACACAACCATGAATACATTACTAGTGCCACTCCATACATCATCATCATCATCATTATCAGCCTATAATGTCCCACTGCTGAGCACAGGCCTCCTTTCACAAATGAAGGTGAAAGGGAATGGGCAATACTCCACCACGCGTGCCCACTGCGGATCGGTGGAGGTAGGCTAGTGGTCAACCTACTGTTGGAATTTTTCAAGCCGCCTAGGAGGCATCCAACTAGCTTAACGACTATCACAATTAAATGATAACCGGGCCCAACGGCTTTACGTGCCTTCCGAAGCACGGAAACGCTCGATTTGAAATACCACTAGGCGGTCACCCATCCAGGTACCGACCACGACAGGCGTAGCTTAACTTTGTCGATCGATTAAGAACGACTAATCATGCTACACCACGAGCGCTTCATACATGTTACGAACTAATAACACAAAAACCATTGCATATAAGCAAGTGCGGTCGATTTAGATAAGTTTACAAAACAACGCATTCAAATCGGTTCAACCATTAAAGAGCTAAGGTACCACAGACCCGTCTTATTGCGTCGCGGGTTAAAAATAATGATTTACTTTTTGTTTAAATCAAATTGTCGGTGAGATATATGCTTCTAAGCTCATAAAAACTGTACCCCCTATAATTTTTCAATTGTTCGGTGAAAATTATAATTCAACATTCAAAAAAATACTTTCCACCATTATTGGTTTAATTATGATTTAATGATGTTGGATGTAAGAAATTTAGTTGTCAAATGAGTTGCTTGTTTTCAACATGAATTTAGTCAATGTCAAAAAAAAGTTGACGTAATCACGTCTACCTGCAAATTAAAACGGCAAAGACTAATAACAGTTTTATATATGTTCTCAATAATGTTGTAAGAAAGAGATGTGATGTGATTAAAATTAGTTTAGTGCGATTTGCAACAGAATCGGCACAAAGGTGTACTCAAATTCGACTACATACCGTCTTCCATGACCGCAGCGAGTGTGTCTGTGAAATATTTGAACAGCCTGTTCTGCAGGTCGACCGGCATGCCCAATATCCTGTTCAGGAATTTGGACATATTGTTGTAATCCTATAACAAAACAACATTAAAATACAATAAACCATCGAAATATGATTATTGAATTCCAGTTATCGGTAACTCCTAACACATGAAAATTTTAGAAACATCATGACAGTATAAAAAAGAATACATTTTAATATTGGAATGGCGCTAAAATCGTTAAAAAGAATAGCTTGATGATTAATAAGATCATTGGTATAGATTGTCAAAACAAGCCCAAAAACTGCTATTTTTACTGGCTGGCTGGGTTTTATTCATTAATATAAATGTGAATTATCCGATGGAATTGAAAGTTAACCTGTTGACTGTTTGACGATCCGCGCGGATTTATTATTATCGGACAACCTTAGACTGTTTGACGATCCGCGCGGATCGCCTTGTTTACGTCTCAAATTACCGCTCGAATTTTATGTTTTTGTTACACGATTACGTAACTAAAGTGCCCCAAATTTGGTACGTGAATAAAGAGCTTTAAATACCACACCCGTGAATAGGTAGAATTATATTATGACCAAAACAAAAAAAATGAAATTTTGCCCGTTTTTTGTGGTGAACGGGCTGAATGTGTTTTCTTACTTCGAGTCTCACCGAAAATTAAAGTGTAGGTGTGATAAACTAACGGAATTCCTGTAAAAGGTGACTTATTTGTGTAGAATATTACTTTATCTAACCGTTTTAGTAATAATTTATATACTTACTGATGTGTGAAATTAGAATTCCTTGAATATAAACACATACTTATGACTCAAAGTACTCATTTGTTTATAATCAAGAAAATCTTATTTCACACACCAGTAATTATATAAATCATTATTAAAACGGTTAGATAAACTAATAATCTATACAAATCACTCACCTTTTACAGGCAATCCGTTAAATATCACAATTCACACTTTAATTTGTTTTGAGTCTCGGCACGAGGTTAGAATTCACGTATGGAGGTGCAAGGTGGATGACACCTCCATTTAAAAGGGAAGATCTTCCGCCAGGCTGGGTCATCGTGCCTGGGGACCGCGGTCCAACTGTACTTGTCGGACAGTTGTATATATGCAGATCGCCGAGTAATCTTTGCAAGCGCGATGCAGGATGTAGTGGGCATGTATGCGCGATGTATGCACGATGCAGGATAATGTGGCGGCACGCCATCTATCTATCGGCGTGTGAACTTCGTTATGTAGTGGTTCGCTACATCACTCCCTTCCTAGACCAGAGGTCGATCTATAGTTGCGTCATTGCGTTAAGCTGCCAGTGCTGCTCGGTAGTCTGCGGTGAGTCGAGACTGAGCGGGGTTGCTGCGACGGGTTGAGCCATGGGAATCCACGTGGTGCAGAGACTGCCACGCCGGAGAGGGTGAGCCAGCCGAAGAGATCCGGACGTGTGCTGCGGTGGACTGTGCGGGCGATGAGTGCTGTCGCTGTGATGAGCCTTGCAGGACCAGGAAGCACGGTGAATCGGCTGCGTTGGAACTGGTTAAGGCGAAGCTGGCTTGCTGTGTGACTGCTTGCCGGTGGGGAGTGATGAGCTTGGAAGTTGCTCTGAAGGATGCCAATGCATGTTCAGTGATTGGAAGGGTTGGAAATTATTCCCATGCCATCACGTCGGGGTCACCAATATGGAGGTGCAAGGTGGATGACACCTCCATTTAAAAGGGAAGATCTTCCGCCAGGCTGGGTCATCGTGCCTGGGGACCGCGGTCCAACTGTACTTGTCGGACAGTTGTATATATGCAGATCGCCGAGTAATCTTTGCAAGCGCGATGCAGGATGTAGTGGGCATGTATGCGCGATGTATGCACGATGCAGGATAATGTGGCGGCACGCCATCTATCTATCGGCGTGTGAACTTCGTTATGTAGTGGTTCGCTACACACGTAATGCAATGGCATTTTTCGACAAATTATTGTTTCAACCTTATGCCTATACCTTTAAGAGTTAATAATTAGGGACTCATACAAGCTAATACTATCAATAATGGATAGAAATTCATTTACGATGTGTGAGTACCATGACCTCAAAATGGTGGTCTAGTTTTAGATATCGACCGACTAATCTACCTGGTTTTTTTATTTATCATCGATTATTATTTAAAACTAGTAACATTCGTCGAGTTTGGCAACTTTTCTTTGGACTATGAGGCAACACCGACCCTAAAGTAGCCAAAAATAAGAGAACTATGGTCACAAAAAAAAAAGTTGGTTTGTTTACATTATGTATTCACGATGAATACTTTAGCATCGAATTTCTCTTTTTTGCTTAATTGTGACTAGTAAAACAAATGTATTAATTAGATATAACGTTTATTCGTGTTGATATAAAGGTGTGTAATATTTGGACAGAGTTATTCGTCTTGAAGTGCAAACTCGAAATCTTTATGAAGTGTCGTTTTTTTATAGTTGTAATTTTTTCCAGGTTTCTTATTGGAATCTTGTCATACTTTATTCCAATTCCAATAATATTCCAATACGAAAATTTATTCAGGATGACGCTGTAAGTTACTGTTTCTTGATTAATACTGTAAATACCCAGATATTTATGATTTACTGACAATGGGAGGGGGAGGCCATTTGCAAATTCAGCAAATTCCGCGAAAACCGCGAGTCAAAGGTTCGCTGTCAAAAAAAAAATTCGCGATACAATCGGTTAATACAGATGTTCTTGGCATTTTGGTAAAACGAGACATTACACCGCATGCTGGGTGTTACCCAATATTACGTAAATATGTCACTAATAATGTAATCTCGACCAGATTCGTTCGTATGTCTCGTCGTCACTCGTTTCTTCCATTACTTTTCATCTTAACTTAATGAAGAATCATAAGAGAACAATACTATCTCATGTTTATTCTAAATGGCAAATTTCGTTGATGTAAATTAGAAAAAGAAAAGGTCCAAGGATGGAACCTTGTGGGACGCCCATAGTAACTGGAGACCCAAGAGAAACCTTGCCATTAACATCAAATCTATCACTCAAGCATGAACTCAAAAGATAGACAGTAAAACATCTACCACTATAGTTATGCAATTTTCTGACAAGTAACTCATGATGCACACAATCAAACGCCTTGGAAAAGTCACAACGTGCTCTAACCACTGGACTATGCTTTCCTAAAGATGATTTCTTCACCAAAAGTCGAAGGTTATGTGACGTGGTAGTATAGTGTAGTGTAGATACCTTGTCTAGCGAGAGGACCCCGGGCGCGGCCTCAGTGTTGACGATGAGGCCGACGCCGACGAGCGCGGAGGCCACGTCCTGGAAGAAGTCCCCGCAGTAGTCGCGCGGCGGCGCCACCAGCGGCGTCTCGTACTTCATTATGTGACGTGGTAGTGTAGTGTAGATACCTTGTCTAGCGAGAGGACCCCGGGCGCGGCCTCAGTGTTGACGATGAGGCCGACGCCGACGAGCGCGGAGGCCACGTCCTGGAAGAAGTCCCCGCAGTAGTCGCGCGGCGGCGCCACCAGCGGCGTCTCGTACTTCATTATGTGACGTGGTAGTGTAGTGTAGATACCTTGTCTAGCGAGAGGACCCCGGGCGCGGCCTCAGTGTTGACGATGAGGCCGACGCCGACGAGCGCGGAGGCCACGTCCTGGAAGAAGTCCCCGCAGTAGTCGCGCGGCGGCGCCACCAGCGGCGTCTCGTACTTCATTATGTGACGTGGTAGTGTAGTGTAGATACCTTGTCTAGCGAGAGGACCCCGGGCGCGGCCTCAGTGTTGACGATGAGGCCGACGCCGACGAGCGCGGAGGCCACGTCCTGGAAGAAGTCCCCGCAGTAGTCGCGCGGCGGCGCCACCAGCGGCGTCTCGTACTTCATTATGTGACGTGGTAGTGTAGTGTAGATACCTTGTCTAGCGAGAGGACCCCGGGCGCGGCCTCAGTGTTGACGATGAGGCCGACGCCGACGAGCGCGGAGGCCACGTCCTGGAAGAAGTCCCCGCAGTAGTCGCGCGGCGGCGCCACCAGCGGCGTCTCGTACTTCATTATGGCACGCATCACCGCTTCTAACGCCGTTCGACCTATCATACAACACCAGATAATATAAGATACTGTTGGAGAATTAATTGAGCCTTTTATATTAGCAGTGAATGTTAAAAAATCAAAGCCTAGGTATATTATAACTATTTTTTTATTTTATAAAGTCGATATAGTTGAAAGAATTTGGATGAAACTTGGCAAAATAAAAACTCTTTTCATCTTACTTGCAAAAAAATAAACATTAATATTTTGTCTCTGGTGGTCAATAAAGAGTATTATCTACCTTTTGAAACCTTGTTTTAGATGAAATATATTTATGTATGTTCATAATATTCGACGACTGTTAATGTATATTGATAGTTATTTGGTTACCTAATTTGGATCGCTGGCTGACATCGCCACATGACTCATCGCGACAGGCAAACTCGCCACATGGCTCGAGTGCCTGAGTCACCGCGTGTGCTTTGTGTGTGCTGAAAGTTTTTCAAGTGTTCGTGTTGGACTGCTGTCGATCAGTTTTCGACAACACCCGCGCCCAATACCCCAGCGTTTCATGGTAAACGCAGGCGGTATTCGGTCCCTCACACTGTGAGGCGGGGAGTATCTTCGTGACCTGATGTCTGGCGTTGAGCGATAAAACGCCCCGCCCCTCCGACAACACTGACGTTAGCCCCTACCATCTACCTCTGCCGCGATGCCGAAACGCCGCGGCCAGAAAGCGCAAGGCTCCACGCCCAGCGTGCCCGAGCCTACGCCCCAGCCCCCACGCCGGCTCTTCCGAGAACCACCGGCAAGCCCAACCTGCCCCCCGGTCGCCTCCACTTCAACAAGTGTCGAGAGCGGCCGCATACCTGCTGGAACCCCGAGTCTCCCGCCCGCCGGGTCTTCCCCGGAGGCAGACTGGTCGGAGGCATGCAAACTTTTTGCATTACTCCGCGACCAGGGAGGCCCCCCGGAGGAGACCATGCGGGAATTGGAGGCCAATGTGAGAGCCAGCATTAGCCGCAGCTACCCTGACTCCAACTTTGCCCAGACGCCGCCCAACGTGTCGCCGGACTCCCCCGCTGAGGAGCGAGCCCCGACCACCCCAGGGCCATCAAAACGACGCCCCTCCGAATCTACCAGCTTTTCGGAGGAACACGAAGAGAAGCGGGCCTGCCTCAAGGATACTCCTGAAGGTGAGTCACCCGCCTTCTCAACGCCGCCATCATCGCCCGGGCCCCCGCCTGAGGCCGACAATGGCAGCCGGACGCCGAGAGTGAGCGAGAGGGGAACATCCCCCCCAACGTACCTCTCCCCCGCAATCATCCTAACTGAGAGAGAGGGAAGGTCTGATGAAAATCCCTTCCCAATCTTCACGCCTGGTACCGACAGCACCTCCTTCGCGGAGATTGCGAGCCGATCCCCGACACCTCCACCGATGCCAATACCCACACCGCCCGCCGCAGGAGCGAGCGCCTCCACAGGCGCCGCCGCACCCAGCGCCGCGCCGAACGCCAGGCCGCCGGTCCCCCGCTTCCCTCCGCTCGTAGTTGAGCGCCTACCTGATTGGGCGCTCCACATGCGGCGACTGAAGACCCAACTCGGCCACACCCCCAACGCGCGCCCCTATGGGAAAGGGGTGCGCTTCATGCCGCAATCAGAAAAAGAATACCATACCACTTACAGGTATCTAGACATACTAGGGAGAACCGAGCGAATTGCTTGGTTCTCCTACTCGCTGCCGGGGACTATCAGCGTGAAGGTGGCCATCAATGGCCTGCCGCTGGACACACCCCCAGAACAGATCTCCGAGGAGCTCGTCAGCCTCGGTTTCGCCCCCGAATTTATCAAGGAGATTCGGGGGAGAAGAGGACGCCCCGGCTGCATTTATTTCGTGCAGCTGCGCCGAACAGCCAACTACCGGGACATATACACCGTAGGTGAGTTGTGCTGCATGCCTGGCATAGAGATTGCTGCGTGGCGGGGCAAGAGCGGGCCGGCTCAGTGCCACCGCTGCCAGCAATTCCGCCACAGCTCCCAACAGTGCCACCGCACCCGTGCCTGCGTCCGTTGCGGCGAGGAGCACCCTGCAAAGGAGTGCCCTCGCCCCCTTCAAGAACCCGCCACCTGCGCCAACTGCAGGGGGCCCCATCCGGCCAACATGACTGCGTGCCCCGTCAGGAGACGGGAGGCGCGCAACACGAAGGCTGGCACAGTCGCCCTCACAAGGGACTATACTAAGAAGCCACAGGCGGCAGCGGCGCCATGCGCCGCCGCCCCACCCGCTGAAACATCCGCCCCCCCGCATCTAGCAGGGAAAAAGAGGCGGCGCCGTGGCAGGCGCCGCCCTAAGAAGACCCCAGACGCGGCCGCAAGATCGGCCCCCACGGCCCCGCTGATTCCAGCCTCCCAGGAGGCTCCCATGGCATACGTTGCCCCCCCCGCCCCCTTTGCGGATGCGAGAGAGAGAGCAACTCGGCCACCAACGCTACCGAAACCCAAGGCGGGAGCAGCCAACAAGGACTTCACGGCGGTCGTTGTGGCCGCCCTGACCGTCCTTGGAGAGGTCCTCGAGGCCCTCCGCACAGGCGTCAACCCCGTCACGCCGATCTTGAACGGGATCGTCGCGCTGGTCTCCATGACCGGCGGCGCGCCCAGTGTTCAAGCGGCGCCCTCAACATCAACGAGCGCCCCCTAGGCGCTCCACCTCCTCACACAAGAAGGAAAACACCGTCCAACCGCCGCTGTAGATCGCTGGCTGGGCCTCCCCAATGGGTCTCACCCGGCCGGCTTGATCACGCGGCGGTAAGAAGATGAACAGCTCGGTGGGCAACCGCCGAGCGTACTCCACATTAAGTACAAAACTTAACCCCCAGCGCCCCGCGTGTATTAGCACGCGGCGTCAAGAAACCACTTTATGGGGCCCCTATACCCCGTTAGTTTCCCCTACTCCCTTGGGGGGGTAGTGTGAAGATCTCTCGATCGGTTACCTAATTTTAGATATTGTTGATGCACAGATAAAGTATCCTATTGTTCTATTTGCGAAGGCTTATTTGAGTTAATGTTATGTCATATTAATTTATTATGTAATGGCGTTTGTTTCAATCAAAAATCAAATAAAACATAGCGTAAATGAGTAACAAATATAGTTATCATGTTTTTTAAATATATGAAGCAGTAACTGACCGTATTTATTATCAATATTGAACTGGCTGAGGTCCCTGGTCTCTGTGGCGCGTCTGTCGCCATGCGTGAGTGCTCCGAGCGACTCGAGCCGCTTGGCCACCGTCGACGCGAACCGCCGCTCGCCAGCCAAATCCGAGATCAGGAATATGTATTCGGGCGCGTTCACCTGGTTCGAACGATGCGTACGACCTGGGGCACGAGGACACAGGTCGGTTAAATAAAGCTGCCACCTTCACTTCAACAGACTATTATTGTAACCCTATATTGGACTCGTGGCGAATTGACTATAGTGAAGCGCTCGTGGTGTAGCATGATTAGCCGTTCTTACTCGATCGGCAAAGCTAAGCTACGCCTGTCGTGGTCGGTACCTGGACGGGTGACCGCCTAGTGGTATTTCAAATCGAGCATTTCCGTGCTTCGGAAGGCACGTAAAACCGTTGGTCCCGGTTATCACTTAATTGTGATAGTCGTTAAGCTAGTTGGATGCCTCCTAGGCGGCTTAAAAAATTCCAACAGTAGGTTGACCACTAGCCTACCTCCACCGATCCGCAGTGGGCACGCGTGGTGGAGTATTGCCCATTCCCTTTCACCCTCATTTGTGAAAGGAGGCCTGTGCTCAGCAGTGGGACATTATAGGCTGATGATGATGATGATGATATTGAACTCGGTAGAGCATAGCTTGGATCAGCTGCAGGTATTTCCCAGGCAAACCTTTCTCTTTCAATACCCAACACAAAACCTATTGGGGAACTCGGTCGCATGCCTTATCCAGATCGATAAACACAATGTGCACCCGCTTTTTTTTAAATATAATAAGCTATATTATTACTAAAATAAATAAGGCCTGGATTTACAAAAGATTAGAATTTTTCAGAGGTAGAGGGTAGCGTTTATTCGCTCCAAAAGCAGCTCGACTGGGGAAGTACCTCCAGCTTACAGAATACCGCAGTCAAATAACTTTATGTTGTGTAAAGTTGTGTTCCTGCGTGTGAGTAAGGTTGCCAGAGCTCATAGAGGAGGGGGGAAAGATCGGTAACGCGTGAGCGATGCCTAGTGTGTCGCAAACGTCCATATGGCTACGGTAACCGCTTACCATCAGGCGGGCCGTATGCTTATTTACAGACTTAGTGGTATAAATAAAAAAATAGCTTTCAAAATATAATATATTGAATTTTATAGGTATCCACCATATTTTTCACCAAACATCAAATGCAACAACAATGCTGAAGACTCGGGAATCGAAGGTCATTAACCTTGTTTAGTGATAATGTGCCCGAAAGTGGTAAGCACATAGACAAAGTCTTAAAGAGAATTAGCCCCCAAATGCAGTTGTCGAACCACACAAAGTCCTTATCACTTTCCCAACGGAACAACTTTGAAACATTCGAATTGTAACCCATATCAAATGTTATAAATCATGTAGGTAGAAATCGTCTCGATAAATATAATGCAACTCACCAAACTGCTGTATAGCTCTGTCGGCCGACCACGGCAATTCTAGCGTTATGTGAACCCTCCGCCTTTGGTTTCTAGCCCTGGTAAGCATATAACACCAATAAATAATTTATTTTTGTACATCACTGCAATGTAGTCACATCACAAAGTACCTATTGTTAAAAAAATCGTTCTACAAAATTCTACATGATTATGAAGACATGGCCATACCGCCCACCTGATGGTAAGCGGTCACCGTAGCCTATTGACGCTTGCAACACCATGGGTATCACTCGCGCGTTGCTGACCCTGCAAAATATATCTTCACACTCTTTCTGAAGAACCCTATGCTGTACTCCCTTGGGTACACCACGGCGGAAAACTCATTCCACAGTCTGAGCGTCCGTGAAATCATCAATCATATCAGCCCAAGGATGTCCACTGCTAAACATAGGCCTCCCCTGTGAAAGCTCCTTGGAAACCTCACAGTACGAAACCATTTTGTTATAAAACAGTGTTGTACAAACCTCCTGTCACTCTGCAGCGAGATACCGCTGGAAGCAGCTTCGGATATGATGGCGACGTCCTTCTCGCCGTCCATGAAGCGTTGCTTCTCCGTCAGGTTGAGCGTATTGTACAAACCTCCTGTCACTCTGCAGCGAGATACCGCTGGAGGCAGCTTCGGATATGATGGCGACGTCCTTCTCGCCGTCCATGAAGCGTTGCTTCTCCGTCAGGTTGAGCGTATTGTACAAACCTCCTGTCACTCTGCAGCGAGATACCGCTGGAGGCAGCTTCGGATATGATGGCGACGTCCTTCTCGCCGTCCATGAAGCGTTGCTTCTCCGTCAGGTTGAGCGTATTGTACAAACCTCCTGTCACTCTGCAGCGAGATACCGCTGGAGGCAGCTTCGGATATGATGGCGACGTCCTTCTCGCCGTCCATGAAGCGTTGCTTCTCCGTCAGGTTGAGCGTCTCGAGCGGCACGTCCGCCTCCGACCGGCTCTCGTACTGGATCTGACCGTCCTCCGTCTGTACCACGCGACCTTTGCGACCTGTCATCTGAGACAAGGAGAACATATCACATGTCAATACATACAATAATAAATAAATATATAGTCCCACACATTTATCTGGCCCGGTGAATAAGGCTCATCAACCAAAGGCGAATGGCAGGAAGGTTGAGATTTTAAACAGGCGTCGTTAGTTCCTCTTTTGGCCACCGGGCCAGATATGTTTGTGGGACTATACCTGTAAGTGTTTTCATTCTGATGTTAAAACAGTCTATTTTAATAGAAATTAAATTAGGAATTACTTTAAATTTTAACTTTATCGTATTTTAACTATAGCGTTATATCAGCGAGACGAATACTAAGCAATGACTTATTCAATTAATGCAATACTTGTGAATTGTTTTAGAATTATTTGGCGGGTATGTATCTGTATTAATATGTTATTTTCATTTCCATATCATGTAAAGAGTGTGTTGTGTAACTGATCACAGATTTAGTTGTTATACTAGAATCCGTGAAGACCTGTTATTGGCTTCCTGATAAATATTAATGTTTCATGTTTTGTTTTAAATAGCTGTTGGTCTTCCCAAAATAAATAAATAAAAAGACTTTATTTTTTCTACATACATAACGATGGTAGTCTGAAATTTCCAAAGAATCTTCTGTAACTAAAATGATTTTCCTACTATATTTTTTAGAGACAGACTTAAGATTTAGTATTGTTACAGTAGTACCCAACTCATAACGTGCGTCGTGAATCTTCGTTCGCAAAGAAAAGTATGGCCCCGAAGATTAACGAAAGAACGCTTAAAACTTACAATCAACCTTAGATCACTACTATAAGGTTCATAATACAGTGCAGCTGTTAGTTCCGTCTCACTCGCAAGTCGCGCCCCTCCGCACGGCGCGCGCTAGCATGGCGGCATCTACCGACCAATAGCGATTCCCGCGCTTTGAAAATGTATCTTCTGCGCAGGTACATCGGTAAGCCATAGCCAGTAACTATAATCTATTATGATGGTGATGACGTGTAGAGTGTGGTGTAGAGGTAGTATATTACCTCAGCAACATTATCAGTGCCGCCCAGTTCGTCGACGAGTTGGTCGAGCGTGTTGGGCGGCAGGCGGCGCGCGAGCCGCTCGATGGCGGCCAGCAGCTCCTCTTTCATGCTGCATGCGCGCTCGATCGCCGACCGAGGTGGCGGCTGCGCGCGACTCGGTCCTACGGAGAAACAAACATGTATTGACAACTACCAAGAAACCTGAATACGAGGAACTGCGCGTTCATAGTTTGAACGACTAAATATAATACATATTGGCCTTGATTCTGTTGTTTATAAATTATTAAAAGAAACAAAAAACCCAACTGCATAAAAGAAAAATTAACTGAAAAGAGAAAAACAATTCAAAATTCTATACATTAAAGAGCTTGTTTTTATTCTTAGACGCCATATAAAAATAATATACCCTATGAAACTCCCACAGTCAAGACGAATCTGACGACACTTCATATGTTTAAATCCAGCAAGCCGTTTAGGCTGCAGAGCGTGCCAAAGAAATAGACATATATACACTCGAAAAACATAACCCTCCTTCCGGGTCAGTCGGGTAAAAACTAAACTTATTTTGAGAACCGGTTTTTTCGGTTCCGGATCTAATCCAGAACCGGGTACCCGGTTCTTTCGGTTCCATTATTAATTTAATATAAACTTTTGCTCTTTTTATTATTTTATCATCAAAAAGAATATTGGTAGTATAATACTAACAATAAAATTGTTTTCTATGATCGAATATGAAGTAGAATGACAATCAAACAGCTGAATTCACTGTTTGATCACAGGTTTTGATTAAAATAACAAAAATGAAATCAAGTATTGTATATAACCTATAACAAAAAATATATAAATAATATAAAAATGAAATAATATTAAAAAATACAACAAACGTCTTTTTCTTGGTATTTTGTTTTCATAGCACAATGAGTTAGTTACGGAGCCCTCCGTTTGCGAGTCCCAATCGCACTTGGCCGGTTTTTTTATCGATACTTTTACCGAGAACAAATGACACAAGGAATTCATACCGATTTTTTTTCCGACTGGAACCTGGAAACTGCTCGCGCTTCGCGAAGCTTGAATATTATTGAGTGATTGCCTCAAATGTATAGGAAGGAAATATATTAAATTACTTGAAATAATGCATATAATTAAACATTGAGTTCTCAAACTTATAATGTAACTTAGTTTAGGCTCTGGTAAAGGCACTTATGTATGTAATAGTTAACTTTATGTATATTAAGTATGTATTTACAAACAAAAAGTAGTATATGTATTATATCAGTTATCTGGTCTCCATAGTACAAGCTCTGCTTAGTTTGGGATCAGATGACCGTGTGTGAAAAATGTCCCAGGATATTTATTTATTTATTTATTACTTTGATAGACCCGCGAAAACTGAAAGGTAACTAAGTTTGCCTAGATATGGTTTATGCAACAAAATAAAACAGTTGTAATTTAAAAAATATTTAATAAACAAGGGTTTATTTTCATACTCCTTATGAGGTAAATATAAGGTAAATAAGGACAACATTGAGACTTCACAGTAAATAATCAAAGTTTTCACCATCAGCCCTAATACATAAAATACATCTCCTAATGAAATTCCGTTTCATAATCTTCAAGGCAAAACCGTCATTGCAAATAGTTTCTTGTGCATCTCTGATTCTATTTTGCAATTCTTCCAAACTTTTAACACGGTTTTCAAAGACTAATACTTTGATGTACTTGAATAAGAAATAATGTACTGGGTTTAGATCGGGTGAACGAGGAGGACAGACTATTGGCCCTCCTTTTCCAATCCAACGGTCACAATATTTCTCATTAATATGTTTCTTCACAGGTGCACCCACATGGTTAGGTTCATCGTCATGTTGAAACCACATTTTATGCCGTGTTTTTAAAGAGGTATCCTCAAATAATGATGGCAATTGATTCTTCAAGAACTCCAAGTATCTGCCGGGTGTTAATTGAGCCGGTAACTCAACGGGACCCACAAGTTTTCCATCCAATATACCAGCCCATATATTAACACTGAATCGGTCCTCAAAACTGTCCTCACCGTCTACATCATCATCATACAATTTATGATATAAGCTGTAAGTACTGCTCATACCATTTTGTTGGATAATAGTTTCACCAGTCCAGAGTATTCTTTTGAAAAACCTTGGATCATTTCTGCATAGCTTCAACATCTGTCTACAGAATTTTATTCTTAATGTATGATCGTGGTCTGATAACGCTTGTGTGCGTTGAATGCTATATGGCTGTATTTTATCTTTACTTAATATCTCGTGTACTGTGGAAAAGGATATTCCCGTTTTCCTTGCAATAGTACGTACACTAAGTGTAGGGTCTTTGTTGATAAGATCTTCTACGACATCTTCATAAGATGACCTCCTTGGTCTTCCACATCTGAGAACATTGCCAGGTATTTCACCAGCACAGTAAGATCTGTGCACATTTGCAATTGTCCTATTAGAAGGATGTCGCTCGCGATTTGGATACCGTTCTTTATACTCCCTTTCCGCTTCTCTACCGTTTCCATTACATAAACCGTAAACATAATGCATGTCTGCATACTCTTTTGGTGTATATGTCGACATCTCTCGTACTAAACTCGGCTAATTACCACAATAATAAAAAAAAGGACTTCGTAAACAAGTACAGTTATCTGAATCACAATCTTTTTAGTATGAGTTTCAAGGTTATCCACTTAAAAGCTACTCTCGGCCTCGAAAAGTGTAAAAGCTTGTTTACTTTTCAGCTTTTGAATTTATTCAGAATGCCGCAATACGACATCGCGTCGTAATAAGGTCTTTGTGCAAATTTCTTTCGTTATTCATATGTGTATGCATCAATCTGTAGTTTTATTTTGTTAAAGATGAGCTAATAATAGACTTTTCTTTGATAAACTTGCTTATTTGTATTGATATCGTTAGTTTAGAATTGTTTCTTTATCAAACAAACAAAACAACACGTGAAATAGAATGAACGATCGACGCACAAGCTTACTTGTCAATGTCAAACAAATTTGTCAAATGCTAGCAAGCAAACTTCAAAAAAGTGTTGCCAGAACGTTTCTTTAAAATCAGTAGATTGGTACTGAAATATCTGTAAACTCTACTGACTTCTACAAAAAAGTTTAGAATATCTATACTATTCGGTAAATGTCTAATACGATATCGAAAGCGCGAGACTCAAAACAAAAGCCTAAAAAGTCCGTGAAAAGTTTGAAAACATGACATATGAACGGTAGTTGACAGTACGGACTGTGAAAGTAATTTATTGTGTCTAGAACTTTAACTCGACACTGGCAAAAATAAGTCCGAACAAAAATAATAAGAAGTACATACCTAGGTAGAGTCCATTAGTGCCGACAGGCGTACCCGTTAAGCTCTGTCCGGCAGGAGTGGTCACTGTGACGGTGGGTGTCGCGACGGTATTCTTGCGCGAGAACATCGTTTCGATTTTGTCCTGTGTTGTGTTTGCTTTCTTTTTCGGTGAGGCGGCCTTTTTCTTTTTCGTCGGCTTCTTCTTGCGATTCAACCACGGTTCTAGATAGAAAGGTTATCGGTGAAAAAGCCATATTTTAACGGTCCTCTAAAAACAATTTCCAATTTTAAGGGAATGTACGAAAATAGTTCAAATTAAACAAATAGTATCAATTCCACAATGTGCCTAATGTACTCGCGAATCACTGAAATATTTTAGCCATATTATTCTACGAAGGTAAAAATCAATAAAAACTGAAAAAAATACAATTTCCGCCACACGCGAGCAAAACCACCGTTCAGTGTTGCCAGTCTATTATTAACAAATTCTGTCAAATTTCCAGACATAGTAAGTAGTAAGACATACCGTCGGCGTCATCGCTGTCGCTCCCCCGATGGAAGGGGTTGAAGTCGCTGAGGTCGGAGTCGGAGCGCGCGTTGGCGTCGGCGTCGGGATCGGCGTCGGCGTCGGGTTCGGCGTCGGACTCCAGGTCCAATTCGTCGTCGGACCCGCGCACGAACTCGTCCGACGAGGACCCGCCGCGCATGCGCTTCGCCGCCACGTTCGCTTGTTGACGAGCTGTCACTGGTTACAACAAAATATTCAACAGTCATTTCTAGCAAAAAATAAATAAAAATATGAGTTTCTTCCCGGATTCTTCTCAGTTGACGGCCGACTTCCAAACCGATGGTAACTTCAGTAAATTTGACCTTCATAAGTGCCCTTCTGGGGCATAAAGTGAATAAATGACTTTGTCTTTTGAATTTAATACCAGATAATCAAGATTTTATGGAGAAAATGCTATAAAAAAATTCGTTTAAAAATGTCTTTTTTCGTATAAAAAGTTTTGATCAGTTTTGTAAAATAACATGGCGAAACTCATCAAGTAGTTTTATTTTCTCCTGAAAATCTAAAGGTAATTAAATTAAATACACACTGACAACATACTATACTAGGTTACCATAGGTAAAAAATGTTAATCCGCCATTCTATCGCACCCGATTAAAAGCTGTGGATATTATTTGATTAATAATGTAATATGTCGCATATCGAACTCACGCTTTCTCTTCGAAGTGTTAGCAGCGTCATCAAGGCCGTTCTTGCCGTTGACCGCATGGTGCTGCGCCTGCACCTGTGCCAGCGCCGTGACGCTGGGCTTCGGCTTTGAGGCCTCGAGGCCCAGCAGCCGGTTGATGCGGTCCCTGTCCGGGGCCGGGAAGTGCTTCTCTACTAGTGTTTGGAATACGCCCCTGTTGGAAATATGTTGGTTTAAATGAAGTTGGTTTCTAATAATTGGGATTTTTTTATGAAATGTACCCCTGGGGTGCAAGCGTCAATAGGCTACGGTGACCGCTTAACATCAGGTGGTCCGAATGCTTCTTTGCTACCCGAGTATTTTTTAACAATGAAAAGTAAAGGTAGCAACGCGCGAATGATACCCCTGGTGTTGCAAGCGCCAAATAGGCTACGTAGACCGCTTAACTAGTAGGCCGTATGCTTGTTTGCTCGCTGAGTAATATAAAAAAATGTAATGAAAGAAATAAAGAATCATGGCGACGGCGACATTGATTTGTACAAAAAAAAAAACATTTTAGAGGATTTTGGATTACTTCCAATGTTGAGATTACATTACCAGCAACATGTTATGTATACATGAAATATTTTGTAAACCCCGCAAAATATAAAAACAACATACCTACCTACGGTTTTGGTCGCGATTCGCCGGCATAGAATGTCGCATTTTTATCCCGGGGATCTAAAAATATTTTAAATGCCTAAGTTACTTATTCCTTAGGCACCAAGGATCAATTATAACGTCATTTCAACGTCTCTAAAAATCTTTATTTTTTGTATAAATCTCGCCATGATTCTTTATTTCGACATATACATCCAATATTTCAGAGGTAAACAATTAAGAACAAAAATCTCTGTAATATACCTACCTAGGTATGTCATGACATGTCATGTTTGTTTATTTTTAGTTAGTTTGGATTTTGTACTGTTTTTACTGTAATTTTTTATATGTGTATTTTAGCTGTATAAGTTTTCTTTTTTTTTGTGATGTCGGAAAGGGTTCGACTGAAAACCAGTTCCAAGGTATGTACCTACCATATACCTTGGAGTAATAACTGAGTCGTAATCCTTTTTCGACATCGCACAATATTACTGAATGTTTATATTTATTTATTTTTTCAAATGTATTTAGGTATTTGTTTATTTTGTAATGTAATATATAATTCTGTAATGTTGTGTGTATGTCGAAATACCTAAATGTTTTTTCTTTCTTTCTTTCTATGTCGTAAAGTATTACAATTCGGCTTTTCTCCGTGTAACCGATTTTCAGACGAACTCTTTGTGAAAATGAGGTAGGGGTCAAAAATATGATTGCATGTTTTAAAAATTTAAGTAGGTAGGTAGGTAATTTCTATTTAAAAAAAATCCTCCGTGGCATTCTCTTCATTTCATTCTCCACCCATCTTTTTTGCTTATTTAATATAATAATGACTTTTAACAAAGTATACCCGCCTTCAAAGTGTGTATACACAAAAAAAAGTACCTATAACATTACGATGTAGGAACTATAAAGGTGAACGCACACTTATCCGAGCCGAACGCGCCGAACGCATCGAACGAAACGAATTTTAGAATTCTGTATATGAAATCTTACTAAAGCTCGTACACTTGCCTTGTATCTGGAAGAACCCCAGAAATCCTAGACAAATTCGAATGACGTCATCAGATTCGGCTCGGCTTTGAGGTCGACTCGTTCGACGCGTTCAGCTCGAATAAGTGTGCGTTCACCTTTAATGTCAGCCAGTCGAAAATAAAAAACATACACGTCAAACATAAAACCTAGTTTTTTTTTTAAGTCGTTTAATTTTAATCCTTCATTTTGCCGAAAGGGGTACGAACTTTTTTGTATGGGAGCTGGCATAGCCACCCGCCGCCATTTTGTTTTTTTTTCAATGTGGCGGCGCACGGTGTAAGTGGTATATTTGGGTAGAGGACACTTATACAAACAAAAAATGTTAAGCAATATGGTGACCTAAAGTGTCACGTTTCCGAGATATTTGGAGGTAAAGATCGCCATATGAGAATAACGACAATCATTAAAAATGTACTTATTACGTGTTTATATGCATTAGATTGTATTCAAATAATAGTTCCCAGGTTGATTTAACTTTTTATTAGAATATAGCAAAACAAATAGCACGAAAAAACAAAATTCATTAATTGGTTACCTGCTAAACCGCATCGCTATATTCGCAATGAAACACAATGTTGTCAAGTAGCCCGGATCGTAGTGGTTAACTTGTTTTCCATGTCTCCGTTATTAAACAAAAATTACAATACTTGTCTTTAAATATAATGTTACCGAGATTTTGGAATATCGATGTATAAATAATATGAGAAGAATGATAATAGTTTAAAGTTGATTAAGTACAATTTATGTTATTGTTTTTAAGCAATAAACTGTAGTTAAATAATTATTTCATCACGGTTTTAAAAATAAAATAATGCACATAATAGAAACAAGCCGTGACCTCAAACCTTTAAATAAAAGGATTTTTTTAAACTACTTAGGTAGCAAACAAACATATAGATATACGGCGCGCCTTAGCGGTAAGCGCTTACCGTAGCCTATGGACGCTTGCAACACCAGGGGTATCACTCGCGCGTTGCCGACCCTACAGAAATATCTTCACACCTTTTTTAAGGAACCCCACGCTCCGTTGGGAAAACCACGGCGGGAGCTTATTCCATAGTCTAAGCATCCGCGGAAGAAAGCTCCTTTCAGACCGCATAGTTCGAAACTATTTTGGTTCCAATGTGTGAGGATGGACTCCCCGTCAATGGCGAGACTTGCGATGGTAGAAGGTAGCCGTGGGCATCAGGTTAAACAATTCTACAGAACACTGTCTGTTGTACAAGCGGTAGAACACACATAAGGATGCAAAATCTCTCCTCAGATTGAGGGGCCCTAAGCCGCTTGTGATCTGGGGAGCTGTCTAAAGGCCCAAACTGGTATCCAGGAAAGAGCAGTACTCCATATAAGGCCGGACTTGCGACTTGTAAAGTTGCAGCCTTTGCCCCGATGTTAAGTACTGCGTCGCTCTGTTGAGCACTTCCAGTTTTTTGGATGCTAGCTTAACCTTGTCTTCTAGACGGCCTATTGACGTCGTTAGAAATGTCGATGCCGAGAATCCCGATGCTTTCACTAATGTTCGTTTTCTGGAATTGTGAAGTCACAGCAAATGGGGTTTTCTTAGCGGTGAATGCGCAGACTTGGAAATGGACTAGGTTTAGTCAACCGTAATCGGAGACAATAGTTAGTGTGCTCTCGATTTCAGAATATTTGCAATGAGCGTCCTCTATACAATGAATGCCGTCAATAGACAGCATTTCATTGATGTGCAGCAGGAACAGTGTTTGGGACAGTACAGACCCTTGCGGGACGCCAGCATTTATGTCTCTCAGCTCGTATGCATCTGCTGGATAAAAATTGGCGACCCATTTGCATAGTTCCTCGGAAAACCCATATGCTGGTAACTTCGTTAGAAGACCCCACTGCCAGACCCGATCGAACGCTTCGCCACCTTGACTCTCGATGGCGAGTGACCACTCGGCTGGTGACCTTCTAGTGTATACATAGACACATCACATAGAGATACACTAGAAGGTCACCACCAGCCAAGCGACTATGGTGGAAGCCATATTGTCGGTCACTCAACAAATCGTGATCCTCTAGGTATCTCAAGAGCTGCGTGTTGATCACTTGCTCCATGACATTGGAGAGAATGGGAGGTGATGGCAATAGGCCTGTAATTCATCGGCTCTGATCTATCGCCCTTCTTGGGCATTGTGTGCACATGAGCATTCTTTGATGAAGACGGGACTTTCATTTAGGTGGAAGTTTTATTAGGTCGGGTCGAACCGGCCGCGGGACCGGGTTTTTTTTATTTATTTTCAACACACTCGCTCGTAAAATAACATTTATTGCACCGCTTTTAGTATCTTAATGCAGCTTATTATCCATTTGTGCTTTTTACTTTACATTACCGCACAGTTTTATGAAGGTATAATCCCGATTATGATAAGTTTGTACCTCGCTGCAAGTGATATGTGTAGACCAAGCATTCTTAATTTAAACGGGTAAAATAGTTTGACAGCTCACCGCTGTCAAAAAAACCTTGCGTGCCATATTTGTAAACGTTCTCATTGTGTTGATTTGATTATTATCAAAAAATCTACTTAAAAAAATACATGTCTGTTTTTTCCTCGCAAGTGTGTTGAAAAACGTCGTATGACACGCGTATGTATTGATTATTACACTCTCGGCTCACTTATTGCGTTCGCCTACGGCTCACGCGCTTAATACGCCTCGAGTATTAATAACCAACTTTGCACACATGTATCATAATGTACTATTACGTTGCTATTGCAATTTTGGCGCCCAGGGAGCATTACTTAGCGATCTTTAGTTCCAATTAACTTGGTAACATGAGATTTTAGGACAAGTATTGACATTTTTGTTTGTATAATAATGACAAGATGGAAAACAAGTCACGATCCGAGCTACTTTGACAACATTGTGTCAAAGTAGACGAATTCATAGTTTCGTATATCATAATTCGTAGTTCATAGCGATTATTACGATGCTGTTTAGTAGGTAAGTAATTAAAAATATTGTTTTTCGTGCTCCTAGTTTAACTCTCTACTAAAAAAATTATAAATCAACCTGGGAACTATTATTTGAATACAATCGAATGCATATAAACACGTAATAAGTTAATTTTTAATGGTTGTCGTAATTCTCATATGGCGATCTTTACCTCGAAATATCTCGGAAACGTGACACTTTAGGCCACCATATTGATTAACATTTTTTGTTTGTATAAGTGTCCTCTACCCATATATACCAGTTTAATCGTGCGCCGCGACATTGAAAAAAAACTAAAATGGCGGCGGCTAGCTATGCCACAAAGGTTCTAACCCCTTTGCTTTTAATAAATAAAAGCTATGAAGATAATTATACCTACTATCTCGCAAAACCTACACACGCACGGATATGTTCAGTTTTTCATTCAAAAGCGCAGCGTGTTGTCAAATAACAATAACAAACCATACTGTGTTGGCGCGCGGCATGCAAGGTCATTCACTCCCGGCTCAGCGCGCCGCCATTACGCGCCGAGATATTATTAGACACGAAACAGTCCACGGTCTCAGCGCATGACAACTAACTGCGCCAACACGTTTCAGAACATCGATCGCGTATTTACAACGAGTTACTTTTGTGTTTCGTTTATAAAAATGGCAACAAAACCCGCATTGAAAAAAATACTAGAAGGCATATCAGACAGTGCGCAATTTTGTAAATTCGATTTCTATTCGCCGGAACATTTCAGTGTAATTCTCAAATGTAAAGTCGACGAGGGCAAGAGTACGGAATTCTACAACCAGTACGTGAGTCAATGGATAAACAAATTCTCAAAATTAACATTCACCATATGGATTGTGAGGTTATGTTTTCCAAAAATAAAAAGATTGGTGTATAGAAAAGTGTATGTTTGTCACCGCTCGTCATGTAATAAATTGAAGAGAGCCCAGTTTAAGAGCGCGCTTGATAAAAACTGCAAAGCTAAAATAGATTTCAAAATGAAGGTAATAAATCGAAATACGATAAAGAACGATCCAATGCTCAGGGACGGCTTGAATATGACCATATTCATAGATTTCTCTCACACGCACAAGATCAGATCGGCGGAGTCGTACAAAATGTTGAGGAGCACGGCTGACACCGATGATACTGTCTACGAGTATTTAAAAAAAGGATACACGCGCATCGAGGCCAAAAACTACCACGAGTTGACTATTATTGACAAATATTCTGAACAAAGTGCCGACTATCTCATGAATCCTACCATTAATCCTACGATGGGTCGTATATTTTACTTGTATGCTAAGAAGTTGAAGGAATTTAAGGTTCTTCCACGAAGGGATAGAACAGATGATAACATAATGGCCTTGAAAAAAGCCGAAATTATTGCGCGAGGTGGTTGTATAAGTGACACGGATAATATTGATGTAGTTGTCGTTATTACACCGGTCATGAGACGTATAATCATGAGATTTGAACTGGATCGTGTGTTGATTGACAGTACGTGCCTGCCGAACGGGCCTGTAGCTACGTTCATCTACGTACCGAGTGCTATAGGAGCACTACCGATAGCTTGCTTACTACACACGGAGCCAACCGAGTCTAGTTACAGCCAAGCCTTTTTCACCTTTAAAATGCTGCTCGAAAACGAAACCAATAAACATTTCGATCCAAAACTATTATTGATAGATCACTCGAGTGAACAAAGGAACGCTTTAGAGGCGATATTTTCTGGAGCTAAAATAATAACGTCACATTTATCGATGTGCAACGAAATATGGGCGTGGCTTTGCGACGAGGGTAACAAAATATACTACAAAAAGAGGCACTCAATTATGAATATGTTTGACTCCTTAGTACGAGCGAAAACATTGGAAACAGCCGCGCAATGTTACACAGCGCTGTGTGAGAATCCTTACGAGGAAACGAATACAATACTTCAAGATTATTACGAAAAATTATGGAACAATAGAATACAATGGCTGATGCTCGATGAAAGCATTAACTGTGACGCTATGTTCGAAATCTCAATAAGGTTAGTGAAAGAATTTTTGGTAAGCAGATGCAAATCTTTTACTTTGGGCGTTATGGTGGACGTTATATCGAATATAATGGACAACCATCAGTGTAAGATATTGAACGCGTATCTAAAGGGCCAGCGAGTCGTACCCACCTATACGATATTTCTTCCTAAAATTGACGTTGTTTTGGGTACGGAAGTAAACCATATAAGCTCAAACGAGTTCAGAATTGTTCGCCGAGGGATGATGTGTGAGACATTTAGAACAGATACGTGGTGCTGCGACTGTGCGCATGGGAAGAAAGCTCAGTTTTGTGAGCACCTATGTGGGATTCTCAACTCTGATTACGTGGAACTGACAAACGTTATACCTGATGAAGCAAGGAGCATTTATATAGAAATAGCCAGTGAAAATATCGAAGCATCGGACAGTATAAAGCCAGAGGTAATCGATGATCACTATGAAGTAACAGATGTGGTCGATGATCATGATGAAGTTACAGATGCGGTTGATGATCATGATGAAGTAACAGGTGAGGTTGATGATCATTATGAAGGAACAGACGACGAGAATGATTATGACGAAGTAACAGATGAGGTCGAAGATGTATCAATACCATCATCACACAAAGAGGAAATTAAAGATGATTATTTATACTTGGACTATAAAAAAGAACAGCATAGTAATGCAGATCCCCTAGACGTAGCAACTAACAAAGATAATAATGTTAATGATTTTAATAGTGATTATACAATATGTGATGATGAGACGACATCAACGGGCTTGAAAAGGAATTACGTAAACGCTTTGAAAGGTCTAAATGATGAGTTCAAGAGGTTAAATGGTTTTTTTAAGAATAATGTTAATCAGTCAAACATGGACACTATGACGCGCTTAGCAAAAGAATTGAGTAAAATAAGACCAGTGGAAAGGGTGAATTTCAATAATATGAATATTACATTGAACGACCACGACGCGAAAAAGAGGAAATATTGTGATGATTGAAAATTCTATTTGTATTTTAAATTCTGTTCGGTCGAAATGATGGATCAGATTTTTGATATAGTTTATGGCCACCGACAATGTACCACACGTCAAGTGATTTCGAAAGCCGTCGGCGCGGCGGCGATGTTCTTTTTACTCTATTTTTGTTATTCTGGT
Source organism: Polyploca ridens (assembly GCA_951394255.1). NCBI lineage: Eukaryota > Metazoa > Arthropoda > Insecta > Lepidoptera > Drepanidae > Polyploca > Polyploca ridens. The sequence goes on from OX596260.1 coordinate 1,327,554, forward strand.
TGGCAATAAAGCATCTATTATAAGGTTGTACCAAATCTTTTCGCTTTTCTTCTAGGAATAAAACACAAAAAAAAAAATTATTCTTAAACCAAAGTTAACAATTGCGTTTTGTAATTGTATACAGCTGATATCCTCCGATGAGCTTCTGTGAAACTAGCGCCTTCGCGAAACAAAAAATATAAAATATGACGGAAAATGTTCTTTATCGTGCTCCATTTCGAATCTTGTTTAGCAAACGCGGGGCGAGAAATCAGCAAATCAGTACTTGAATTAAAAAGCTGAATGCCTTTAAATTGATACCAAATTTATTTATTTCAATTGATGAAAAACTTGGTAGAAATTTCGTAAAAATTGGCCTGAAAAAAGCGAAAAGACTTTTGGGACAACCATAATATATATAATTTTCTATTCTACTATTTTATTCGACGTGCCGAACCCTTTGAAAAGTGATCTTTTCAAAACCTTAGATAATTAATACTAGGTGTCCCGTGCGGTTACACCCGCGTTTCTGAAATAAAAAGTAGCCTACCTTCTCCAGGTCCCAGGCTACCTCCTTGCTTTTCAATACAATCGATTCAAAGGTTTAGTCTTGAAAAGGTAAAAACAGACCGGGGCAAATACCCCGGGTGGAGGTTTTAGGGGGGCCAAAATCATGTCAAATCAAAATATACATAAAAACTTGTTTCACAAAGCGCCTAGCATTTAGCGCACGTTGTTCAATCGATTATTATTAGTTAGATAGTTTAAGATTTTTTCTTTCAAAAAATATGTTTTTTTTTGTATAAATTTTTATTGTTAACTAGCAGCGAAACCCGGCTTTGCTCGGGTTAAAATACATCGTATGGTATAAGAAATATATATTATAAGAATAATTTTTTTAACATAGATACTATTTTCGATTTCGATTTGATTCTTTTAGATCAATAATAATACTCGTACACATTTTGGAACTTTCCAGATTAATCCAAAAATGTTTAGAACTTTCTCGAACATTTTAAATCGCTTATAATAAATTGCACTCATTTTATTCTAGATCATTCTAGAAATATTTAGAATTTTCTCGAACATTTAAAATCGTTTATAATAAATTGCACTCATTTTAGAATTTTCTAGAACTTTCTCGAACATTCTAAATCCATCATAATAAATTTCACTCGATTTGGAACTTTCTAGATTTTTCTAGAACGTTCTAAATCGATCATAATCAAATGCACTTATTTTGGAACTTTCCAGATCATTCGGAACATTTCTAGAACTATCTCGATCATTCTAAATTGCACTAATTTTGGAACTTTCCAGATCATTCGGGACATTTCTAGAACGTTCCCGAACATTCTAACTCGATAATAACAGTTTTGGACATTTTGGAACTTTCTAAATGAAGCCAGAAATTTGTAGAACTTTCTCAAAACATGCTATATCGATTATAATAGTTTGCATTCACGCTAGAATTTTCTAGATCATTCCAGATATTTGTTGAACTTTCTAGAACATTCCAGATCGATTATAACCGCTTTACACATTTTGGAACTTTCTAGACCATTCCAGAAATTTTGAGATCTTTTCAGAAGTCCTCATGCGTTAGAAAAGGACAACAATATATGTTTTAACATTTTCGCCACCCACAACCACTCCCTTCCACCCACCGCGACCAAACTCCCTTACTACCACCTGGAGACCAAGGGGTATTTACCACCCCAACGGGAAGTTGATTGGGGTTGGTGGTGATTGAGAAAACTGCGTATTTACGTACCCACAAAAGCATTTTATATATATTATTAGATTAGATTAGATTAGATTATGGGGCATTTCACGTGAAGCGGACATAAGAAAAAAAGTGACATCCTGAATTACGCTCATATTCTGGTTAATTACAGTCAATGAGAACATGAATGTAAGCATACATTTTTTTTTCTTGTATGACCCTCATTTTTGATTTTATGGACTAAGAAAGATTTGAACAACTATGAACATCACATTTTTTGAATAGAGCAGTTGGGATAATCACAAACTAAAAAAATATTTTAACTAGTGTTTTATCGAGAAAAAATACGTGTTATTTTTATTGTGGAGAGAAAGTAAAAAAAAAAAAAAAAACTTGGAGAAATCCGAAAGTGAACTTTGAAATTGAAAATTTTATCAACTTCGACCATTTTTTTTTAATTCTTTATTTATACAAAATATACCTTAGACTGTGTCGATGTTACACCGAAAGTTTCAAAATGGGATCTGCATTCGTTTACGAGATAGAGTTCGTTACGTGGAACGTTACGCGCTGAGCACAGCACTTAGCGCATGCGTAAGCCGGCTGTTTGGGGCCCGAATTAACAAAAAAACACTACTTACAAGTTTTAACTGAGTTTTTCATAAATTCATAACAGCTATTAATTGTTTAAAACAAAATACTCTTATCTGGAGGCACGGAAGTGCCCCCCGCCAAGACAGACAAGCGAAGCGAAAGGACACTACCTACCTTTTCTCGAAGCGCTTCGTCGTGTTTTTGAATCCTCATAACTTGGGTTTGGATTATATCAGATAAACAAAATTCGCAGGATATTATGTCAATAGTGAACTTATTAAACATATTAAGTTTCAATAACATAGCTCTTATACTTCAGATTTTATTGATATCTAAAAAACCCCGATTTCGTCACTGACTCACTGATGATCATCAAAACTCATAGGGTACTTCCTGAAGTCCTAGAAAGCTGAAATTTGGTATGTAAGCTTGTATTAGTACACAAACAAAAACAAAATTATAAAACTTGGAAATTTGAAACAAAAAAAAAACATAAACAACTTACAAAAAGAAGTGAAATCCCATCAAAAACATTTTTATGTAAAATGTTGCCAAGACATATGGCTCGCACCGTCAAAAAGTTATCAGATCTTATGTAGAGCCAAGCTTATAACTCTACATGCACTTACTCTACAACCCTATCTTCACAAACTCTACACCTTAGTCAAAATATGTGGCTTGATCGTTTCGCTACCGTCATATGGGAGTAAGGTGAAAAATGTATTGACTGTTCATTACTTTTTTGTTATTCAATAGTTCTTGTAGTAGTGAAACGGCCAAGCCACATATTTTGACTTGTGTAGAGTTTGTGAAATTAGGGCTTGTAGAGTAAGTTATGAGTATTCAAAAAAACGACGAAGCGCTTCGAGAAAAGGTAGGTAGTGCCCTTTCGCTTCGCTTGTCTGTCTTGGCGGGGAGCACTTCCGTGCCTCCAGATAAGAGTATTTGTTTTAAACAATTAATAGCTGTTTTGAATTTATGAAAAACTCAGTTAAAACTAGTAAGTAGTGTTTTTCTGTTAATTCGGGCCCCAAACAGCCGGCTTACGCATGCGCTAAGTGCAGTGCAAAGCGCGTACTGTTGCACATAACGAACTCTATCTCGTAAACGAATGGAGATCCCATTTTGAAACTTTCGGTGTAATATCGACACAGTCTAAGGTATATTTTGTATAAATAAAGAATTTATAAAAAAATGGTCGAAGTTGATAAAATTTTGAATTAAAAAGTTCACTTTCGGATTTCTCCAAGTATTTTTTTTTTTTTTTTACTTTCTCTCCGTAATAAAAATAAAACGTATTTTTTCTCGATAAAACACTATTTAAAATATTTTTTTAGTTTGTGATTAACCCGAACTGCTCTATTCAAAAAATGTGTTGTTCATAGTTGGTCAAATCTTTCGTAGTCCATAAAATCACAAATGAGTCTCATACATGAAAAAAAAAATGTATGCTTACATTCATGTTCTCATTGACTATAATTAACCAGAATATGAGCGTAATTCAGGATGTCACTTTTTTTCTTATGTCCGTTTCACGTGAAATGCCCCTTATTAGATTATATACAAAACTCATAAATTATTTAAATTCATACCATTAGATGACGCCAATAATCTGCTTCGTTGCAGATGCTTGGAGCCAATGCCTAATACCAATGGTTAACTACATTGATGCAATAAATATTCATAATATTAGTATGATGATTGATTCAAATGGTTTTAAAATAAGGCTAGGCGTATTTTTCAGGATCTTTTTAGGGTGCCAGACGGGACCCTATGATCAAGACTCCACTGTCCATCCGTTCGTCTCTGTCAGTGGGCTGTACCTCATGAACCGTAAAAGTTGAGACAGTTGAAATTCACAGAATGTGTGTTTCTATTGCCGTTACTAGCTTTCCGCCCGCGGTTTCACCTGCGTTTCTTTACTTTTATTTTTTGCCGAATTGGTCCAGCCATTCTTGAGTGATGCGCTTAGCAACACATTCAGCGATTCATTTTTATATTATAGATAACAAATAATAAAAATGAAACTTACCAGAAACGTATTTTTTTTCGTTGCGCCTTCTATTCATTTCATAGCAAAGTTGAGTTAGTATTATTATTATTGTAAGGAATCCTCCGTATGAGTCCGATTCGCACTTGGCCGGTTTTTTGTTTATTTATACTACTTTTTTATAAGCATACGGCCCGCCTGATAGTGATCGGTTACCGTAGCCTATAAGCGCTTGCATCACCAGGCGTATCACTCGCTTTGTCGACCCTGCAGAAATCTCTTCCTGAAGTACCTCATGCTGTAGTCCCTTGGGAGCACCACAGCGGGGTGCTCATAATATCCTGTACAAATCTGACTCACTTGGCAGTAGAGACGAAGTCCGTAAGCTCTCCGTCGTCCCGCTCCAGCTGGTCCAAGGTTCGAGCCTCGCCGGTGCTCTGCAGACCGATCACAACGCACTTGCCGCACTTGACCGCTTCTCGGGCCGTCACTACTGCGTGGTTCACCTGCACCAATACATTACATTAATAGTTGATGGTATTAATAGAAACGCGTATATTAATAATTGGACTGTTTTACAAAAAACTTAAACCGACTTCAAAGTACACTAAGAAGCAATCAAATCCTGATCTGATGACAATGGGACCAAACGGCAAGTGTACCCTTTCAAATAAAAAAAGAATTTCAAAGTTAATAAATGACGGAGCTATGAGGTAACAAACGTTAAAAAAAAATACTACCGAATAGAGAATCTCCTCCTTTTTTGAAGTCGGTTAAAAAAAGATGTTGTGTACCTTGGCCGCGATACAGAGGTACTTGAAGAACCTCTGGTGCGCCGACCAGAACTGGCCCCACATGGTCTTCTTCATGCGCGACTCGGCGTCGATCAGCTCCGCAGCTTCCGTGAACCGCTGCATCGCCTCCACCCACTACAAAAATACACATTTTATTTACAAACAAGTCAAGAAACCAACAAAAAAAATCGACCGGAGTTGCAATATTAATAATCTTAACTTTGCTATGAACTTAAGAGTGCGTATAAAGCAAAATAACAATCTTAGAATTGAAATTTACCCAAGTGAATAGTATTTAAATGAAAACATATTTTTATATGGGTATTTTCATTATATACGCGAGGGTTCTGCCTGAGCAAAAACATAATGGAATGAAATTTCCTTGATAGAAAAAAATCACAAAGCTACCTCTAATAATAATGAATTTTCGGTTTTATTCGTTCATGGTGTATCTAATTAAGACAAAAATTCAATAAATAATATCACTAACATTATGACCTAGGGCTGCTACTAACGATTTTTTTAAATATTCTATACTTTACGAGTTATTTAGATAAAAAGCGCTTAGTTCATTTTTGTTCCGCGAAACACGCTATCTCCATCTCATCTCCACGCGAAGATTAGACATAAGTTTGCTTCATCTGACATTGCCATATTTTTCTGGCTTGGTACGCACTCTTAATTGTAGGCGTAACTAAAATAATAACTTATTTCTATCGAATATAGTGACATCTGACGGAATGTCGCAATTTATATACATTGACAACTAGATGGCAGTACTGCTTTTCTTATTACATTAAAAGTCCCACTATTTTGCCTTGTAGTACATTGGATTGCTGAGAGATGGCGCTATGATAAAAAAAAAAGTTTCTTACGACACCTGCTCGGTGTCTGTAATCTAATTTTGCAAGAAATTCAAAAAAAAATCAAAATCATTTATTCAAATAGACCTTCGCAGGCACTTATGAAAAGTCTGACTCTAATACTCTAATACCGGTTCGGAAGGTTGCATTTACTGAGAAGAGCCGGCAATAAACTCAGCAATTACTCTTTTCAAAACAAGCTTAGATTCATTACATAATATTTACATTCAAGTTAAATTTGACCCACTTCCCAGTGTCCAATTGAGCTGAAATTTGGTATACATTAGTAAATTAGATGACAATGCAAGAACAGACAACAAAAAGTACAGTCACCATAAAAAGCTTGTATTAAAAACGATTTTTTTAAAGACTTGTTTCCATTTTGGAGCTGGTTCCGTGCTAGGTGACATGGTGAAGGTACTAACCAATGCGACAGACTTGTCGTAGGTCTCCTTGAAGGGCTCGGAGAGCGGCACCTCCTCAATCTTGAACGACACTCCGTGGAACGAGAGCTGCCGCGCGATGTACATGCCTCGCAGTTTCATGTCCATCGCCACTATCTCCATAGCGCCTACGCCTCTGTGGGAACACGCCTTAGGGTCACCATAGAAATAACAACACTAGAACTTTATTTAGTAATATAAACTGGCCAAGTGCGAGTCGGACTCGCACACGGAGGGTTCCGGGAGGGTTCCGTACAATATTAACTAATTCAACTTTACTCTGAAAAAAAAAAAAAGTTTCTTGTATGGGCCCTTTAATTTCAAATTTTATTTCATTTTTATTATTTGTTGTTATAACGGCAATAGAAATACACATTCTCTGTAAATTTCAGCTGTCTACCTATTACGGTTTATGAGATACAGCACACTGACAGACAGACGGACGAACGGCTAGACAGCGGAGACTTAGTAATGGGGTCCCGTTTGGCACCCTTCGGGTACGGAACCCTAAAAAATTTACACGCGACTCGCGACTACGCGAGTCAATAATTTTTTCTTCTCTCACTGAAATCTGCACCTTTTTGTGTATTAAATAAAGTTCTATATTCTATTGCTATCTAAGCTTGCCGCGTCGCATCACGTCTCGGTGTAAACTGACCCTTATGGTTCATTATAGACATTTTTAAATAATACTACAATGAATGCATCATCTTATAAGCGCTTGATATTGGAGTAAAATAAATGAAAACGTATGAAATATACGTTAAAAATTTAAATGGCGACCTTCCTACGATAATACAATTTGTCCTGAACAAATAGACAAGAATGAGATTGAATAAAAACTCAAAAAGAAATGGCCAATAAGAAATGTACGTAAAACTTTTTGGAAAGCCTTTTCTTTGGAAACTTAAAAAAAAACGTTAAAAATTTTAAAACTTTGATCGACATAAAAAACCTGTGACATTCCTTTCATTTTCATTACATTATGATATTCCTTACCTCTTCTCAACGGCATTAATAAAGTCCATAAAGGTGGGGAAGGGCGTCCCTTCGCCCCATATGCCCAGCCGCACCATGTAAGCCATGTTCCTTGGCTCGGAGGCCCCAGTAGCCGAGGCATACACCACGCGGGCCTTCGGCAACCGCGTCTGCAACTCTAACGCCGTCAGACCAGTCTTCGTGGCCTTCCCGGAACCTACTGGGCACAGGTTCTTTGCTTTGTGACACTCGTCGAAAACGATCTGATGGCCGGTTAAGGAGTAACACTATTAACTTATAAGGCGCGACGTGAATCTTCGTTCGCAGAGAAAAGAAAGTATGGCCCCGAAGATTAACGAAAGAATGCTTAAAACTTACAATCAACCTTAGATCACTACTATAAGGTTCATAATACAGTGCAGCTGTTAGTTCCGTCTCACTCGCAAGTCACGCCCCTCCGCACGGCGCGCGCCAACATGACGGCAGCTGTCGGCCAATAGCGTTTCCCGCGCTTCGAAAATGTATCTTCTGCGCAGGTACATCGGTAAGCCATATTAGTTGGGTACTACTGTACCATGTAGCTATCGAGTAGTACTTCTCGATGAGTAAAAGTGAGTGTATTTTATTATGGACTAGCTGCCCGGCGCGACTTCGTTCGCGTGGAGGCCTACCCTGGACATCCACAAATATATCAAAATTAGCCAAATCGGTCCAGTCGTTCTCGAGTTTTAGCGAGACTAACGAACAGCAATTATTCATATACCGGGTGGAGATTTTCAAAACCTATATTGGGTTAGTCATTCTGAACAACTTTTACTATGGCACAAACACTGGAAAAAATACATCTCGAAAAGATCAACAAAGTTAAGCAATCATCGGTTAAGCCGGTATCCGGATTGGTGACCACCTCGAGCGTTTTCCATGCTTTGGACGGCACGTAAAGCCGTTCCGGCTATCACTTAATTTTGATAGTCGTTAAGTTGGCTTGACAACTCCCAACAGTTGGTTGACCACTAGCCTACCTCCACCGATCCGCAGTGGACACGCGTGGTGGAATATCTGTCCATTCCCTGTTAATTTGTATGCAGGAGGCCTGTTCTCAGCAGTGGGACATTATGGGCTGATGATAATGATTTTTTCTAAAGGATACACATCCATCGAAGTCATCCCCGCACCACTGCAGCAGCTGTTTGAGCCTGGTGCGGTACTTGGTGGTGTTGGACTGTGTCTCGCCGATCAGTGCAGAGTAAGTGCTGAACACCACGCCCTTCTTCACGTTGCCGTTCACAGCTGACGAGATCTTTGCGTATTTGAACTGTTGGGGAGAAGGGTATTAATGTTTGGCTTCATAATCACATCAATCATATAACCCTGTAGGATATGTATTAGCTGTACTAATAGTATAACGCAAGTGTATGCGACATTCGAGGCATTAAACGATTGTACGTCAGTCAGAGCGCTTGATTTAGTCAACCACTGCCCACATTGCATGGCGACCCTGCCAGTGCTGCCTTTTGGTAGTTTGGAAAACGTGAAAATGAAAAGACTGTAAAATTATGCATTTTTTTGATTTACATAAACAACAGAAAAGTAGTGATTTTAGTAAAAAAAAATGTATATGGAAAATTAAACATTAAAACGTGAGTGTAAATATGAATGGATAGAGACGAAATGATTAGTGAAAGAATGGAGCTGAAACCAGATGATGACAATAATGATGAAATAAGCATAATGACGTTCATTTTAGTAGCAAGGGCGTCGCCAACCGAAGGCCGTGAAAAGCATGAATTGTAGGGACAGCCAAGAGCACATGAAACTTTACACCTGTTTATAGTACGAGTCTTACTACTTCGGCGATGGCGATTGCAATAAGAACGGTACAAAGGACAAGCAAGGCGCCGCCGCCTTGACCGCTTACCATCAGCTTCAGCGGCGGTGAACGTCAGTCTGCTTGTTAACTTTTTGAAATTGTTATCCATTTGTAGATTAAAAATTAATCTGATGGTGAAAAAAACCTTGCAGAATTTCTTGTCGGTTCTTGACAGTTGAACACCGACATCCGAACCTGTGGTAACATCAGCTTCTACCTTCATAAATACCATCCAAAGGCCTCAACTAAATAAAAGACCGACCTCATAAACCCTTCGCGCGCCTCATACAGACCGTTTGTGTTTAAGGGGAACCGCGGCCATTGTGCGCGAAATGCCACTGTGACGTATAAGACATAAGGTTTAATATTAACTGTCATTTAGTTACTGTTCCATATAAATTTTAACTCTAGCAGGTCTTTCTTGTCTGGTCGTGCGCGCGACCTCATTAAGCAAGATCTTACCTTATTGAGCGAGTGCACCTCAATCTTCCCGGCGCCAATATCCCTGAGATCCCTCTCAGCGTCGTACTTGAGATCGTTGGAGACGGACACCCAGATGGCGCGCTTACGCCCCTTCAGGTAGTTCTCGAATATGAGACCCGCTATTGTTCTACCCTTGCCCACACCCGCACCATCGCCTACACACAAACAAACAGGATATTTGATAACATATTCTGTTAAGTAAGTATTAAGAGGAAATGCTCGTGGCGTTTGTTCCATACAAACGTAATCCTCAGTTCCCTCTCTGGATAATGACACTAGAGCAATGATTATTTTACCATGCAATCTGTAGGTAGCACTGTATGTCCTTCGGTTGTGTTTTTCTCCATAAATTAATTATTATAAAAACAAGGAGCCTTCTAAAATCACAATAACTTACCATTTTTAACGCCCTTATCAGACGTCCAGCGAACAAATTTGACGAATATAAAAAAACAAAGGAAAACCGACAGACATAGCCAAGGCCCTTCTGATGATGATTTTTGAGAATAAAACCGGGGATTACGAAATAGACAATTTCGTCTAATTTAAATAGGTATAATCAGTCCAAGCTGTAGTTGTCTCTATCGCCCTTGGACGGGATAGCTCGGGCACAGCGCGACATCAAAAGATATGTTAAAAGCCTATTTTTTTTAATTTCTTGCAGCCATCCCTTAAAGCCCTGATCAAACTGACGCGTCCAGCTTACGTCCGCGTTAGCGTACAAGGTGGCGATCAGCTATCACTGATTACCTCCTACAAGTTCATATACAACATCTGGATGCGTCGACGTGAACACGTTGCTACAAATTATTACACAACAGCTGATCGCCACCTTAAACGCTAACGCGGACGCAAGTAGGACCGTCAGTTTGATCAGGGCGCAACTCACTCTGAACCGAGTCTAAAGGCCTAACATGCTGATATGCAGAAGCAGTACTCCTAATGGGGCCGGACTTGCGACTTATAAAATAGCAGTCTTGTCCCAGATGAGAAGTATTGCTTCGCTTTATTAAGCACATCAAGTTATTTGATGCCAGTTTGACCCTGTCTTCTAGATGACTATACGGAACGGAACGTCGCTAGAAATATCGCCTAGGATCCCGATGCTTTTTATGATGTCGAGGGATGTGTTCTGGAATTGTACAGCAACAGCAATTGGGGTTTTCTTAGCGGTGAACGCGTAGATTTTTGTCTTAGTGGGGTTGAAATGAACTAGATTTAGTTGAGGTTACGAGATCCAAAATTCCTGACAAAATCCCTTATTAATAAGCAAAATTCCAAAGATTTACTGTGATAATATTTTTTACGCGCTTTCGCGTCATGTATCACGAGCGACAAGCTTTTGGTGTAAGAGTGATGTAACAAAATAAATCTAATCTTTCAGATTCAAAAATTCCTGACAAATTCAGATTTTTCCTGTTTCTCTGAATATTCGATTGAGAAATAATGGGAATATTCCTGACATGTCAGGAAAAGTCCTGTCGTCTGGTAACCCTAGGTTTAGTAGACCCCTTTGGAGACTAAGTTACTTTACTCTCGATTTCAGACACAAGTCGTTCGCGGCTTTCCTCTGGAACGAGGGATATTTGCACGGACGTCTGTTCCTCCAGCTTCAGTGACCTGTGCTGTGCTGTAAAGTGGGTAGACTCACCGATGAGGAATCCGGCCCTGGTGCCATCAGGAAGCGTGTGCTCATGCGCCTGCGAGGCGTATACAACAGCCTCCAGCTGCAGCGCGGACAGTAATCCTCCTCGGATAGTGTCGTCAGGCAGGCTCAGCTTATACGTCACATCCACCGGTTCCACAGACGATAAAGACGCTGTCTCCACCACTTGGTCCGGATGTTTGCGACCCAGTTTCACTGTCCAACACCACAATTACGAAGATCAGCGCCGGTTTTTACAACCAGGTTAATTATGTTGGAGAATTGGATTGTTCAACTCAGTTGGCTAATGTGCAGTGTTTTTCAATCTTATTGATTTCGCGACCCCCTTACAGGTTGAAAAATTCTGGCGACCCCCTTGTCAGACAGACAAAGAATTATAAATTAAATTACTACGATAATGATTTTCTTTATTTTGATATTGATACCTTTACTTATTAGTCTGCAAGAAGCCGCGAGAGGTTTGCAACTAAGTACCTTGCCTTTTTCCTTCTGCCGGCGACCACCCGACAAAGGTTTCGTGACCCCCCTAGGGGTCGCGACCCACAGATTGAAAAACACTGGGTTAATGTAATAATCATGGTGAAATACTGGCAGCACAAAGACGATTATAAGATAACTATACGTAAGTCCAAGCAATTGTTGCAACTTATGGTTGTACCGTACAGGTTGGTTAGCTAAATCTGGCACGTTCCACACATTTACAAGTTGCGCTTGTGTAGTGTCTGTGAATAAGCGCGGGGCGTGAGGAGCACTGCATTCGCATCATGAAGTCTCTCCGTCTCTCTCGCGCGCGGTCAAGCTTATGAGTATGTAGGAGACAGTTAATGTTTTGCTTTTGCTACTGCTCTTAAAATAAATATACCCCCCTACTCATAAAACGTTATTTAACTAATAAGCTGATTAAGTAGTCACCTAAATAACGTCAATTGTTTGACAATGACAGCAAGGTGACGTTATTTATGTGACCATTTATTCAGTAGATTTAGTTAAATAGCGTTTATGAGTAAGGCCGATAGTGTTTATTTGTATTTTTTTTTCATTCGTCAGTTTCTGACTGATTAGAAGCAATAATGTAATAAAACATCATGTATCGTGAAATTGCATCGTACGTGTAAATTGATTGTTCAATAGTGATATTACGAAAATAATATTCCATGAGTTGTTTGAATATTTTGAACACAACTAGTGCCAAACAGATTTTATATTTGACTGAATAGTAGACTCGACATGGAAAAAAATAGATTTTTTTAATAGCTGATAATTTACAAGAATATTAGAGACAATTCTGCACTTACATTTAGGAGGCATGTAGTCAGCGTATGTCTCCGCGACGCCCATTTCTTCGTCGTCCCCTTCTTCATCTTCAGGTATCTGCATACATGAAACCAATTTGTTCACGACACATATGTACAACATTCATTTGATATGTAAATACTTAATTTAGTTTAGATTTGCAAGTTGTTTTATTAAATTTTATTTTTTATTTTGTTCTAAGAATAGCTGATAAGAAATAGTTGATAAGGGACTTGTAATATTTTACTTATGAATAAATTATATAACTCGGTGGTATCTCATTAGATAGGAAAATAGATAGGTTCAAATAGCAATTTCACCAAAATAAAGTAGGCATTAGCTTCTCATAGAAAGAGAAGTCTAAGAATAGTGCTATCTCTCTCTAAGGCTCTGATTGGTCGACGGCGTAGTTTTTATTCGCTATGCACGTCGTTTAGACAAAGACTAGATTTGAGCATATAAATAGAGCAAAAATGTCTCAAAACCATCGGAGCCCAAAACACCAACATCCCCCTCTAGATTGCCGGAGGCAATAAAATTAACAAAAATGGAGAACGAGTTACTCCAAATAAAATCAATTGCCCAGAAGATCGACAGCAAACCCGCTATTTCAATCCCAATGCCAACACCACCACTGGACCTGGCAAGCCACCTAAAGCCCCTGTCTGACAGACTCGAGATTGTATCGTCGGACCTCCGTGAGTTGCGTGATCAGAAACCCATGGAGCCTGTGCAACCGGCACCCAACCTGGAGACTGAACTTGCAATGACGGAGGTCAGACAACAACTGGTCTCCATAAAAGAAGGGATGTCGGAGTTGACAAGCAGGCCGCAACAAGGGAAAACAGAGACCCCCAAAGCAGAGGGACCTGCAGACCCAAAGGGATCTACACCTCCAACATACGCCAACGTGGCCAATAGAATACCACCACCACCGCTCAGACCTAACCACACATTGATAGTCTCATCTAAGGACCCCAAAAACACCGGGGATGACCTTATTGAGAGGATCAGGATAGCGCTGGACACGAAGACAACCGGCGCTAGGGTGGACAAAGTCAGGAAAGCAAAGAATCAAAAGGTGGTTCTCAGCTGCGGCAGCAAGGAGGACCTCAGCCTCGTCCAGAAAAGGGTACAATTAAATAAGAACCTGCAGGCGGAGATCGCGAAGCCTAACAACCCGCAGGTAATCATTCGGGACGTGATTTCATCCTTAACAGACGCGGAAATTGCGAAAACCCTCCTTGCCCAAAATAAGGGCCTTCTTCAAGGCGTAGATCTGACGGAGAGCACGTTGCGAGTAAAATACCGTAAGAGGGCGCGCAACAATCTCACGTGCCATCCAGTTTTAGAGCTGTCACCGCAATTGCACAAGAGGTTTGTGGAAGCTGGAAAGGTCCACATCGACATCCAGTGGAGACCCGTAGAAGACCACTCACCACTTGTGCAATGCACTAAATGCCTGGGCTTTGGCCATACTAAAGCTATCTGCCGGGAGAAAGATGACCTTTGCAGCTACTGTGGGGAAGTCCACTCCTGGGAGAAATGCAAGACCAGGCTTGCAGGTAAACTACCAATCTGCAAAAACTGCAAAACTATAAGACCAGACAGCCCCGACATCGCACACAACGCCTTCAGCAGTGAATGTAAGGAAAGGGAAAAGTGGGACTCCATAGCTCGATCGAGAGTTTCGTACTGTTGTTAAAGGCACCCAAATAACACATCGATCAATCCCCCAAAGAATAGGCGGAACAGGTTTGCACTTCATCCAGGCGAATCTACACCGCTCCAAACTAGCAACAGCGGAACTGCTCCAGGTGGCGAAGGACAGAAACATCTCCATAGCCCTAGTACAAGAACCATACGTAGGGAAAAATGGCGTCCTTGAACAAAATCCCGGAACACAAGTCATCCAGTGTACCCTAAACCGACAAAAACCAGTAAAAGCGGCAATAATCATTTTCGGTGACCAACTTGAGGTAATCCACGACCCCCAGTTGGTAACCGAAACAGAGTCAGCCGTACTACTAGTCGGAGGGGGACTGAGGCTAGGAGTAGTATCCATCTACTTTGAGGGGGATCAAGAAATTAATCCATATATACAACGAACAAAGACCTTCAGTCAAAAGCTCAACACCAATAACATCATAATAGGAGGAGACGTAAACGCCTGGAGCCATTGGTGGGGAAGTAGCTCTGAAAATCAGAGAGGAGCTGCATATAATGCCTTTCTAAATGAATCTGGATTCCAGATCCTCAACAACGGAGATACCCCCACGTTCGAAACAGTCAGAAGAGGCAGAATGTGCACAAGTATAGTAGACGTCACTGCTTGTAGCATGCCACTTCTGGGTAAAGTAGAAAACTGGAAAGTGGACAGAGATCTCACAACGTCAGATCATAACGCCATCACATTTACTCTGCGCTTGGGTAGGGCCCTAGAACCTCTGAGGCCAGTCACAACGCGCAGATATAACACTAAAAAGGCTAAGTGGTCCGATTTTAAAACATCTTTCAAGATCTTACTAGGGGAAAATAACATCACTTCCTTCTCCGTCAGAGAATCTGGAACCCCGGAGGAGTTAGAGGACATAGTCACAGCCTACACAGACGCTATCCATGAATCCTGCAAGGTATCCATCCCAACAATGAGGAAGGGGCGAGGGAACCCAAAACCTCCATGGTGGTCAAAGAGGCTAGATGACCTGAAAAGAGATGTCCTGAGAAAAAAGAGGCGAATCAAGAATGCAGCCCCCTCAAGAAGAAACTTTGTCATAGAAGAGTACCAACTTGCCAAACTGGAGTACGCAAATGAGGCAGAAATGGCCCAAACAACAAATTGGAAGGAGTACTGCACGACTCAAGAAAAAGAGAGTATGTGGGACAAAATCTACCGGGTGATTAGGAAAACCGCAAAAAGGCAAGAAGACATGCTCCTGAGGAACCCAGATGGTAACACCCTCACCCCACAACAGTCGGCAGAGCTCCTCGCCAAAACCTTCTACCCAGACGATTGTGTGGCAACAGACCAACCAAGCCACACACAAGTACGGGAACAGACGGAGAGCGGAACAACTTCCCAATCGGAGGATGATCCGCCATTTACATCGGCGGAAGTAGAACTGGTGCTTCAAGCCCTAAATCCTAAAAAAGCCCCGGGACCTGATGGGCTAACCGCAGATATCTGCACTGCGGCTATCCGCTGTGAGTGGGAGGTGTTCTTAAGCATAGCAAACAAGTGCTTGCAGCTAACACACTTCCCCAAGCAATGGAAAACAGCCCATGTGGTCATACTCCGAAAACCGGGAAAGGAAGACTACACACATCCAAAGTCTTACAGACCGATTGGCCTCCTGTCAATACTCGGAAAAATCATTGAGAAACTTATGGTAGGCCGACTCCAATGGCATATCTTCCCCACCCTAAACAAACAACAGTACGGCTTCATGCCGCAAAGAGGCACCGAAGACGCTCTCTATGACCTAGTAGTACACATCCAGGAAGAGGTGAAGAGGAAAAACATCGTCCTCGTGATTTCTCTGGACATAGAGGGTGCCTTCGATAATGCATGGTGGCCAGCTCTAAAACAACAATTAAAGAGGAAAAATTGTCCCAAAAACCTATTCAAGCTGGTGAGCTCATACCTCGATGACCGTAAGATCAAGGTCAACTACGCCAGAGCATCATATGAGAAGGAAACTACAAAAGGCTGTGTCCAAGGATCCATAGGCGGTCCCACCTTTTGGAATGTTATCCTAGACTCGTTGCTGCACAAAATGGAAAGTGAGGGAGTTTTCTGCCAAGCATTCGCTGACGACGTAGTACTAGTGTTTACAGGTCAATCGGTTAATATTCTAGAACAAACAGTGAACAGTACCCTAGAGACCGTAGTGAACTGGGGCAGCCAGAACAAGCTAAACTTCGCATCGCACAAAACCAATGCGATGTTATTGACGAGGAAGCTCAAGTACGACTCCCCAAGTCTCTTCATGGCCGGCACAAGACTCAATTTGGTTGATGAGATTAAGCTGCTAGGCCTAGTAATTGACAAGAAACTTACATTTAAATCCCACGTCTCCGCTCAATGCAAGAAAGCTGTGGATATATACAAACAGCTCGCGCGAGCTGCTAAAGTGACGTGGGGTCTAAATGGTGAGATAATAAGAACTATATACGTCTCAGTCATAGAGCCCATTATAACATATGCCTCCAGCGCATGGTCACAGGCAACAGAGCTCCAATTAATACAAAAACAGTTAAACACAGTACAAAGAGGCTTCGCTCAAAAAATCTGTAAGGCGTACCGCACGGTATCACTCACGTCAGCACTCACATTGTCAGGCCTACTCCCACTCGACCTGAGAATACAAGAGACAGCGAACCTGTACAAGGTGAAGAAGAACATCACCAATAACTACCTTCCCCCTGGAAAAGAGCTCGAGAGCAGTGTGAAACACTTAGACCAACCACATCCGTCTACATATACAACCACCAATTTCGAGCTCCTGGAGTCCACGGACCCCGAAACCCTAAAATCCCACCTAGTAACCGGCCCTGAAATATATACGGACGGCAGCAAAATAGAGGGCAAAGTAGGAGCTGCCGTAACATGGTGGGAGGGGGGAAAGGAGACCGCATACTCCATTTTCAATCTGCATCCCTCGTGTACAGTTTTCCAATCGGAAATGTATGCGCTCCACAGGGCGACACAAATGGTGAAATCCAGTAGAGAACCCATAGTGAGTATACTGAGTGACTCAAGATCCTCGCTCGACCTACTAAAGAATCCCAAAGCCACCCATCCCCTGGCAAAATCCATCAAAGAGTGCATAGAGGAGATCAGAGCAGAGGGAAGAGAGGTGCGGCTGTTTTGGTTAAGGGCACACGTGGGCACTGCCGGCAACGAAAGAGCCGATGAGCTGGCAAAGTCAGCAGCACTATCCACAGCAACCCAAGACTACGACAAAATCCCCCTGTCCTACATCAAGAGGAAAATTAGAGAGGAGTCGGTCCGCATATGGCAGGACCGCTATGAGACCTCCAATACAGGGGCGGTCACCAAAAAGCTACTCCCGGATGTTGACAAAGCGTACCGAATCGTGAGAGCAATAAAGTTGACGCCCCATCAAGTGCAAGCCTTCACAGGACACGGTGGGATAGCCGAATACCTACACAGGTTCAAACTAAAAGACAGCCCCGGATGTGAGTGTGACAACAACATCAGCGAGTCCGTGTGGCACATCATCCTAGATTGCCCACGTTTTCTGGCAGCTCGACGGGAACTAGAAGCAGAGATAGACACGCGACTAGACATGTCGGGACTACAAGATGTCCTTGAAAATAAAACCAAAAGACCACACTTTCTGGAGTATGTGGACAACATCTTCCGCATAGCAGTTAGAAGAAATAGTACTCTAGCCAACCAACACCCCCAACAACAAACATCGTCTAATATCCAGACTCCCGTTCCGATTCCAACACAAACAACAATCTCTGTGTTACCCAATGCTCCAAACCACATGCCTATCAAGCAATTGTTGGCAGGTGGAGAGCACGGTGAACCGGGTGTGAGGATTAGAAGTATAGCCTTATTCATGGACAACAACAGCGAGAGACTCGGTATAAGCTTCTGCTTTGTGGGCCCCAAAAAACGTGTTGGCATATCACCAGGCCTAGCCCTTCTGCTCAAGGGGAGTACATCCAAAACGAGCATGAAACGTAAAACGTTCGAGGCATTACCTGCAACGGAAATATTGAACAATCCATGTCGATTGGTGCGAACACAAAACAAGTTGATCGTGCTATTCGTATGGGGAGTGAAGACTTCGTTCGAGCAGGCATGCACTGTACTCTCAAAAATCGGATCGGCAGAAGAAGACGCCGACACACCCCGCAAAATAAGTGTCGACGCAATGGTAGTCGAATACCGGAAGGGTGAAGTCGCTGATCATTATGGCTGCATCCAAGCCTCAAAAAATCATGAGGTAATCGTGTATGAGGACAGAAAGGAAGACTTGAGCTTCCTCAAAGCCCACAGACACGCAGCAGAAACAGCGACCAAAGACCCAACACGGGGCTCGACCGAGCAAAGCGGATCGGAGCGTCTTCAACGAAAAGTAGCTGACGAAAAAGCCGCAGCAGAACAGAGCGGCAGTCCAAAAGAGGGTCAAAACCAGACGAAACGCATAGGAGCCTTCAAAAAATTCATTGGGGCAGTAGTAAAGGGGGTGAAATCAAAAATGTTTAAACGACCAGCACAACCATCTGCTGCGGTGAAAGAATTTGTGAGGAAGCCCCCGCCATGCCCAAAACAACCAAAAGCAACAATGACGAGAGCCAACATGGGGCAGGTCATCCCACCTACTCAAACACTAGACCACACAAAAAACGCACATCAAACGGCACAACTAGCTGCCGCAGTGGAGGAGTTTGTGAGGAGGCCCCCTCCTGGTCCAAGACAACAAATTGCAACCAGAACGAGAGCCGACATGGGGCAGGTCATCCCACCTACTCGAATACCAGCGACGGGGACAGTAGACCACGCATTAAACGCTTTTCTCGAGTTTATAGCAATCACAAGAGCGACCAAGCAGGTCAATTTTGAGACTTGTAAAAGCATCCTAGAGGCCTTCCAAAACCAGAACCTAAGTTTGTTGAAGGTTAGACTCGAGGAAGCAGATGCTGCCATATACAACAACGAAACATCCCAAGTCCTCATGGGGAAAATGTCTGGGAGTTATATGGCGGCATATAATGCGACAAGTGGCTTCGTGACCCTAGTCGAAGGGGAGACTCTAGAGGATGGCCTACCAAAATTCTACACTCCACAAAACGACCCCATAGTAGTCACCGCCCGTTGCACAAAGATCATGCTGGACGATAAGATCCTGGAAATGGCGAAAACCATCTCAGGCACTCTTGGTCCCGGAGCAGCATGGGAAAAATGGGTGGTACCAAAAATAAAATGGGTGAATGGGGTCCCCGGATGCGGCAAAACGACATGGGTAGTAAGAAACTTCGATGAGGAGAAGGAAGTTGTAATCACCACCACAATCGAGGCAGCAAAAGACCTTCGCGAAAAAATAACACCCCGCGTAGGAGAAGCTGCAGCCAAGATCAAAGTGCGGACAATGGCTTCCGTGCTAGCTAATGGATTCAAAGAGCCGAAAAGTTGTAACCGCCTAACGGTTGACGAGGCTCTAATGAACCACTTCGGATCCATTATTTTGGCAACTCGGCTGTCTGGTGCTAGCGAAATTGTCCTCATCGGAGATATCAACCAACTACCCTATATTGACAGAGACAATCTGTTCAATATTCAGTACAACAGACCAAACCTGGTAGCCAACATCAGCCAGGAGTTGTTATGCACGCATCGGAACCCAATGGATGTAGCGTATGCCCTAAATGAGATATACTCAGGTATATACTCCTCAAAACACCACGTACACTCCCTGAAGCTGAAGAGGTACACAGACGCGCAAATACCTAGCACCCTCCCAAACACCTTATTCCTGGTTCACACCCAGGAAGAAAAGGCATCCCTTACCAACCAGGGATACGGGGCTGCCACGGGCTCACGCGTCCTTACCATACATGAAGCTCAGGGATCTACGTACGAGTCGGTAATCATTCTCCAAACAAGACCAAAAAGGTTGCAAATCCACGAGAGTGTACCGCATGCGGTCGTAGCAGTGTCGCGTCACACTGT
Source organism: Polyploca ridens (assembly GCA_951394255.1). Taxonomy (NCBI): domain Eukaryota; kingdom Metazoa; phylum Arthropoda; class Insecta; order Lepidoptera; family Drepanidae; genus Polyploca; species Polyploca ridens. The sequence goes on from OX596260.1 coordinate 1,347,944, forward strand.
CAGCTGTGTATATTACACAGATGACAGTGATGACGCCATAGGTAGGTTCGCAAAACGGGCGATGGCAGCAACAACCGACCAAATCCTCTCTCAAAACCTAAAAATGGCCATGAAAAATAGAGACAATAATGTCGTAGAAGCTCAAATACGCGCGGGGATTTCCTCCGGGGCAAACAAGCAAGCAAACTAGACTGTAAAATGCAAACTGTAGAAAATATAAGTAACAAGTTTAATATTATATTATAAATCAAAATAATAACAATAGTAATATGTAGTGTAAATAGGTATTGTAATAAACACATAAAAGTTAATAATATGTATCCTAGATAGTATAAATTAACACAGTATATATATAGTATGTATAAAAATAATGAATATAAATGTATTAGAATAATTTATTTATTGCGCGGACCAAGATGTCCAAATTGTGAAAATGTAAAAGAAAAAAAAAAAATATTTGTAAAACTTAATCTAAAAAGAGTACGGACCACGTGTCTGTAGTAAGTAGTTTAAATCAATAAAAAAAAAAAAAAAAAAAAAAAAAAAAATAGAGCAATTAGGCGGTGAAATTGTTCCATTTGAAAACACGACAAGAAAAATACGAGAATTGAAGCTAGCCGAGCGTATTACCAGAAAATTACTGTTATTATTTGTCTCCCTGAAACAATTGACCATCTTGGCAAGAACGAACATTATCTGTGGGGGGCGGGAAACAGATTACAGTTCGCGAAGGAGATCGAGAAGACTGTCACCCACACAATTATATTTTTTTTAAATCATGATTTACTTAATTTTATTGACTGCGAAGCAATAAATTTTAGTCAAATGCATTCTCGTCATCTATAAAATCAAAAACATTAATTTTGAACTTTATACGCCTACATATACCTCTTGGATTTCTTTGAGCACTTGTTTTAGAAAACTCGCCTTGAATTGCCCACTTTGACCAAGATTTTCTTAGACATCAAAAATGTACCTTAAACCTTAACACTCAGGTGTAATTTCCATTGTACCTTGTTATCCTGCTGCCACATAGCACCCGGCTTGGCCTGCCCCCAGGCGGGTAACTGCGCAAACTGGCCAAGCATGCCAGCCAGCGGCCCGCCCATGCCCGAAGCCAGGATATGGTTCAGGTTCTGCAGCAGGTACGAGTTCATGTGGGGCATGCCTACCATGTCCACTGTGGAAATTATCATTTGTATTAGATATACGCACCGCATTGTTAAGTCCCGCTTAGTGCTACTAGAAGAAGAAAAAAACCTGATACGCCAAAAATTTAAATCTATCAAGAATTTTGGAAACAGAAAACAAGATATTTCTTTGTTTACCTGTTTTTCTTTAACCAAAAACTTCTTTGATTCTTTGCCGCAAAGATCGTATACGTGCGTGACGCAACCGCGCATTTTAAATGTAGGTCATACTATACACCATACATATTTGTTTAAATTTATACCACGGTAAAAATTTAAACAAATTATACAATGGGCATCTGAAAAAATAAACTAATCTACACTAGCTACATTCAAAATATCATAATATCATAATTTTACTACAGCATGACAGTTAATAAATACATAAAAGACAAGTTATCAAACTACTTTACCAAAGAAAACACACAATTGATAAACCATGTAACTACTTTGGCCAATAAAACCACTGAAAAAATAAGAAGAGCTAAATAAAAGCAGTGCATCCCGCTTAAACACATCCATCGATACGCATCTCTGGTAGAAAGCAAACCAAAAGTGCAAATTTATTTATTCTGGGTGGAGATGTCGAGATGGCATATATTTTCGAAACCTATGTTGCGTTAGTAATGCTGAACAACTTTTAGTATGGGAAGAAAATTTAATTCTCAAAAAAATAATACTTTTCATACATTATGATCGAGGAAGGTTGACATTTACTATGAGAAGTAAATTTTTTTTTTGAGAATTCGCTATTGGTCCCTTAGTAAATTTGTTACATAGGTTTCAAATACACCGGTTCGGAATACACTTAAACTGAGAAGACCCCGGCAAGAAACTCAGCAAGGCTTTTTTTTGTTTTTTATTTGTTTGTGGAAGTTGTCCCCCGCGTTCTCGGATTAGCCTATGACCTTCTCCATACCATAGGCTATCTGCATTACAAAGTTCATGATGATCCGTTGCGTAGTTGATGCTTGAAGGCGTAACTAACAAACTCACTTTCGCATTTATAATATTAGTTAGGATTTTATTTAATCTACTAAGTGGGCAAACAAGCATACGGTCCGCCTGGAGGTAAGCGGTTACCGTAGCCATATGGACGCTTGCAACACACGAGGCATCACTCACGTATTACCGACCTTTCCCCCACCCGATGATCTCCGGCGACCTAACTAACGAGTTCACGTCCTCATATTTCAACAAACTTGGAGAAAGAGACAAATAATAAACTAACGGATATCCGTGAACACGGGTCTTATCATTTTCTATTTAGGGACTTGAATCACCATTGAATTAACTATCATCCTGCACAATCAATAATCATGATCGTAGCATAACAACTTCTCTGGCTAGTACAAGTTTAGGCATATAAAAAAAATCATCGTACATGACTAAAGCATGGCAAATTTTTCAATTACTATTTTAAATTGATTTTTCAGTTACTGCAGATATTTATTGTGATGACACTATGACATACGTGTCTATGATATCATAGTGGTTGAAATAATAAGATATATCATACAATAACAGAACGATTTAAGGCCCATGTTATAGAACGAGTTAGAAGATATTGTGGGTACAAACCCGTAAAAAACGCCATAAGACTCAGATATTTATGGGACCAGTGGTTTAGGCTCCGCTGTTTCTATATCAACCTAGGCCTAGTTTTTAGGGCACCATAACAAAAGGGTGCCAAAGGGACCCTATTACTAAGCCTCCGCTGTCCGTCCGTCCGTCCGTCTGTTTGTGGGATGTATCTCATGAACCGTAATAGGTAGACAGTTGAAATTTTCACGGAATGTGTATTTTTATTGTGGCTAAAACAAATAATAATAAAATTAAACGGTACTAGGAACGTCTTTACGGAACCGTTCGCGTGCTAGTCCAACTCGCACTAAGCCGGATTTTTTATATGCATACAAATAGTATAAAGGATTTCAATTTTTATTTTATTTATTTATTTCAAATAAACCTTCGCATGCTATTATGAATATTCTGACTCTAATCCTCTGTAACTGGTACTGAAGCCTACTAAAACACGTTAAACGTAAAATAAAAACTCCATGAAAATAAAACAAGACATTAAAAGAATTTCACAAGAAGTTTTAAACATTTCAGGGGTTTGAAGCCATATAAACACCCTTCTACTTAGCATTGTACAGGCAAACTTGCGAAAGGGCAATGCAAAAATAGTCTAAATACAAAAGAATACCTTCAAATTAAAACTAAACGGAGCGTGAGCGTCACACAATCGATATACACAGAAGGTCCGATCTAGATGTGGATGTGCTTGAAATAGATTACACACACACAGGCGCCGCAATCTTAACACCAGTACGCCGTAAACACTAATTATGGATCAGTACTATATTCCATATTATAGCTATATGAATCAAAGCTTTAGTCACGTCAATTTGGAACCTGAGCCTTAGAACATAAGGTTTATTTTCGATTAACACAATGTATATGGCTTAACTTTTGATTACATTGTGGACAGAAATTATTCAATTTCAATATGCTCTGTCATCTCAGAATCGTGTGAAAAATAACAATAGAAACGTAAGTCAAGATTGAAAAATAGTATCAATCGAAAATAAGCCCTACGTCGTTTGTCCGGGATTTCAATTAAAACTTTCCAATTGAGTCATATTTTGATCCATCTATAGGTATCTCTCTATAGCAAAGTGATGGATTAATGCAGTTTGGGCCCTAGGAGGGTGGTAATGTAGATCAAAGATGTAATCACCAGTTCAAGAAGTGCCAGAACATGTCACACAGATCTGTGTGTGTGGAATTTCATTGAAAACGGGCCATCTGTACATATCTATTTAGTGGTTACAAGCTCTACTCATGAATCGATCGCAACAAACCTGAAATCTGTTTATAGAAGAGGAAGAGTTTTTCTAAATGACCCGAATGGGTATGCAATATCTTTGCGTAATTTTAACCATGGAATAGTCAAAGAGGTTAGAAAAGTACATAACCAGGAAAAGTTATTTTCCGTTACAGAATCATAACGATTTGCGAAAGAGTATACAAAGTATAACGGAAAGGGTATATCCATAAAAGTGTACGACTTTTTTGGTACTAGGCGCACAGATCGCGAAAGAGAAAATTAATTATATTAGCAAGTTACGTGAAAAGAGAATGACCTTAAATAAACGTTGGTTATGATTTTAATACAATAAAACGTGGAAGAAAAAAAAATTTGGTAAGAATTTTTGAGAGCGAAGCGTCTCCGCTTCAGCTTGTACAAAAATGCTTTCTTATATCTGTCCGGATGACCAAAGGTTGTCCCACTGTTCTCCTCTACTCTCACAGGTCGCATTTCTCAACCGGCAGTCGGTTTTTGGAAATAAAATTTCATATATTTATCAAGACTCGCGAGGTGAACGGCTCATAGACCCACTAGTTTATTATGAGATGACACTTTTTATAGTCTTTACCTGATGAAGTCTTCACCTCATTCGGATAGATTTACCCTTTCTGTTACACGTATAATTATTGAGTGTCGTGTCTTTACTAATCAATTTTGCATTCTGTTCTCGCAAGCTGCACAATGCACAAACTGTACGACATATATGCGGTACAGGTCGGTTAACTAAAGCTGGCACGTTCAAAATTTACACGTTTCAAATTTAAGCGCGCGACGTGGCGTTGCACTGCATGCGCATCATAAAAAGTCTGTCCGTCTCTCTCGCGCGCGGTCCAGCTTATGAGTATGAAGGAGACAATTATTGTTTTGCTTTTGCTACTGGTCATAAATATAGAGTAGTGTTTTTTTGCATTCGTCCGTTAGAATTGACGACTGATTAGAAGCAATAATGTAATAAAACATAAAAACCCTTTTTTATTTATTCACAACCCACTCAACCTTACTAAAACCAGATACAACTATACTCACATATTTTAAAATTATTGCATTTATTTTTTTGCTGTATCGTGTAATTGCATAAGTACTGTGAACGTGCCAGATTTAGTTAACCGACCTGTATAGTGGTGTACTCACTCTGAGCGAGCAGCGAGGCGGCGCTGTACGCCGACGAGCCGGCCGCGAACGGCAACGGCTGACCCACCGACACCGGTGCTGTACCAACACTTTATTATTTCTGTCTCACTTACATCTTAGTTCTTCGTTTGGCGTTTAAACAAGCATTCAGTAAAGTTTCTTGTTTTTCTCCATAGAACAATTAACCCAAAGAACCGCAATGTTAATTTTGTTTGAAATCTAATCCACCAAGTCCCCACCGCAGATACTGCGCTCTGATTGGCTAACCCATGGACACACTAAACATTTAAATGCAGTGGATTGGTCCTTCCCTACTGTTCAAAATCAGTGCAAATTCACTGACTAGTTACGTAATTGGGTTGCTCGGTATCTAAAGGACTTTTTTTTTCGATGTTTGTATCTAACGGTTTGGGCTGATAAGTCAGTCATAATGTGTCTGTTGGTCAGTGGTAGAGACATGAATAAAGTCATGATGATTTTCGCTATTACTTTACACAAATTCCACAAAATAGGTTAAAACACATGTCAATAAGCACCTACTATATCTTATTTTCTAGACATATGCTTACCACCTCCGACCACAATATTACTTAGGCGATAGCAATGGCAAATGCTGTTAAATGTACCTGAGAAGATGAGGTTTTCTTACCTTTTCCTGCGCCGCGTCCGAGGCCAGCAATATTGATGGGCTTAGAGAGAGCGCTGGCTTGTATCTTGATTGGTTTTATGTTGGCCACCTGCCCGAACGCTGAACCGGTAGGTGCTACAAAGAAACAGTCAAATAAAAAAATAAAAAAAACATGATTGGCTGGCTTTCCTGCCCGCGCGGTCCCCAATTTTCTCTATCTAACTTTATCATTTGATTATTTTTACAAATAATGCGAAGATAAACCGTACAAAAACTTGTTAGTAAAAATATCTAACGATACAAGTAGTTTGGGATGGTGTGGGAAGCGGGTTACTCAACATATTGAATACTTCCCAAACTTCTTATTAGGGTTCCGAACTAAAAAGGTAAAAAGGAATCCTTATGGTGCAACTCCGTCCGTCCGTCTGTCTGTCTGTCTGTCCGTCTGTCACAGCGGTATATATCAGTAACCACTAATGCTATTGATTTGACATTTGGAATAGTTTTAAATATTGCTGACCCAAACACATTCTGAACTAGTTACAGTTGATAAACATTCGATGTAAATATTACAGAAAAAATTTAATTCATTTTCTAACAGATATCTTTTTTAAATTATCCAAATGCGTTTACTAACAAACTTAGTCATGGATTCCAGCTTTTTACAACAGTTATGGCCCAAACCAAGAAATATACGTCCAAAGAAGGAAGAACCCTCGGTGAGTGGACTCGCCGGCCGGTTTTCATTTTTATTTAGCCTGGGATACACATACACCTCCGGGATATTTGGGAAACAAATAATTCTCTAAATGATAGTCAAAATTGCATCAAAATCTATCGCACAGTTAATAAAAAAAGAACAAAGTGACCAAACTGACACAGAAATAGCGATTTTATTTTAAACCGCATAAGATATATTTGAAAAGCATACTAGTTTTTCTTTTAATTAAATTGGTTTGATTTTGGCCACTGACCCGCCCATAAGGGACGAAGACGAAGCCTAAGATGGAACATGCTTAACCAGAAGTAACCTATTCCCTCTGACCTTGAAAGTCCTAGGGTGTATGAGTGCGGAAACACAGACGCCAGAAACAAGTTCCACTCCCTTGCTGTCCGCATGTAAATGAAGATGCAAAACGCTGTGTCCGTATTTTCGGTATGTCGACAACGAACGGGTGGTACGGGTGAAAGTTTTCCCAGCGTCTTGTGGTTCGGTGTAAGAATGGGGATGGTGGAATTAGGTTGAACAATTACTGCGCACACTCCAAAATATACCCTTATATGTTACCTGCAAGTGGGTTGGTGGTGGGTTTGAGCGAAACCTGCGGCATGACTGTGACCTTCTTGGTGCCCATGCGGGCCGCAGCCGCGAGGGTCTTACCTCCTCCTGGGGAAACATACATTACAGTATAAGGCACGAGTCGTTAGCACAGATAGGCAGTAGTGGGGGCAAGCTCGCGCATGTACACTTTCTGCCAAATTACAGTGGCCATATGACACGCGAGAATCCAATTGACGACGAGCATCGACTGACGAACCAATCGTGTGCAGCTCGGCGCTCCCCCCTTCTTCATTCCGCCAAACAGACCGAAAACCACACATGTGTCAGTTTGTGCTCACGACTTATGCCGGTTACTGTACACATATTTAGTTATGCATTTAATATTGCATCACTTGTTAGTTTCAACTGATGATATCGACCCGAGAAGGTATGTAACTGGATTTCAAGTCTATCGTTATTGCTTGGCATAGAACATTTAAAAAAACGCCTGATTGAATGGGATAGAGGTTTCTCAAGAATTTAAAACGCTCTCCATCATTACGTGGCTTTTAGTATTTAGCCAAATGGTTATTATAGTAGTTTCAAAATAAAAAATACTATAGCTGTTGACCTTTTTTTGTTTACTTAGTGATAATTATGTTGTATTTGTACGCCCTAATGGCAAAATTTGCTTGCCCGAACATTAATTTAAGACCTGTATGTAATAATAAGTGCAATTTTTTACAAATAAATTGAATTGAATTGATTGTTACCCGCAGATTCACACGAAAATAGAGTAGGTACATTTGTAAGAATTTTCAGAATCGGTCCATTAGTTCTAGTGATTACGTCCTACAGAAAAGCGCAGTGCGAAAAAATCATCCTTGAAACCATGTCAATCACATTTTCATTACTCATGTGACCACAGAAACTATTGACAACACAATCAAGGGTGTGATGCAAGTGTGATGCATGCGAGTGATTTAGATTTTTAATTCAAGTTGACTGAGGCCCAGGGGGCGTCATGACCCCCTTGGATCCGCCCTTGCACGCAGGAGTATCGGCCAATCCGTTCCGTTAGTCCACCGTCAACGGTTGGGCTTCCTCTCAATTCTTCCACTACTTAAGATGTGATGGTCCCTCGACCATCATTCTCCTAGGCGTAAGTTTGTGGACACTATGTCGAAGTTTTGGTCCATCTGATGCTAGACTAATCCCACAGTTATATAATTCATAAAATACAATAACAAGCTCTCACCTGGCACTTCCAAATTGTCTGGGTCCTCATCATCATCGAAGTCCGAACCGTCGGACGGTGTCGGCGGATTGTCCTCGTCATCACCATACGCCGCCCGTTTAGACTAAAAACACATTTACATAGATTTAGAGTAGGATAGTGATAACCCATATTAATTAGTGTAGTAGTAGTGCGGCCGCCCAGAGAATGCGTTTCTGACACCTTTTAATACTGGCCAAATCTCGGAAACGGCTAATCCGATTGTGATGAAACTTTCACGGCATGGTTAAATACTGAACCTTAGGAATCGTTTAGTGGAAGTCCCATCATGACAGAAGAGCAATTTCCATGATTTGGCCAATATTAAAAGGTGTCAGAAACGCATTCTCTCGGTGGCCACACTTTAACAGTATGAAACTGGAGTAATTTTTTCTCCTTGAAGAGTTTTTACAATTGAATGGCATAACATGACTTTTAACGACACGACTTGCCAATGGCGCGACTAAATACAAGTCGCAACGGACACAACTTACTAATGGCGCGACTAAATTCAAGTCGCAAGCAGACACGATTTGCCAATGGCGCGACTAAATACAAGTCGCAAGCGGACACGACTTGCCAATGGCGCGACTAAATTCAAGTCGCAAGCGTTCACGACTTGCCAATGGCTCGACTAAATTCAAGTCGCAAGCGCGGCAATTTGATACTCCTACTTGCTGGGCACGATTGGTCCGACGGCTTGCTGTATCTAGCCTATTCCATGAGGTGAAGGCTAATTGTCTAACTTAAGAGTGTAGTCCTTGAAAACTGCCAAAACGACTGTTACGGTTTGTAAGAAAAATCTTCGATATTGTACGTTTAAAAACATTTAAAAAGCATTTTACAATCTTAAAAGGTATACCTACAATCTTATCACGTTATATTTGTGAAATAATCCTTCATTTCCAACAAAAAAACTCGATAAAATCTCTCAAAACCACAAAATATACCTTTGCTGTTTGCAACATTTATAGTATTTCGAATGAATTGACTAAAATCTTAGTAGTTAAAAAAAAACACAAAAGGGTTGAACCCCAACGCTACCATTTCAGTTTTTTACAATATCAATCCATAAAATATTAAAATATTCTTTGCTTTTGCATGAAAACCGTGCGCCATTTGCCATAGTAATTACTATGGAGCGGTTGTCATATTTTGAATTTGTATAAATTCGAATGCGCGCATAAAAATCATCCAGTGTCCTCCTCGAGTCCAAAGTGGGAGCACGTCGCTTTGATGCTCGCTGAAGGTCGCCACCGTCTTGTGTCATTGACATAAAGGTAGGTCGTGACTGCTGAGGTAAAATAAAGAAAGAAAATACATTTATTGATTTATCAAGGTACGAGATTTTATTTAATTTAGGTATTTGTACTAACTTATTCAATGTTTTTAAATTTCTTATTAATTATTATTATTAAAGCCCGACCGGAAATATATGATGATACATAATAAAATTTTAAAAGGTATTTGATAGAACTCGGGATCACAAAACATGAATCTTCTCAAAATTTTGAAAACGTGTCCGCCATGTTGAACTTTTGAGACAATGCACCGATTGCTTTCAAAATCGATATTTGAGAGACCTTGGGGTCACAAAACAAGAATATTTTCTCAGAAGTTTGAAAAAGTGTCCGCCATGTTGAACTTTTTAGATACTGGTCCGACTGCTCTCAAAATCGATATTTGAGAGACATTATAAAGCACAAGTCCGGTCGTGCATGGAGTACTGCTGCCATCTTTGGGATGGATCAGCTAAGTACCAGCTTCAGGCCCTCGACTCAATAGATCGCCGAGCCAGGAGACTAATTGGAGATGAGTCTTTAATTAAGGCGAAACTCACGAGCCTTGACCATAGAAGAAAGGTTGCTTGCTTATCGGTTTTCTACAGGATATATTTTGGAGAGTGTGCGCAGGAATTGTTCAACCTTATTCCACCATCCCCATTTTTACACCGAACCACAAGACGCCGGGAAAATTTTCACCCGTACGTTGTTGACATACCGAATATACGGACACAGCGTTTTGCATCCTCATTTTTAATGCGTACAGCAAGGGAGTGGAACTTGCTTCCGGCATCTGTGTTTCCTGACGCTTACAATCTAGGTACTTTCAAGGCCAGAGTGAATAGGTTTCTTCTGGGTAAGCGTGTTTCATCTTAGGCGTCGTCATCGCCCCTTATGGGCGGGTCAGTGGCCAAACGCAAGCCCATCTAATTTAAAAAAAAAAAAAAAAAAAAACATTGGGATCACAAAACAAGAATCTTTTCTCAAAATGTTGAAAAAGTGTCCGCCATGTTGAACTTTTTAGATACTGGTCCCATTGCTCTCAAAATCGATATTTGAGAGACCTTGGGATCACAAAACAAGAATCTTTTCTCAAAATGTTGAAAAAGGGTCCGCCATGTTGAACTTTTTAGACACTGCACCGATTGCTTTCAAAATCGATATTTGAGAGACCCTGGGGTCACAAAACAAGAATCTTTTCTTAGAATTTTGAAAAAGTGTCCGCCATGTTGAACTTTTTAGATACTGGTCCGATTTCTATCAAAATCAATATTTGAGAAACCTTGGCATCACAAAACAAGAAACCTTCTCAAAATTTTGAAAACGTGTCCGCCATTTTCAACTTTTTAGATACTGGTCCGACTGCTCTTTTTTATTATGATTAGGTGATTATTAAATTAGTAATCGCAACACTTGCCGATGCAATGTGGTGTTAATACTTTTTTCTTTTTAAGATTTTTTTACACGATTTGTTTACATGAAACGTAAATTTTAATAAAAACTGCGGCAGCGAAATTACAGCGGAGTGTGCAATACGAACTGAGAGCAGTTTGCTCAGAAGCCCCCTATGAAAATATTTGATTAATACTTATTTAATAACATAAGTTGGTTACGTTGGGCATTTAATGTTGATAAAGTTTGCTCTTTAATTAGGTACCAAAAATAGTATTCGCCATACCGTGCTCGTGCGGCGGGCGGGGTGGCGCGCGTACCATGTCACCACACAGCATAGTACCTAGTTACCTACATTGTACGCGTGTGAAGCCGAGACGGGTCGCTAGTAAGTTATAAGAAATAATCTGTGGCAAAAATTTCAAGATTCTGGACCTTACGATCTAGCTGTATGTGGATCAGTCATTACGCCATTTTCTCTTTATATATACCTATATGGATTTAAGTAAGTAAAGGTAAAGTAGTTGTTAAGATTGATATAAAAATAACAAAGTTAATCAATATTCTCAATAAAGAAAAATATCAAGAATGATCCGGTACTGCTTACCTAATTAGCACGAATCACGCGAACACTGTGGCTCTAACCTTTTCTATTGCCAATATTGCCATCTCTTTTACCACGGCTACTCGCAAACTGCGGGGCGGCGAGTGAATAGCTAATACATTGCGCTGTTTCTATAACATGCTTACTAATCTTACAGGCGTGAACTCGCACTGTATAAATAATTATTCCATTGCGCCGTAAATCATAGTTATCTGTCTCAAAGCAATGTGTAATATAACTGTGAGACACATCTGTGTAGGCAGAATGTGTCGATGTGTGAGCTCTATGAGAAATTACCACGCTCGAGGACTAGGCTCTTAAGCATCTAACCCTTTGAATCAACAGTGGACTATATACTTTATGCTATGGAACTAAAGTTCATTTTCACTCTGATCACAATGTGTTCAAATGACCACAGATATTCAACCAACCCTTATTCATATTCAGAATTATTTAGAGAAATTAAGTTCTGATAGGTACCGATAGGTGCTCGGCTACAGATGTTCAACTTGAGGGTGATAGCTAGGCAGATGGTTAGTACAAAGTACCCTGCCACCATGCTATGGTTACCTCACGACGTTTTCCTTCACTGAAAGCTCAAGCTCATAGGATTTGAACCCTGGACCTTTTTCTCGTATAATGTAATATACATCAAGTATGGGACATGTCTGTTAGGTAGGGGCTGTCGATCTATATAAAAAGATCAATTTTACAATATACCGGGCTACTCAAGAATGCTCCAGGCTGCAGGTTGAGTATGACTGATTTAATCAATCGTAGAAGAATATTGACTTAAAATAGTCCTCTGTTAATCTCCAGAACGCTTCCTCCAAGTTTAATGAAAATCAGGTAGATTAGCTATACAAACTGGCAAATATAAAGACAAACTTTAGCATTTATTATATACCTCATTAGTAAGTAGTGTAGCAATGGAAGAAAAATCTACATCTTTCAGTCATTACAGAATCAAAAACATAATATGTTGTATTATGATGATGATGATGATTAGCACTACCCTCAGCCAGTACAACGACCGACCCATGTCCTATACAACCATTCAAGCATCAACCACCATACAACTAATAAATTAAATACACCACATAATATTTTTTATTGACTAATACCCGTCTATTTACAGATATCAAAAACAAGAATGTTCGATTTGTATTAAAAATTGAAAATCATTTTGTATTGCCATTATTGTAGTTCAAATGATTCATTATATTTATTAAAATCTTTGGATTCTAATATCAAGGTCAATAGTTGAAAATAAGCTATTGTATACTACAATATAGCAGTGCAATACATGAGTATCATTTGGTGTATTCAATTATAAGAATAGGACAAAAAACAGCAGCCTGAGGAAACAAAAATATTTTTCTAGAGTTGGCACCATCTATTATTACAAAATCTATAGCTGGCAACAGCTACACACTATAGTTAAACTTATATAACCGATAACGATGTTTTATAATACAATTTTATTGGTATTTTATATTCCTATATGAAAATCTATGTACACTGAGCACTCAACTTAATAATGCATACATGTGCATATAAACCGAATTGGAGGTTGAATAATTAGAATTTATACTAATTCACTACTTAAATAGTGCGCTAATGCCATGATAGAGCCCAAAGTTCCAAGAAACATTGATCCCAATGCGTAAATACCGCATTGTATAAATGTGCTTAGCACAGGTAGAGTGCAGTTGTTCAAGACGTATTCTAGCGCTATACCTAGAACCTTCCAAGAAAATCAATACAGCCACACCCAGCTTGCATAATTAACATATCAGGAACACAATGAGAAACTCCCTTTTGATCAGTAACAACCCAATATTATCACATGTGAGATCGCCACCACCTTACAAGACTTTTTTTGGTTAGAAAACTTGAAAACAAAGAAAAAAAATCAAAAAAATGCCGTTTTTATGACCTCCATTTACGCTTAACTCGGAGGACCATATGAAAAACGTCTCAGTTAAATCAGATTTATCTAAAAAAAGAGAAAAACTAAATTTTTCACAAAGTAAAGTTCGTAAAAAAGTATCAAAACAAAAAACTATCATTACCATTTTTTTAGCTGATTCAGCGGAATTGAAACACTTCTGGTGATAAATCTCTCGTGAATATTGTGGCACTGATTTAATTTTTCACTTTTTTTATAACACACACAAGAAATATTCTAAAATATCTTATTTCACGATAAAGAAAAATGCAGACGTCCGAACGGCGGTCAATGCTTCCGCCATATTAAAAAAAAGCAGAGAGAAAAGAATTGTTCATTTCGGATACATATTCGACGGCATTACTGTGCATTTTTACAATTTATATCATTAGCTCGAGTTTATAGCATTCGGGATTCCTCTATTTTAATTTTCCAAAAACACGTTGTTATTGTCATAAAAGTTAAATAATATCATTATTACATAGTTGAAATAATATCTTATTGATTTATGTTACTTGTATCCGAACGTAAAATAATAATGTAGCTTCATAGCTTCTAATATATTATATACAAAATAACGAGCTTTGCTATGTTATAATATAATAAATAACATTGCCAATGATATTTAATTTCTTCGCGAAACTGTAGCCATGTTTTGCTTAGGCTTGATTGTTTGGTAAGCAGCTCAATTTAACAATTAATTATCTCTAATAATTTAAATGCCTGTAACTCAATTAGTTATTTTGTTACATTGACCAACTTAATTATAGAGATAAAATATTTAAATTTGTTCCTACTAATTTATACAAATGAGATGGATATATATAGTGGTATAAAAAATATATATATACAATATAAATATAATTCAATTATTTATATGTTTTGACTTGGTGGCTGGTAGTGCTAAATTCAACTGTATTACCAACTTAACGTTCATAAGTTGATAATACAGTTGAATTTAGCCTTACCAGGGGCTAATCTGAATAAATGACTTTTTGATTAATTTTGTTGTTTAATTACTTGGATAGCAATTCCTGGCATTTATATCATGCACATTAGAAAACTCTATTAACAGTTTCTATAAAATCTTAAATAAATAAGAGAAAACGCTCAATAAAGTGTTTTAAAATAAAATAAAGCGTTATTTTTTATTTATTTTTCACAAACTAGTAGCTCATCACTACATATCAGTTTTTTATAGCAACAAGAAAAGAAGAATCAAAGAGAATAGAGTCAAGAGTGGGTTGTTTGTCTGTGAGTGAATAGAATTTTTTCGCTGTCGCCAAGCACCATATTGTTCTTCCTTACCTATATTTCCATATTGATAAATCACATCAATTTATTATAAGGGTTTTCTAAACAAATTTCTTCTGTAAATTTGCGTCGAATAAGAGTTTTCTACAAAATGGATTCGTTGGTTGGCTATGGAAGTGACGACGACGTGGAAACTGAGCGATATGGGGGCCACCAACCAACGGTAAGTACCTTCGCGTCCTTGATGCTTTTCTTTTGATCAATAACTTTGCAAAATTTTATTCGCACGTCCAAGAAATCTTCGCAATTACATGGCCTAACGTTTGACTACGACGTACAATGCAATGCGACGATATTGCGTCAGCGTTATCACAAGAAGCGATGCTTTGGAATTTACATAATCTTGATAAACTTTATTATTCCTACCTATTTATATTGCTCTCATTCCCAAACTGCCAAAACCTATCATCACATTTAATTTTAGCATAGAATACTGTAAGATGTCAGAGTAATGGATATTAATACTGTTCTCTGCTTGACAATAGACTGATATTATAGGTGGCCGCTGCCGGGGGCCGCCGCCGCGATGACGACACCAACTACGATGACGTCAACATGGACATGAGTGAGGTAATTACCAACTTCTTACAACGGGATCATCATGTGCATAGTGTTTCATTGACAGGATACTGGAAAATCAAGTGAAAATAATGATGTAAGCGTAATAGTTGCCTAAAAAGAATTCGGATGGTATTCGAGGGCATTAAGTAAATAAATTTAGGAAAAGATAACCGTTGGAGACTATATTTGTATCCTACGTACCTATCCTGTCTCTGGTGCATTTTGTGTATGATATCTTGTTACGTCAAAGTTTTTCAAATACCGCCAATAGTATAAAAAGTATCTTTTCTATTGCTCTATAATAAAAATAATTATCTATAAAGATACATTACTTCTTATATATCACTATCTTGTTAGAAAAAGAAAAAAAACATATCCGTTGTGATGTTTTCAACGATGATATTAACACTTTTATTATTTTATGGTTACCCATTTGTAAATTGACACAAAACAAAAGTCAAATACCCCTCGAGTACGGCCTGGGGCTCCGACGTGACCGGCTGGGTCCCAGCATGCTGCACTACCACTTTACTACATCCCCACGTGAGTACATAGCATTAAGACAAGATATATTAAAATGGAAACGGGTTTTACATAAGCATTCATGTCAGTATTGATATTTATTCTCTAATGTATATAACAATATAGTCCAAAGTTGATTGATCAAGTTAATGTACTTTAATAAGGACTCATTTGCAGTTAAGACTCTATCTAATTTAACCTCTATTGTGTTATTCAATAGTTTTAAAATGCGGAATGTGAACAGCTGATTTGTGTCTAGATTTTAGAGAGTGTCACTTTGTTATCTCTATAACAAATATATATTATTTCTTCCAGTAATGCCATGGCAAAACTAGAAATTAATAGGCATAGTGTAAATGGTCTACTATACATTTTTGATTCAACCGTCACATAATTATTTAATATTTTTATATTTGTATCTGAAGTCTTAGCATTGAGGATCAATTGTATTGTACAGTGCTGCTACCAAGAGAATGCACTTCCGACATCTGTTAATATTTGCCAAATCATGGAAATGGCACAGGTTATAATGGGACTTCACTAAGTTATGCCTACGAAAATACTGAAACTTCCTGTCAGAGTCCAAATAGGATTAGCCGTATTAGAGAATACCCCAATGTTAACAGGTGTCAGAGACACATTTCCTGGCAGCCGCACTGTAAATGTCTTGAAATATTAATTTTTACTCCTGATGTTAATCCTATTAAAAGAAAGAAATTAAACTTTGATTAAATAGTTATTGATTAATTTTTCCATGAAATACTAAAATCAACTAAGGCCTACTGTCCACGGACGCGTAGCTACATAGACACGTATTCGTCAGTATACGCTTGATGTACGCCTGTTTACAGCTTACATACTAAACTATGAAACTGCCGACGGAGCGTCAACATTGCACTTGCGTCGCTGCATGCAGGCTTCATGAGTCCTGCACCCGCGCACCACGTACCGCATGTAACAATGACATGCAACAATAATCTAGCTAAATATGCTAAAATAGTACATTATGATACATGTGTGCAAAGTTGGTTATTGACACTCGAGGCGGTATTAAGGCGAGATAAGTGAGCCGAGAGTGTAATAATCAATGCACACGCGTGTCATACGACGTTTTTCAACACACTTGCGAGGAAAAAAAACAGACTTGTATTTTTGTGAAATTGCGTGTTTGCGGTGAGCTGTCAAACTATTTTACCCGTTTAAATTAAGAATGCTTGGTCTACACACATCACTTGCAGTGAGGCAAACTTATCATAATCGGGATTATACCTATCATAAAACAGTGCGGTAATGTAAAGTAAAAAGCACTAGTGCGTAATAAGCTGCATTAAGATACTAAAAAACGGTGCAATAAATGTCACTTTACGAGCGAGTGTGTTGAAATAGTAAGTACATGATGATACATGTGTGCAAAGTTGGTAATTACACGCGAGGCGGTATTGAGCTGAGCGATAAGGGAGCCGAGAGTGTAATGATCAATGCACACGCGTGTCATACGATGTTTTTCAACACACTTGCTCGGTTTGTCTACAGTACTTTCCAAGAATTCTGTAAGAAATTTAAATGGGTCAAAGTTGGTTTAAACGTTGAGTTTACAGCATCAAATGATAACACAAGTTCAATGCCGTTTGTACGGGCGTTATTTGACATTAGGTGATAGCTCTAGAAGCGGTCTTTTCGACACAGATATAACACAAAAAAAAGCTTAATGGAATGACATAATGCTAGTGGAAACTCATAGGTCCTGCAGGTCTTAAAACAAATGTTGATAATTTGTATTTTGCATTTATACACAGCCTAGTAGAGAACGAAACAATTACGAAATGGTAAATCTATATCTCTTACAGCGTCGAATCAATTATTCACTATGTTTAAAACTTGATTGGTTTTCACTCTTCGATAGCAAACTATTACTGTATGTCAGCGAAAAATGTATTCTGTGTATTTTAGAGTTATAGTTTTAATACAAAAAAAGTACATGTGATGTGATATATCCGTTGAACTAGGTCGATTCTTGCGCTACGGGCAAGAACTGACTGCGCCCTGAATTTCTGAGCATCACAACTTTATACCATACCTGTTTGTAATAAAATCACAAAACTAATAGGTAAGCACGGGTCGGACTATCTGTGCCAGCCTTTTCATTCAAGTTTTTTTAGTATTTGACCCTAACTCCTGGTTTTTCAATTTTCATGCAGGACCCCGGAAACATTTGCTAGATTAAGCTTAGCTTCTAAATAGGTCCAAGCATTCAGAAGTTATGATGGTATAAAGAAACGGACAAACATACATGGGCTGTCATGTAATTAACGCTGTATAGTAAAATTTGTTTCATACTGACTGGATTTGGAACATGAAGACCTAAGATTCTTACGTACATCTAATCACATCTATAACTCTTTACATGCCTTGGTAAACAAGACCTTATTGGTATAATAAATAAATGAATTTTGCAGTGATCCATTCCGCTTAATTCAACTAGACTATAGTACAACTCTTATGCTTAGGTATATATTTGTTTATTGTTAATTATTTGGCAAAAAAGCCAAACACAGTCAGATTGTCCAAAAAATATTTAAAAAATGTAACCTTGCTGAGTTTCTTCCCGGATTCTTCTTAGTTGAAGGCCGAGTTCCGAACCTGTGTTAACTTCAGTAAATGTGACCTTCATAAGTGCCCTTCTGTCGCCTAAATTGAATAAATGGCTTTGACTTTGACTTTATGTCAAAGGGTTATGGATGAAAGGTGACCAAATCTACTTGAAATTATCATAAAAACTCAGAAAACAATGGCGACCAAAAACCAGCTTATAATTGAGTAAATACCACAGCATGTATTATGTAATTATTTGGCCGCAGGACTCGCAGGCGGAGTCGGAGCCCGAGCTGCCGCCGGCGGAGCCCGCGCCCTCCTCGAGGCACTCGTCGAGAGATCAACGACGGGGATCTAGTAAGTGTAGCTTTAGTTGCCTATATATCGATCACAAGCTGTACCCCGCGGATACACCCGCCCTCCTGGTATGAAAAGTAACCCTATAGCACTTGGGGATAATTAAGCTAAGTAAAGAATTTTTCTGTAGAATCAATCTCTGAATCGGATCTGTAGTTCCCCCTAAATAACTCCAATCCAAACTTTTTTTACCTCTTGATAGATTTAGTGGTCCTTTTAAGGATTCCGTACCTCAAAAGAAAAAAAACGGAACCCTTACAGGATCACTTTGTTGTCCGTCTGTCTGTCTGTCAAGACTCTTTTTCTCAGGAACGCGTGGAGATATCAAGCTGAAATTAATATCAAATATTCAGACCTGCACTCCCTTGGATAGTGAAAAAAATCAAATTTCTATTCAACGCAATCAAAGATACGGCCGTATCTGCCGCATATTTTGACGCTCGCAAGGGAATCATAACCTATAGGATACTTCTCGTTGACCTAGAATCATGAAATTTGGCAAAAAGCAAGGCCATGTAGCACAAGTAAAGGAAGAAATCCGAAAACCGTAAATTTGTAGTTACATTACAGAAAAAATTACATAATCGGAAAAAAAGGCAAAAATCTTCCAGACTTGATCCCCGAACTTTACATACCTACAAGTTTGAACGGAACCCTCGGTGCGCGAGTCCGACTCTCTCTTGGCCGGTTTTTTTATATGACGAATTCGGTAAACAAGCATACAGCCCGCCTCATAGTAAGCGGTTACCGTAGCCATAATGGTCGCTTGGAACACACGCGTTACCGACCTTTCCCCCTCCCCAATGAGCTCTAGCGACCTTACTCACGCGCAGGAACACAACAAAGATATTTGACTGCGGTATGCTGTAAGGTTACCCAACAAGAGGTTATAACAGTTTGGAAAACTATTTCTGGCAACCTCTTCAGCATCCTCTGACACTATTAAGTTTTACTTTGTTTAACAGACGAGAGTCGCAGTCGTGATTCTGATCGTCCGCGCGAGGAGCGTCGCGAGCGGCGCCGCGACTCGCCCGCCAGACCGCGCTCCGACCGCGACCGCGACCGGGACCGCGACCGAGAACGACGGGACGACAGGCACAGGTATACCACAAACAGTTGACCATATACATACATTAAATTTTTTATACCAAAAACCACTACCACTAAGGTGGCAAACAAGCATACGGCCCACCTGATGGTAAGCAGTTACCGTAGCCTATGGACGCTTGCAACACCAGGGGTATATCTCGCGCGTTGCAGACCCTGAAGAAACCGCTTGGGAAAATCACGGCGTGGAGCTCATTCCACAGTCCGAGCAACCGCGGAAGAAAACTCCTTTTAGCCCGCACAGTTCGAAAACAATTCTCGTTTCAATGTGTGTGGATGGACTCCCCGCCGATGGCGAGAGTTGCGATGGTGTATGGTAGCCGTGGGCATCATGTCATTCATAAGTGCCTTACTAAGGCCTAAACTGAATAAATGACTTTTTGATTTTTTGATTTTGATTTGTCGAAGCATTCCTTAGAGCACTCTCCGTTGTACAAGCTGTAGAACACACGTAAGAAGGCAAAGTCTCTCCTAAGACTGGAACTGAAACCGAAATAGTTTGTGCGATTTCAAAAGAGCTTCCTCCTGCAGACATTCAGGTTGTGGAATGAGCTACCTGTCGAAGTGCCCCAGCATGGGGCTACACACATATATTACTTGTTATCTACGGTTTTCTCATTGAGCTATTATTACTACATATAGAGAAGCTATCATAAGCAAAGGTTATGTTCCATTTTTTTAGAGTCAACTAAAGTTCTCTTTAGCGCTTAAACATTAAAATTAGTTGTCTAAGCAGACAGTAGAAACACGTAGCGCTATCAGGACGCTTTTAGGAGTATTTTTCTCCGAAACACCGCGATTTTCACGGCGCTTACGCGATTCGTTTATCGTTCTACAATAACAAGTGTGGCCGGATAGTCTCATTTGAACGGAACATAGTTGTGAAGTGTGGCCTTCTCTATACGTAGTAATAATAGCTCAATGGGTTTTCTGAATTTCCAAACTAACTGTCAACTGTACTGGTGATCACAAAAAGTCAATAGTTGAACATATAATTAAATAACATGTAATGTTTCTGTTGCCAGTGGCAGGTCTGATCGTGGAGACCGTCGCGGCGGTCACGAGGGCAGCTCCAGACGAGGGCTGCTCGGAGACAGGCCTGATGACAGGAACAATGACTCCAAGGTAATGTCGACTATAGTAGATTTCAAATAGCATGAGTTCGGCGACATATGGTTTTTTATTAGATTTTTCAATGGTTAATGTTTATTTCAATATAATAAAGGAATACTATGATAGAGTGAGGTTTCATGTAGTACTATTTCAGAGTAATCAAATGGAATTTCACTAGATATTGGTAAAAACCCTTGACCTTGACGACTCATCCTGTGTGAAATAGAGTATAACATACCAAGTACGGTCAGCGTTAAAAGTAGATTAAGATTTCATTTTAGTACCCTTTCGAAATAATCTATAGACATTCTGTTTGTATGAAAACTGAATTTCTTAATGTGACACGATACTTAAGTGATCAGCTACTTTGACGCAGACTGTACACTTACAACAATATTCTATTGGATTTTGCTTTTGTGGATTGCGTATTTCGATATCTGGATGGATTACTGCCTAGTGGTATTCCAACTCGAGCGTTTTCCGTGCTTCGGAAGGTACGTAAAGCCGTTGGTCTCGGCTATCACTTGATTGTGATACTTGTTTAGCTAGTTGGAGGCCTGCTATTAAAAACTTCAACAGTAGGTTGACCAAGTTAATTCTGCCAATCCGCAGTGGTGCAGTATCTGCCCATTCCATAACACCCTCATTTTTGAAAGGAGACCTGCAGGGCTATTTTAAAACGTCGGATTCGATATCGGAAACGGATTCAAACATTTCCGAGGCGAATTTAAGCAATTGCTATTTTAATTTCAGCTTACAATTATTAAATAATCCATTGATAGACGATAATAAGTACAGTACCATTACATTACATTTACAATTTAATATTTTTGTAAACGTAAACTATCAAGTATCGTTCCAAATGTTTTGTGGTAAGATTGTGTCTTCGATCATTCAAAATATTTTTTATAAGTGGAAAAGGATCGCTCCACATGCACTGACGTATGCAGGCAGAATTTGAACTTGGGTGCTATGTTAGCACATAGGTCGCTCGCTCGATTAATATTGTAAATGTATCGATAATATGCATCATAACTAGATCTTAGGTAAAATATGCTATTACCGTTGAAGATCGCTTAAATATGCAAATGCATATAATCCGGTCTCTAATGATGACTATTCTGTGCCTAGATATTCCTGTTTTCCATATCTTAGTTTGTAATCAGATATCTGTGTGTTACCAGGATAAATAAATATGATGCTTTCACAGCAGGCCGTGCCAGCTTTGATGGAGTTGAAGCCATTCGGTGGGGACCCGCCTCCGGCATTTGACCAGAAGAGATCGCAGGACGCTAGAGATGCTGTCTCACCAAGGTAAGCCAATAAGCTTAATTATCTCATAGTGTTAATAAAATCTTTATTTAAATGCAAGTGTTGATAAAATTGCCCTGATGAAATCCTGTATCTTTTGAGCAAAGCTAACACGGTGGTGAAATATTCTGTAGTACTACCCATCTGGGGGCCTACCACAAGCTCTTAAAACAAGGTTAAAATAACCTTATTTGTCTTTTGTCCCGTTTTGACGTCGGATGTCAAAGAAAGACAAAAGTCACATAAGGTTATTTTTACTCTATTTTAAGAGCTTGTGGTTCGCCCTCTAGTAACATTGAACTAATATTTCTATTTATAGAGAAGCTATCACAGGCAAATCATGTCTAATTTTTTTAGAATCAACTAACGTTCACTTTAGCGCTGAAACAATAATTAGTCGTCTAAGCAGACAGTAGAAACACGTAGCGCTATCAGAACGCTTTTAGGAGTGTTTTTCTCGCAAACACCGTGATTATCACGGCGCTTACGCGTTTCGTTCATCAACAGCAAGTGTGGACGGATGTCCTCAATTGAACGGAACATAGTTGAGATGTATGGCGTCTTCTCTATACGTAGTAATAATAGCTCAATGTCTGGTAAGCAAATTTTTTAAACGACGAAGTCGGTAAACAAGCATACAGCCCGCCTGATGGTAAGCGGTTACCGTAGCTATATGGTCGCTTGGAACACACGAGGCATCACTCACGCGTTACAGACCTTCCCCCTCCCCAATAAGCTCAACTCACGCGCAGGAACACAATATAAAGTTATTTGGCTGCGGTATTCTGTAAGGTGGAGGTACTTCCACAGTCGAGCTGCTCTTTGAGCGAATAAACGCTATTTTCTACCTCTCTTATCTAATTTAATCATATAATGATTGTTTACGTCAGGTTTGTGGAGCGCGACCGCCGCGGCAGAGACAGAGGGGACCGCGAGAGTGACAGGGACCGCCACTCCAGACGATCTGAGGAGAAGAGGTACATATAACTGCATTAGCCTAATATTTCCAGGAAGATTAGTCAATAGTACAATAGTTTTTTGTCTAAAGAATTAATTCTAAAGAGATTGCAAATCCCTTTTTATACTGGGGGGTCGCGACCCCCAGCTGGAAATTGAGTAAGTCCTCCAGAAAAAATCGTAATTCGGCCTTCAACTGAGAAGAACAGGCAAGAAACTCAGCAAGGCTACATTTCTTATATATATTTTTTTGGACGATCCGACTATTTTGACCTTTTTCCAAAACATAATACAGGTCGTTGTTTTGGTCAGCGACGAGCGACTCAGGGTCGATAATACAAATGATACTGGTGATAAAAATACTTTTTTTTTAAATAATAAAAATAAAAAAATTCAGATTTTGAAAATCATGTAATAAGTTAAAGTGTAGATGTAATACTCAACGGGAGTGCGAGGGAGTAAAGGGATGGGGCGATGGCGGCTTGCGCCTAGCTCTAGTCTGTGCACGTGCCTAGTAACCATACTTTGCGGTAATTTTATTTCAAATTGAATAAGGTATTTCTCAACATATTTAGAGTATTTACTGGAATTAAGTCTATTTTTGGGGAATATATATTTTGTACTACAGCTCCTGTGTCGCTTGTCGCCGACCAAAACAACACCCTGTATATGCTGTTTTATATTTTACAAAAAAAATAAATACGACAAGAAACTGATACCGAATTTTTTTGACAGTAAATCCCTATCGCGTCACACAAGATAATGTTAGCGCTATCACAATTAATATTCTTACTATATGGGTGAGACTGTTTATCCTAGCTAACATTATAAATGCGAAAGTGAGTGTTTGTTACGCCTTCACGCCTCAACCACTCAACGAATCATCATGAAATTTTGCATGCAGATAGCCTATGGTATGGAGGATATAGGCTTTTTATCCCGGGAACGCGGGTGCAACCGCGGGGAATAGCTAGTAATTAAATAACATAATAATATATGCGCAGGTCGTCCCACCGTCACACAGAGCGTCGTTCCCGATCGCGGTCGCGGTCTAGATCGCGTGGAGCCGCCTTCCCGCCGCCACAACAACACATAGCCAAGTCAGTATATTCACATATCTATACTACAGGAGTACAGGGTGAAATTGAAATCATTTTACAAAATTTAATAGGACGTTACACTCATAATATAGATTAATAAAAAAATAGTCTTAATGCCATTATGTATTAAAAAACCACTCCTTTTGTCGGTGTGCGGTGCGGGATTCACTTAGAGGCTTAATAAATTTCAGCTTGATACATGTTTAAACAAAAGTGTTATGGGATTATTAATATGATATGTTATTAGACCAGTGTATAAAGCTTTATTATATGCTTCTCTATCAGTTCCAAGAACGGCTAAAGAGATTTTTTTACACTCACAAAATTAATATGTATCGGTAATAGAACCCTCCCTTAAAATTTGTCAAATGTTTTCAATTTCACCCTATATATACTATAATCTATACTAATATAATAAAGCGGAAGAGTTTTTATGTTTGTTTGTTTAAATGGGCTAATCTCTGGAAATACCAGTTGGATTCGAAAAATTCTTTCACTAATAGGAAGCTATATTATCCCCGAGTATTATAAGCTACTTATTATCCCGGGAATGCGGGTGAAACCGCGCGAGACAGCTAGTATAATATATATAATATAATATTATAAAGCTGAAGAGTTTGTTTGTTTGAACGCGCTAATCTCAGGAACTACTGGTTCGATTTGAAAAATTCTTTCAGTGTTGGATAGCCCATTTATCGAGGAAGGCTATAGGCTACTTATTATTCCGGGAAAACACAAAATCCCCGGGAACGCGGGTGATACCGCAGGGCGGAAGCTAGTCATTTATAGGCATAAAGGTGGAGGTAAACGTTTTCAGAGAGGTAGAGCGTAGCGTTTATTCGCTCAAAGAGCAGCTCGACTGGCGAAGTACCTCCACCTTACAGAATCATCATCATCAGCCTATAATGTCCCACTGCTGAGCACATGCCTCCTTTCACAAATGAGGGTGAAAGTGAATGGGCAATACTCCACCACGCGTGCCCACTGCGGATCGGTGGAGGTAGGCTAGTGGTCAACCTATTGTTGGAATTTTTCAAGCCGCCTAGGAGGCATCCAACTAGCTTAACGATTATCACAATTAAGTGATAACCGGGACCAACGGCTTTACCTGCCTTCCGAAGCACGGAAAGGCTCGATTTAAAATACCACTAGGCGGTCACCCATCCAGGTACCGACCGGTGGTAACTTAACTTTGCCGATCGATTAAGCAGAATACCGCAGACTAATAACTGAATGTTGTGTAAAATTGTGTTCCTGCGCGTGAGTAAAGTCGCCAGAGCTCATAGGGGTGCGGGGAAAGGTCGGTAACGCGTGAGCGATGCTTCGTGTGTTGCAAGCGTCCATATGGCTACGGTAACCGCTTACCATCAGGTGAGCCGTAAGCTTGTTTACCGAATTCGTTGAATTAAAAAAGTGGTCCTCCAGCCTGACATAAAAAAAATCTTGGATAGGAGTTTGTTTATTAACATAATAATTAATTGTTATAATTTGCAGTGCAAACGATCGTCGCAACTCACCGCCGTCGGGCGACTACAGGCCTTCTTATAAAGTCAACAAGAAACTAGAAGTCATGGAGAAGATGGGTAAGTATTTGTTTAAAAATATATTAGTTTTGTTCATTTTCTCCTCCAATTTACATTCAAACC